>CM035226.1:108368328-108893657 GCA_020226215.1 Sindora glabra
ATATGTGGAAGCCCAAATGTAAAAATATTATTGTAAAGTTTTTAGCCAAAAATAAAATTAATTGGTCATTTAAATAAAATAGGTGAAAAATAATCAAAATACTTTCATGAGAATTTTAAAAAAGTCCAAAAAATTCAATTCAGAAAAGTAGACCTTGAAATTATTTTCACCATTGTAAATGACAATGTCATGGTGGCGCATGGATTACACACATCAACACCATTCATGACATCGCTAATGCTTTAATAAATTGTCTTTGTTGAAATTCAGATCATCATACGTAGCGAAAATTCAAAATTTAATCCGAATTCTATCTAGAATCCATACAAAAGACATAAATTAATAATTAGAATTTTATCTATTGAGCACTCATGTTTCTACTGATAAAAACTTGAAAGAGCAGATGAATTAAATGCCGACCAAAAGGTACAGGTCTCTACGGTATCCATATGGAGTGAATAATGACCTCACCCTTCATGAATTTGTTAGGATGCATTTTTCTCTAGGATTTAGGATTGGATGTTTTCTGAGTGATTTAGGATTTTATGGAAGCTTATGAGTGTGTGTAAAGTGTTACCCTCAAGTTCCCTTTTATAAAACTTAAGCAAGTCATAATTCTAGTCCTACTAGGATAATGCCTCCAAAAAATTCTAATAACACTTAACAACTCATTTTATCCTTATCCTAGAGATAATGAGGAGAGACATGACTTATCTATTAATGATCTAATATTAGATAATAATATTCTCTCATAATATAAATATCTTAATATTAGATAATTATATATAGTTACCAAATATTGAAATAATATTATCTCATAATATATTTATCTAATATCTGATAACGTAATTATTTGATATTACTTTAATATTAAATAATATCACATAATAATTATATTTATTACGTGAAAAAAATATTATTATTTAATAATATATATATGCATGAAAATAAGTCTAATTAATTGGATATTAATCTAATTAAAGTCCAATTAGTTATTGTCTTATTTCTATCCCTTTTATGTGACCTTGTAGGTTCTTACTACGTTGACAATGACTCATTATTGAGCCATAAACAGTGAGCGGTATCTAACAATACATTACTGCCACTCAAGTAGTAAAAATGTCTGTGATTCGACATCCACTTAATACATGATCAACGTTTTGCATCATAATCCCTTTTGTAATAATATCCAAATTGAACTAGAGGCATGGAATGTGTCATCCTTGTCAAAGTTCAATTTATATTTCTTGATACTAAGTACACTTCAAAATAAATGATCAATATCACATATTGATCCATTTGAGCATGACCATGCATTTTTAAGTCTTACTTAATCAAGGGGTCCAAGGATATATCTCTTTTTTATAAGAGTAACAAAATCTTATCTACATCACCACTTCCCTCTGCATGATTTGTGACATACCCAATTAACACCCTACTTGCCATCCCGATTAAAGGTGATATAAGATGACATTAGAGTGAGTAACCCTTCATGTAAGGAACCGTAGTGACTTTAGGTCAAAAGACTATATGCAATTATGACCATATCAGAATTACTAATGACATAAGTCTTATCCATGTAACATTCTCATAGTGGGTCAGTCCAGTACATTTGTTCATTAACAATGTACTCATGTATTAACTTGATATCACATATCCATGATTCACAATCATCAGTCACTATACATGTCAGTCTCGATGTACTATTACTATCCCTGTCATAATAATACTTGACTCGAGGCATTTTAGAAATAGTAAAACTATTCTAGAGATAATTATTTTATTAAGTTATAAATTACGTAAAAAAATTAAAAATAAAATATATAATTGCATTGCTTGAAATAAAATATAATACATTGTGTATTATTTCAATCATCTATATGATTGATTTTTAAGACACACACCAACAATCTCCCACTTGGGCTAAAGTTAATCACTTATGTATCTAATACCAAATGACATAGTATGACCATTATATTTTTTCTGTGCTAAAGGCTTTATCAGTAGGTCGACGATATTGTCATTAGTTGGTACTTTACATATCTTCATATCTCCTCTATCGATGATTTCTCGAATGAGATGGAAACACCTAAGTATATGTTTGGATCACTGGTGAGATCTAAGTTCCTTAGTTTGTGCAATGGCTTTATTATTGTCACAATAGAGATTCATTGGGTTTGCAATGCTACGAATAATGCCAAGTTTAGTAATGAACTTTTTGATCCAAACAGTCTCTTTTGATGCATCAGAGGCAGCAATATACTTAGCCTCTATAATAGAGTCAACCACTATTTCTTGCTTTGAACTCTTCTAGCACACAACACCACCATTTAGGCTAAATATATAACCTAACTGCGATCCAAAGTCATCCTTGTCGGATTGAAAATTGGCATCAGTGTAACTTTTTACAATAAGTTCTTCCTCTCCTTCATATATTAAGAATGAATCTTTAATCCTTCTCAAGTACTTAAGGATATTTTTAACGGCAGTCCAATGAGATTCGCCTAGATTTGACTAGTACCTGCTCATCATGCTCAAAGCATACGAGACATTAAGACGAGAACATATCATGGCATACATGATAAATCTAATTGCTGATGCATATGGTATCTTATTCATGTGATCTTTCTCATCTTGTTTTGAAAGACACTGAGTTTTGGATAAATTTATGCCATGTGACATAGGCAAAGATCCTCTTTTGGATTCTTGCATGTTAAACTATTTTAACACTTTATCTATGTATGTACTCTGACTTAGGCTAAGTAATTTTTTTAATCTATCTTTATAGATATTAATACCTAGTATATAGGCACCTTCACCTAAGTCTTTCATTGAGAAACAATTCTTTAATTAAGTTTTTACCGTCTGTAGTATGGGGATATCATTTTCGATGAGTAGTATGTCGTCCACATACAATACAAGGAAAATAATTGTGCTCCTACTAACCCTTTTGTAAATACAAGATTCATTTTCATTTTTGATGAAACTAAATTCTTTGATTGCCTTATCAAAATAAAGATTCCAGCTCTATGGAGCTTGCTTTAATCTATAAATGGATCATTGTAGCTTACATATCTTTCCAGCAATTTCAAGAATGACAAAACCCTCGGATTGTGTCATGTACATATCCTTGAGGAGCTTTCCATTAAGAAAAGCACTTTTGACATCTATTTGCCAGATTTTGTAATCATAAAAAGCTGCAATAGCAAGCAAAATTCGGATGGATTTAAGCATGGCAATTGGGGAATAAGTTTTATCATAGTCTATACCATGAACTTGCCTATAACCTTTTACAACTAATCGTCCTTTAAAGGTTTGCCCATTACTAACCATGTCGATTTTCTTCTTAAAAGCCTATTTGCACCCAATTGATTTTATCCTTTCAGGTGGATAAACTAAAGTCCATACTTGGTTAGTATACATGGAATCCATCTCAGATTTCATGGCCTCAAGCTACTTTTCAGAGTTTGGACTTTTTATAGCTTTTTGGTAGGTTGTAGGCTTATCTTGATCCATGAGTAAAATATCGTAATTTTGAGTCATAAAAAATTCATATTTCTCGGGTTCATGGCGTATCCTACTAGATCTATGTGGGCCTTATGTTACTTAAGCTAGTTCCCGAGCCACAACATCTTGTGGTCTCTATTCAAACTCTATTACAGGTTCAGTATTACTTTGTAAGTCTCGTACTTCTTCGATTTTTACTTTCCTCCACTATTTTTCTTAGAGATAAATTCTCTTTTCAAGAAAAAAAAAAAAAATACCAGTTTGTGTGACAAACACTTTGCCTTCACTAGGATTGTAGAAATAGCATCTCTTAGTTTCCTTTGGATATCCTACAAAGTAGCATTTATCTGATTTAGGTCCAAGCTTATCAGAAACTTGACATTTTACATAGGCCTCGCAACTCCAAATCTTCATAAAAGACAAGCTGAGACATTTCCCAGTCCATATCTCATGTAGAGTCTTTTGAATCATTTTAGAGGGAACACAGTTGAGTGTAAAAGTAGCTATCTTTAGAGAATGCCCTTAAAAGAAAATTGAAAGATTTGTATGACTCATCATAGATCGTACCATGTCTAACAAGGTACAATTCCTCTTTTCTGAAACACCATTCCATTGTGGTGTTTCAGGTGGAGTGAGTTGTAATACTATACCACACTTCTTTAGATAGTCATCAAATTCTTGGCTTAAGTATTCTCCATCTTGGTCTAATCGAAGTGTTTTAATACTTTTGCTAAGTTGGTTTTGCACTTCATTCTTGAATTCCTTGAACTTTTCAAAGGATTCTGATTTGTGTTTCATAAGATACACATATCCATATCTACTGAAATCATCAGTAAATGTAATGAAGTACTGGAAACCTCCTCTAGTAGGTGAATTAATAGGCCCACATATATTAGTATGTATGAGACTTAATAGATCATTAACCCTTTCATTGTGTCTAGTAAATGGTGCTTTAGTCATTTTACCTAATAAATAAGATTCGCATATTTCATATGATTCAAAATCAAATGAATTGAAGAATTCATCTTTATAGAGCTTGGATATGCGTTTTTCATTTATATGGCCCAAACGACAATGCTAGAGATAGGTTGGATTTAAATCTTTTGATTTAAATCGCTTGGTGTTTATGTTTTAGACAAGTATTTCAAGATCAAGAATATAAAGTCCATTGAACATTTATGCATTGCAGTAAAACATTTCATTTAAATAAAATGAACAACTTTTGTCCTTTATTATAAATGAAAAACCTTTCTTGTCCAAACAAGAAACAAAAATAATATTCCTGCTAATAGCAGGCACAAAATAACAATCCTCTAATTCTATTACTAAACTAGAAGGTAAAGATAGATAATATGTCCTTATAGCTAGCGTAACAACTCTTGCTCCTTTGCCAACTCATAGGTCGACTTCGCCTTTAGCCAGAATCCTACTCCTTTGTAATTCTTGCACATTTGTACAAATGTGAGAACTGCATCTGGTATCTAATACCTAAGATGTAGAAGTGAAAACATTAATTTCTATAATATAGATACCTGAAGTGAAAGTCTCACTTCCTTTCTTCTTTTTCAGATATTCTAGATAGACCTTACAATTTCTTTTCCAATGTCCGATCTGACCGTAGTGGAAGCATGTCCCTTCCTTAGCCACACCCCTTTTTGGTTTCAGTGCAGAAGACTTAGACTTGGGCTTGCTTTTGGATTTGGAATCCTTCTTGTTTTTGCCCTTACCTTTTTCCTTGCCTTTGCCTTTTTGAACCATCATTATGGTATTATGCTTAATCTTTTGCAAATTTTATTTAGTAGTTCTTAACATGCTTAACAGTTCTGGTAGTGGTTTGTTAATTTTATTCATGTTGTAATTCATGATAAATTGATCATAACTCTGTGGCAACGATTGCAGAATTAAGTCAATGGCTAACTCTTGACCTAGTGGAGCACCCAATCTCTCAAGGTTCTCAACATATCCAATCATTTTGAGTACATGAGGCCCAATGGGGTTTCCTTCTGCCAGTTTGCACTGAAACAATGCTTTTATCACCTTAAACCTTTCATGTTAAGTTTGGCCTTTATAAAACTTCTTAAGATGCTCAAGCATGTCATAAGCTTCCATGTTCTCATGTTGCTTCTGAAGCTCAGAGTCCATGGTAGCCAACATGAGACAATCGACATCTAATGCGTCATCATGATGCTTTTTATAAGCATCTTTTTGAGCTCGAAAGGCAGTAGCTTCAGGTTCTTGAGGAACAGGTTCCTCTAGGACATACATTTTTCACTTATATTGAGGACTATCCTCAAATTCCTATACCAGTCCAGGAAGTTTGTCCCTTCAGTTTATCCTTTTCAAGGACTGATTGCAGTGATAAATTATTTTTATATATTAGCCATTGGTTATATATGACAGAAATATGCAAAGTAAGTATTAAGTTTAAAACATTTAATAAGGTATTTTATTAAATATACCTCTTACTATTTTATTCAAATTAATAGTCCTCACTATTAATTCAGAAAGTCACATTGTTTAAGCTTTCTAGTGGGCTAAGATCTATATTTTACCAAGCTTTAAGTTAGCTTTGGCTAATCACTTAAAACTTAATTATTTAGGTAGGTAACACTTACCAATTGTATCATATATAACTCTTAGATAGTTAGGTGAACAACACTTGTTCCAGTTCATCTTATGAACTAAAACCTAACTTTATGCCTCTAGGTCTCAATCCTATTAAGATATCCTAGTTAAGTCGGACCTAATGTTTCACATTCGGATATCACTATTATCCAGTCACGTCTTACCAAGATAAACAAGGTATTTTGCTTTGGCAAACCTACCTTATGTCGATCGAGGCCTTGACGAGTGCCAAGTATTAGAAGGCATCATTAATATTGACTTAATATTTCATATGAGGGATTTTAACTTATTCATTAATAGATCTCACCATAACTAGCCTATTTATTCATGCAATATATCTAGCATATCTCATACATCATATAAAGTAAATGAATAAAATAGACTACTGCATATCATATATGAAGTAATGGATAGAACTATCATATAGTAGGAATATATTCTATCACATAGTAAATGCATGCTCATAAATATCATCACATAATAAAGAAATCAAGATGTCACAGAGTATAGCCCTAAAATTCTATTTTCTAATGATATTCATAACTAACTCCTTAACTTCTTCTTGTCCTATAACTCCTTAGCTTCTCCTTGTTCCAAGCCAAGAATGTTCCATTGCAATTACAAATTTATAATAGAAACCCCAAGTTACATTCAAGAGGAGGTGAGATGAGAAGAGAATATACATTAAAGAAATAGAGGAAGACACGACTTGTAGGTCGTATTTAAAATCCATCCATAAAAACTCAAAGGGTCATAGTATGTAACATAATCATCCATCATATGTAATAATTGTTAACAAATATATATGTAACCAAGATAAGCAAGATGATTAACATATATATTTCAAAACATAAACATCATAAAAAAAATCATGTTTTAAAACAGCATCTTAAGAACAAAAATAATTTTGAACGCTACACAAAGTTAGCACGACAGTCCTACTAGCCGGTTTAGCGGGTGGGGGTCAAGGGGGTAGAGCCCCTTGGCAGGGCATGGGGGGCCGAGTCCTTCGGGAAAAAATTGAATTCATCTGACATTAGATTGCAATTTTTCTATCAATAATTGACATATCCCATTAGTCGAATAATTCGACATTATTTGACATTTAAATCGCAGTCCTAAAATAAGTTTTATGTCAGGACACACATTGGATAGTATTTAATCATATCAAATAGATCCAACGTGATTCAAACACATTAAACCATACTGCATGTTCTTCATACATTAATCCAGATTATTTCAAATCACATTAAAATAATTTAACCATATCTATATATGAAGATAGATTTGAAATTAATCACATTGATTATGTGCAGAATAGATCATATTCTATTGAATGCAGATTATATCACATATATAATACAGATTCAAGGATTCATCATATGAAAACTCAGAATTAAATACAGAAGTAGATTCAAATTCAAATCAAAATCCAGAATTACGCATGGAACAAATTGAATATGAACCAGAAAAATGCATAATCAGATTCATACAATTAATCTCATTAACTATTAATCAGATTCGAGATATAGATTATATATATCATATATATATCTATGAAATTAGAACCATACATGAGTTTGCATATATCTCATATATATCTAGTTTAAACAGAAACTGATTCGATATTAATTTATCACATAAACATTCATCAAAATATGTAACTTCTAATTTAAACCGAAATAGATTTGACATATATTTATCATATAATATTCATCAAAGGCGGTAAAACACATAATTAGAACTATATTTTTGCAAGAAGCTCTGATACCAATGTTAGGAATTTAGATCATCATATGCAGCAGAAATTCAAAATTTAATCCAAATTTTACCTAGGATCCATACAAAAAGTCATAAATCAATGATTAGGATTTTACCTATTGGGCACTTATTTTTCTACTAATCAAAACTTGAAAGAGTAGATGAATCAAATGCCGACCGAAAGGTACAGTGTCTTTACGGTATCCACATGGAGTGAATAACAACCTCTCACCCTTCATGAATTTGCTAGGATGTATTTTTCTCTCTAGGATTTAGGATTGGATGTTTTCTGAGTGATTTAGGATTTTATGGAAGCTTATGAGCGTGTGTAAAGTGCTACCTTCAAGTCTCTTTTTGTAGAACTTAAGCAAGCCATAATCCTAATCTTACTAGGATAATACCTCCAAAAAATCTTAATCACACTTAACAACTCATCTTGTTCTTATCCTATAGATAATGATGAGAGATAGGACTTATCTATTAATAATTTAATATTAGATAATAATATTATCTCATAATATAAATATCTTAATATTAGATAATTGCATATAGTTATCAAATATCAAAATAATATTATCTCATAATATATTTATCTAATATCTGATAATGTAATTATTTGATATTACTTTAATATTAAATAATATCACATAATAATTATATTTATTACATGAAAAATATATTATTATTTAATAATATATATTTGCACAAAATAAGTTCAATTAATTGGATATTAATCTAATTAAAGTCTAATTAATTATTATCTTATTTCTACTTCTTTTGTATGACCTTATAGGTTCTTACTGCGTTAACAATGACTCATTATTGAGCTATAGACAATGAGCAATATCAAACAATACATCACTGCCACTCAAGTAGTAAGAATGTTTGTGATTCGACATCCACCTAATACATGATTAACGTTTTATATCATAATCCCTTTTGTAATAATATCTAAATTGAATTGGAGGCATGAAATGTGTCATCCTCATCAAAGTTCAATTTATATTTCTTGATACTGAGTAGACTTCAAAATAAATGATTAATATCACATATTGATTCATTTGAGTATGGTCATGCATTTCTAGGTCTTACTCAATCAAAGGGTCCAAGGATATATCTCCTTTTTATAAGAGTAACAAAATCTCATCTATATTACTTACTTCTTTCTACATGATTTGTGACATACCTAATTAATGTCTCATTTATCATCCTGATTAAAGGTGACATAGGACGACATCAAAGTGAGTAACCTCTCATGTAGGGAATCGTAGTGACTTCAAGTTAAAGAACTATATGCAATTATGACCATATGAGAACTACAAATGACACAAGTCTTATTCATGTAATGTTCTCATAGTGGGCCAGTTTGGTACATTTATTCACTAACAATGTACTCATGTATTGACTTGATATCATATATCCATGATTCATAATCATTAGTCACTATACATGCTAGTCTCAATGTACTATTACTATCCTTATCATATAATACTTGACTAGGGGTATTTTAGGAATAGTAAAACTATTCCAGGGATAATTATTATATTAAGTTATAAATTATGCAAAAAATTGAAAATAAAATATAATAATTACATTGCCTAAAATAAAATATAATACATTATGTATTATTTCAATCATTTATATGATTAGTTCTTAGGACACACACCAACAGTCTTCCCTAAGAAATTGGATTTACAACTTAAGTCGGGTGACTTAGCTATATACCTACATAATTTGAGACTAAAAAATTCCTAATTTTAATGTTCTTCACACATAATGATGCTTTAATGCATTTAAATGCTTTTAATGCAATTTTTTTTTAAAAAGGCATTTAAACTAGATTTAAATTGAGTGATTATATTCTTGCAAAATTCTCATGAAGTTTTATGGCTCTTACTATTTGAAACATGCAATTTTAATGTTGATAGCAATTGCTTAAATTAAATTTTTATAACAATAATCCCAATTGAATTATGTAAAAAATAATGCTAAAATGTAGATGAAATAAAATTAAGCATTATCTAATGAATTTATTTATGATGTATGATGTATATGAATTTACTAATATATTACGATCTACTTACGATCAAACTTGATCATTAATTTTAATAAGAATCATTGTTACTATTAACCCTAATTATGTATTTTGATTTAGGGAGAAATTTTATCACTAATGGAAACTGATTAAAACTAAACTTATAATTTTGAAGTAACAATTTTTATTTATATTGCAATAATTAGTGAGTCAATTTAGGAATCATTCATTATCATATCAGTGGAATAAATTGCCATTGAACTCCTACTTTAAACAATCATTTAATGTTAGACCAAACTTTACATTTTTTTTATTATTAAATCAATGAGTCCAAAAATGAAAAATCTAATGTGTCAAAATTTCGTATACTTCACCACAACCTCACTCATAATTTAACTCCATAATCTTTTGTATAATTTTTTTCTATAAAAATGAAGAAGAGAAAGAGAACAAATGCCTACTTTCCTCGTTATATAATATTATTTGTGTTAATTTCATCTTTTAAAAATATTATTTTATTAATATATTAATAATTAAGTTTAGTTATATATAACTGTACTAAATAATGTATCATAATCGATGGTTGTATAAAACAATATTCAACAGCAGGAGGTGGGTTTTGCTCTCCAAATTTGGGGCATTGGTCCAAGATGGTTTAACAATGCCTTTGTATTATTGTATGTGTCCTCGTGTCCTACTTGTTCTGCTTGCTTCATGAAAACCTAATCCAAGTTATAATTAATCATTTTTATTTTTACCAACGAAAAGTTTTCTGTTGCCCAAGAGCAGACCCTCTAAAATTTTTTAAAACACAATATTAAAATTATGTAATTAGGTGTAAATATTTTGCATATAACGCCTTCAAATTATTTTGATTAATATGATACTTTACATTTAAAAAGAAAAATATTTATATGGCAGGAATGTCCGGAAACAATTAAAGCGAAAATTATCATTTTTGAAATTCAAGGTTTGAATTAACGTAATAACTAGCTTGTTGTTTATAAAGATAGTAATCATTGCAATTTTCAAATTCTATAATTCTTTTTATTTATTTTAATATTAAAAATAAATAGAATGATAAATAATTATAATAAAAATAAAATAATAATACTAGTTATATAATTTTAAGGATGAAATAATTATTATCTTTATAAATAAGAGATTAAATATTATATTTATAATTTATTTGAAAATTTTATATTTTATTTTTAATGAAAGTGATAGATAAAATAAAATTTTCTAATCTTATCATGCAAGATGTCAGTGACATTTTGAATGTTGTGGCTGAGGTTTAACAGTTAGCATATCGATGCATTGTCGGATGTAATCATTAATTACGTTTATTTTTAAAAAAGTTAAATTTTGTATGTTTAATTAATGATTATATCTAGTGATATACTGTTACACTAGTATTTCAGTGATTTGTCATAGATGAATGATTATTGTAAGTTAAATTAAGTATGAAAAACAGTAACTCAACAAACATTCTAACAAATATATATATTATATTATAAATTAACTTATAAATTAGCTAAGTTCCAACGTCCTGAATTTTACACGATTTTATTAAGAAAAAGTTCTTTGTGGCACTTTTTTTTCACATGAATATGCAGAAGCAATATAATTTAAATAAAAGAGGATAAATTTGTAATTGGCAGAGTTGATGTCACAAGAGACTTCTCCATATTTGACTTTTTTTTTTTTAAATTTTTTTGATGATAATCATATACTCATGCGATGGAATAGACGTCATCTTCCAGTGACAGGTTTGATTCCTTTTTTAATTTTTTCAAAATTAAGAAGCGTTTAATAAAAAAACGAAGTCAAAATTTTAATTTTAATCAAGTGAATTGCAAAAATTTTCATGCTTATTATACACAAAATTTGCAATTATTTTAAAAGAATTATCAATTCAAAATTTATTCTTTATTTGATAATTTATGGCCCCCAAACCTTTGTGTGTAGATGCCAGGTGTGTATCATTCTTTTACTTAATACAATATTTTTCCCTTATTTATAAAAATAATAAATATTCCTTCTATTCAATTTCATGATTAATATTATTATTTTTTATTATAATTATTCATCCTTTTATTTATTTATAATATTAAAATAAATGATAATTATAAATGTTAGTTGCTAAATCTTACTTTAGAGATCAAATTCATGCTTATTTTTGACAAAATTTTGCTTTTAATAATTTATTATAGTGTTATAAGTGAAAGAGTGGATAAATAATTATAAAAAAAGCAAAACAAAAGATCAATAATGATAGTCATAAAATTTAGGAGATGTATTAATTATTACTTTCATAAATAAAAGATTAAATATTATGTTTTTCTGTAATTATCCTTTAAACCAACTTGGGCAAGTAGCATACTGTTTGGGCCCAGTCCAACATGGCTCTTAACAACTGCCATCTTGCCCAAAAATTGACCAACCCGGTCCTTGAATCCAAAAATGAGATCAGCAAAACAAAGTTTGAATTTCTTTCAAGATAATTGGAAAAAAAAAGGTCTTTTCAGAAATACTTGATGACAAGGTCACTATATTCTGTTTAACCGTTTTTATCTGACCACTCTTGACAAAAATTAATGATTAATGATTAATTATGATTTTAAAATTTACCGCTAAGTACAGATGGCCTTATCCTTAAAAAATTATCATAATTAATGATTAATTATGATTTTAAAATATCATCCAGTGCCACTACATAATTAATATACCAGCAACATCACAATTTTTTTTAAACAAATATAACTACATATGACCATACAAAAAGTCTAGTAAAATAAGAGGGTATAAAATTTTAGAAATAAATGTTTTTGGATTTAAGTTTAATTTACCATAAGTATAAATTAATTTTATATTATTACTTATTCTTATTCATGTATTGTTATATTATTGAAAAACTATTAAAACTTTTTTACTGTTAATAAAAATTCTTAATTAATATTAAATTTTTCAATAAAGTGTTATTGTTTTGTTTACTAATAGTATGACAGTAGATCAAATTTAAATTCAATGGTTCTTGAGATTGTAATAATTTTTCTTAATATTTTATTTCTAGTTATTTTCCTTATAAGTATCAGAAATGATGCAATAAAGTGACAATAAATAGGACCAGTACGTGTGTGTGTATCATTTTATGTTAGTTTCAAAAAATAAACACACCCATTAGGGAGATCCCTTAGTGTTTAGGGAGATTCCTTAATACTTAAGTGTTAATTGAATTCCTATCTCTTGATTCAATTAAATTTGATAATAACTTTTGAGTCAACTTTTGCTAATGGCCCTAAATATCATTAACACTTGTTTTATAGAATTGAAAGAATATTTCCTTTTTACAATTCGTCTTTACCAACAAGAAAAGTTGAAATACTATCAAAATTTCGTATACTTCACCACAACCTGGCTGATAAGTTAACTACTTTATCTTTTGTATAAATTCTTTTTCTATAGAAATAAGGAAAAAAAATAAATGCCTAATTTTGTCCTTATATAATATTATTTGTGTTAATTTCATCTTTTAAAGACACTAATAGAAGGATGAAAAACATGCTCTAGGAGACTTTACTCCAACATTAAATCTGATCCAACTTAATTTTGAATTAATCGATAGTCTAATGAAATTGTTGAATATGGGGTCATAGATGAAGAAAAAAAATAGAAGGATGAAATTGAATCAATTTAAAAAGGTAAAAGATGCAATAGATCAAAAAATATTTTGAGAGAATGAAATTGGATAAATTTAAATAAGTGAAGAATAAAATTAATTAGACAAACTATGTTTTTCTAAGAGCAATTCTAATAGGTATAGTTAATTATGTTAGCCTAGAATGTAACTCTACCAGGTATATTTAACGATATAATTAATTATAACTTTGTGATTTGTAAACTTTTTTTTTTGCAAAATCATTATTCATCCACCACAAACAACCTCCAAATCTCATTTTTAACAATAATCTCACTACTATATTATCAAAAGTCATAATAATTACTTCCAAACACCAAGATCTATCATTAAAACTTCCAATCTAAGATTTAAAACATTAATTTCAAATAAATTCCTTAAAACCCTATAAAAGCCAAATATGAGCATCTTAATGAAATTTAAATTGAAATTTAGGTAGTTTATTACTTATAACCTATAAAAGAGAAACTTGGAGTGTTAAATGAGATAAGTAGAATCTCTAAACATCAACCAAAAGGTTATAGGTTAGGGTTTGTCGCGGGGCAGGGGCGGGGCGGGGCGGTTTCGCCGGGGCCCGCGCGGTCCGACCGTAGGCCCGCCGATCGCCGACGGAACCGGCAGAGCCGTGGGATGGCGCCGGAAGGGGATAGGGGAAATGTTGGCGCGACACACGACGGGTGCGATCATACCAGCACTAATGCACCGGATCCCATCAGAACTCCGAAGTTAAGCGTGCTTGGGCGAGAGTAGTACTAGGATGGGTGACCTCCTGGGAAGTCCTCGTGTTGCACCCCTCCTTTTTGCAGCTTCCCGGCAAGAAAACGAGAAGATATAAGTGGCCAAAACGCCTTCGGCATTTTGCGGGGGCGTAGATCTCGAAGAGTTACATGAAATCGACATAAAATGTGCCCCAATCGGACAACCGAGCGCAAAGTTATGGCCGTTCAAAGTTTTGATCTCGGTTTACAGGTTTTTTGGGCGGATGGACCCCGCCGAAATCAAATCCTTACGTTTCCTGTCGGAATGTCGTGGAGAGGCGGATAAGAACGAGCGGTGGCACGCGAAAATCAGTTAACGAAAGACGGAGTTATACCTTTTCGAAATTCTCAAATGACGATCGCATTCTTACGGTAGAAAAGAAAAGAAAAGAAAAGAAAAGAAAAAAAGATATTTAAAATATATTTCAAAAATCACTAGATCAGAGAGGCACAGAAGTATTAGAATTGAGAAGTTGGAAAGTTTTGAAGTATTATTTATAATTTCATTTCCTTCCTTCTCATTCACTAAAACTTCTTCGGTAATTTTTCAGTTTCTCTTCTTGCTTCTTATTTCCATCCATCCAACAAACAAAGTTGGGTCACTGACAAGGGGGGAAAATGGAAGAAACAAGAATGGAGAATTCAGTTACCACTTGTAAACTTAGTCAATTTATGAGTCTTGCAAATTGCATCTAACCCAAAGCCCCACTCATCAATATATTTGGAAGGCACAGCTTTAACACGCTTATATTTCATCTCATTTCTAAAACTAATAATACGTGTGGATTGAATTAGTTAATTTGTTTGAATTAATGGTTTGTTTGAAAGAAAAGGAAAATGAAAGAGAAAGAAAGAAAACAAACAATTATTTTTATATTTTAATTTTTTTTCTTAAGAATGATTAGTTTTTTGCACTTTATTTAATGTAATTAGTTGATAAATTAATCATCAAATTGTTTTTAGTTAATTGCATTAGTAGTATTTGTCAATATTAACTATTGAACTTCCTAAAAAACATAAAATGACATAAAAGAATATGTTAAGATTAAAAATACAAATTTCAATGTATTAAAAATAATTCAATGGAAAAAAAAACTCAATCTTTTAAGATCCAAACTCCCCATAACACTACCATCAAACATATCATAAGTTTATATATATATATAAAACCTCCACATTTATATGTGAAGATAGAAACCTTTGCTCTTTTATTTGGATAAAAAAACTATGCAACTAATATAATAATAAAATAATAAAAAGTATTTAAGTGATCTTAATAGAGATATTAATTTAAAATATTTAAATTAATTCTACTCATTTTCTATTATTTACACAATAAATTTACTCATTAATCGAAGTGATTAATGGTGTGAAAAATTAATTATAATTTTTTTTATTTTGTTTTTATTAAATTAGTTAATATATTTTTTGTAAAAATAAAAAAGTAAATGATACTAACATCTATATATGAATGAGAATGTTGTTAACTTTCATGTATGATTATGAAGGTTAACAATTCCTTCCTTTATTGTTAAACTCGACATCCATACTTGATGGTTAATGACTTCCAATTTATTTGAATGAATAATCATGTTATTAATTTAATGATAGTAAGGAATTGTTTTGATTGATATAGGAAATAAATTTTTTGTAAGAAGTTGAACTTTTCAAATAATAAACTTCCTTATAAACTTTTTGAAAAGTATTTAAAGTTATTTAGTTAACACTCAAGAAATGATACTTGCCATAAATTAATTTTTTATGTTTTGTTTAATTTAATTTTAAAGTTTCTAAGAAATATCAACAAAATGACTATTATATTTTTTATAATTATAATTCAAAAAAATAAGAAATATTAATGAATTTCCATTGTTTTTCATTTTTGTAAGTGATATGTCTTGCATTTTTTGTATCAAGAAATTTTTATAAAACTTGTTATTTTTTATTTTTCATAACTATAAAAAATTAAAGTAGTTACCTAATAAACTTATGCAGGATATCATTTTTTCTCAAAATTGTATAGACAAAAAATAATAAAAGAATAAGAAGAGATGATAGCAATTACAAAAATAAAATAACAAAATAATTGCAATATTGATTATCCTAACAAATAATATGAAGTGATTGAAATTTACTTTTAACTTATTTTAGTTAAAATTATGAGAATAACCTTGTTATTAGTTAAAATTAGTAAAGGTATTTTTGTATTTATATTTATAAAAGATACAGAAAGTTTAACTTAGCAAGCAAAGAGTAAATAAGCCATTTATTATATTTTATGAGAAATAAAACTTCTTAAAAAGTCTTATTTTCTTTATATTAACATTTAGTGACCAACTAAACAACTTGTTTAATATCTACTTCCTTAAAAACTATATTTTGTATGGAACTTCTTGTCAACTAAATAACTTCTAAATAAGAAGGTAGGACTGCTCACCGGTCGATTACAATCGGTTAAAAGTAAAAAAATCACCTGACCATCTATCAAAATTATTTGCTCAGTATCAATCGATAGAACCTAATTGAATGCTGCCAACCGATCAAAATTGCAAATAAAACAATCGGTCGGATTACAACTAGTTCCAACAGTTACCAACCCTTTGAATTTCATGTTTTTTCCAATTGAAATGGGCCTAGTTGACATTCACTAATGACTTAGGTTAAAAGTACGAAATTTTGTATTATAAGTAAAGGATAAATAGTAAAACTTACAGTAAGCAAAATTGAACAACTTTCAGCACATAATATCTTCGTATGTGAGTGGTTGGTGGGGCACATAATATTGAGCAGAGGATGGTATTAGAAGTTAGTTTCGACACCGGTGAGTGATTGGTGGGGCAAAATCAACTAGCAAAGCTAATGTGCTGCTTTGCTAGGGTTAGAGTGAAATACGGCAAGGGGAAGAAACTGAGGAACTGATGGTTGTGTGCGTCTTTATCCGGTCTGCCTTTGTCAAGTACAGAACGCTTGCCACCACCATTACAGAAAACGACGTCGTGCTCATTGTTTGTCGGCTTGGTTCGGTCCTATACGATCTATGCATTGTTGAACCGAAAGCCAACCGATCTAATGAAATTGCCTTTATTTTCCTTCGATTCCGACCACTGACTCACAGAGAACTACCATTGATTGACCAATTTCGGTTGGAGGCAGTCAGTTTCTGTCAGATGAGTTGAACTTGAGCAGCCCAAGGTACTATAATCAATTTGTTATCATTATTAATTTTTCTAATTTAATGAATGGATTTATTTTAAAAATAAGAGAAAAAAAGGATAAAATTAACTTAAATATTTTAAATTAATATTTATTATTTTATTATTATATTATTATTAAATTAATAATATAATTTTTTGTTTACATAAAAAATATATATTAGTAACCTTTACGCATCTTAAATGCCATGCCTATTATAAATTTTAGCACATCTTATCATAATAACTTTTCTTTGGTATAAATATAATTATCCCTTTCGAATGCCAAAATTAGCTCCTAATTATAATGAGAGATGTGCTATAGCTCCTAAATATAATTATCCCTTTTTTTCTACCAAAAAAAAAAAAGGACGAATGTGAGAATTAAAAACAATTTGTAGCCCAACACGTATATGGAAGCGGAATAAGACACGTCTGTACGTACACAGCTTAATTAAGAAGAGTTTTCATCAGTCCTTCTCGTTACAGCACGCTCCGAGCATTTATATCGAAGATCCGAAATTTAGAATGTATTTGAATATATTTTTATTTTAATATTTTTGAAATCATTTTTAAAACTTATTTTTGAATTGATGGAAAATAAAAAATTAAGAGTAGTTAGTACTATAAATAAAAAATATTTTATTTAATTATAAAATTAATATTTAGAATGAGAAAAAATTTAAAAAATAATTAAAAATTATTTTTATTTTTTATTTTTAAATTATATATTTAGAGAATAGTTTTTAAAAATAAATTCTGAAAACAAGTTAGCAAATATGTTTTTCTATTTTGAAAAACAAAAAACAGAAAATTAATTTTAAAAACAGAAAACAAGTGGACCCGTAGTTACTTCTTCTTTTTTTTGGGACGAATATGACTCATGCTATTTTGAATTACATCAAATTCCTCCACCTTACTATCTTTGCCATTACACCCTTACCCACCTAAAATTAATTATTTGTCCCTAATGCTTGCGTCTAAACCCTTTTTTTTATAGTAAAAAGTAACTCACCATTATTGTATTTTTATTAATGTAATGATATCTAATATTGTCTTAAAATATCTATATTTTATTAGTATAATAATATTTAATATTATCTCAAGATATCTATTTTTTATCATATTTGAAATTCAAATTCAGAATCTTATATATGTTAAGTAAATGATTACTCTTAACATTACCCAAAAGGAAGTAACTAATCATTTAGCACATATATAATATCTTATATTTGAATTCTGAGTATTGAAAAGATTTATTATGATCTCAAATATCACTGCACAATTAATTAAGGTGTTATCGCAATTTATTATATAATAATTTAGCATTAAATTTTTTTTGGTAAAGAGTATTAAAATAAAATTTTGATCCTACTTTCTGTAAGAAAAGGGGAAAAATATCGAAATATGTCGTAATCATGTTGTTCGAGTACTGCATTCATTCCTTTTGTGAAGTGATATTATCTAATTAATCCCCACGTCTTGTTGTCATTCATCATTATATGAGGTCTTCGTATGTAAACTAATGGGGGAAGTGATATACATGCATACTTTGCATTAAATAATAGATTATTAAATATGCTAATTCAATAAGATTTACCAACTTGATGTGAACAATGCTCATACAAATTAAGTACTAGATTATTGAACAACATTTACTTAGGTAAATAATTACTAGTTTGCAATTATAATATTATCAATAATATTAGTGTTGCAAACTATATTACAATTCCAATATTCCTTAATTTTATGTCTTAATGACAATTTTTTTTTGCATGTTTACCCATAATTTTACTAATACAATAAAATTGCAATCGAAATAGCAATTTAAAATCATAACAGTTACACTGAAGCTGATCAGAAGCTCTCTAGAATTATATATCTCAAAAGAAGTGATGAAAGAGACTACAGCAACTCAATGATATGTAATTGAAATATAAAATTGAATAAATCAAATAGGAAAAGCTCAACAAGGCCCCTGTAAGTAAAAATGTATAAAAAATAATAAAATTTATATAAATCATATTTTACAAGAATAAATTTAGGAGTTTACTCCAGAAAAAATCACGCCATAAAGTTAAGGGTAGATGGAGCTAGGAGAGAAAATTAAAACATGACAAGCTTAGTGAGAAGAAAATGGTGCACCTCAAATGGATAAATAAATATAGTCATATGTAGTTATGTGCTTCAAAGAAGAGCCAGAAACAAACTACAACTTAAAATCAAGTGACTACCCAAAATATACCAAATGGAGTAAAATCCAACATATTAAAATTCGGTTCACTCATGAATTCAATAAGGTGAATGGATGAAAATTAGATCAGCAATCAACCGATTCAATCATTATTTATTGTAAGGTACTTTAAATGAAAAGGCACTTAAAATATAACTATTATTGCAGTTATAATCACTAAGTCTAATATAAATTTAGGATAAATAGAAGTTATAAATAACAATGGATAAAAATTGATTTCAAATCTTTAAATTTTACTTTAATTTGAATTAGGTATTAGTTTAATTTAGGTTTTAAATGATCATATTTTGTATTTTTCTACTTTAATATGTATTTATAAAAATATAAATATATTATGTATAATATGTGTGAAGAATAATATAATACTTGTTAAAAATAATAATATAACATTTACATAATAATGAAGTTATTGTATTATCAAAAAATATATTATGTGTAATATGTGTGTTTTTTTAATTTATAATTTCAGCATCAATTTGATTAATTTTTTTAATCGAAAGCATGGTTTAGCCGAGGTTTGAGAATCAAGTGACCAAATGTGACAGGTTTAATCAACTTTTTTCGATTCACATCAATTCAATTTGGATTAATTACTAGTCTCGCTTTCTAGCATGACCCGGTTTATTATGCTTCCCGCATCTCAATCCAAAAAATTAAATTGATCGAGTTAAGCTAAATTTCAAAATATTGATAAAATCTTGAACTGCCACGTATGAATGATATTTTTAGAAGTCAAGATTCAAAGTAAAGAAAACAAAAGAGAATATTAAAGAAGAAAAGAGAAGAGAATAAATAGTTGAATCATTATTTACCTCTCTTCTTATTTAGGTGTTTAAATTTTTTTTTCAAAAACCCTTAAATTAGAGTAGCGCAAAAATATTAGAACTGAGATGTAAAATTTTTTAAAATATTAAGTATAATCTCATTTCCTTACTCTCATTCACTAATATTTATTCAATAATTTTTCATGTTCTCTTCGTTTTTATCCTCATCCATCCAAACAAACTGTTGGTCACTGAAAAGTGAAAAGGGAAGAAAAAGTTATAAAAAAAGAACAGAAAATTCAGTTTCCACTTGCAAACTTAGTCAATTTATGAGTCTTGCAAGATGCATCTAACCCAAAGCCCCACTCACCAAAAAGTTTGGGACGCACAGTGTAGATCGAATCAGAATTTTTTTGAATTAATAGCTTTTTTGAAAGAAAAGGAAACAAAAACAATTATTTTTCTACTTTAATTTTTCTTAAGAATGATTCGTTTTTTGGTCTTTCCCTCTTCATCGATCTCCCCGGTTAAACATATCAAAGTTTATAATACACGCACACAAACATACACTCTACATTCATATATAGATATTTACATGAAAATTAAAAACTTTTATTTTTTTTAATGTAAAAAAATTACTAATTTAATGATAATAAAATAATAAAATATATTTATATAATTTTAATGAAAAATTTTTAATTTAAAATATTTAAATTAACTTTATTCATTATCTCTCATTTATAATAATTGCACTCATTAATTAAAATAATTATTGATGATGACAAATTAATTGTAATATTCTTTATAATTTTACTTTTATTAAATTAGTAACGTAATTTTTTTTATTCAAATAAAAATATAGAGGTTGTTGACCTTATTATATGAATGTTAGCAACCCTTCACATACACACACGTGCGAGTGAAACTAACCTTGGTTGAAAATGGAGAAATTGTTTAATATTTTAATCTCTAAAGTAATTATCTTATTTAGTCACTCATATATATATATATATATATATATAGTGATCGGAGGTAATTAACAACATCTATTTTTTTATTTAGATGAAATTTATATTATTAATTTAATAATAATAAAATATGAAAAGATATTATTGTCAAATTTACTATTATTATTAATTTTTTAATTTAATAAATATATTTATTGTGGAGATGAGTATCATATATGTAAACAAATTTTAATCACTATACCTATCATAAATTTTAACATGTTTTATCAAATATTATAACAACATCTTACTAGTATATACGAGTTTTTATAAGATTTATTGATAATATAAAATATTTTATACTATCAATAAATAATAGAAAGATGTGTTAATGAAAAAGTAAAATAAATTAAAAAGTTTTAATCACAATAAAAGAATTTTAATAATTTGTTATCGACATGATAATATATAATTAGGTAATAGTATAAAAATAATTTATATTGATTATGGATTAAATTTATATTCTATTAGTATATAGACGAGAACTTCTTCAATACAATACGCCCTATGGATTTAGGTTGTACCTGCCTGAATATTACAAAATTTTATTCAATATTCTCATAGAATTCATAACATTTCATACAAAGTTTACAATTTTTTATAAGATTTTGCAATAGCTACTTAAATTTTCATATCACAAGATTACTGTTTTATATTACAGGATTTATGGATAAAATCATAAAATCTTATGAAAAAATTATGAATTTTATATGAAGAGTTGCACCTCATGTTATATAAAAAAGTTACGAGATCTTCTAAAAAAATATGAATTTAATAAAACTTATAAAATTCATAAAAAGTTATACCGGTACAATTTTTTTTAGGTTATGCTGAAACAAACCATATATATATATATATATATATATATATATATATAATTATGCGTTTTGGATTCTAAAGTTAGCTACTTATAAAATGAGAGGTGGACTATAGCTACAAAAGAAGAAGCGTGCGAGAATTTTTATCATAATTAAAAACAATTTGTAGCCCCACTTTTATATGGAGGAGGAATGAGACGCGTCTACATATTTACACAGCTTGGTTAAGAAGAGCCCTCATCAGTCTTTCTCGTGACAGCACACTCCAAGCACCTATATTGGGTCCCAGAATTCAGTTGCTTCTTTGTTTTCTTGATGAATATGACACCTGCTACTTTGAATTTCATCAAATTCCTCCCCTTTGCTATCTTCGTCATTACATCCTCACCCACGTAAAATTAATTATTAGTCCCTATGTTATTTTAAAATGATTATTTTTTGTTATATTTAGAAGTTGAACTTAAAATCTCTCTCTCACACACACACCCATACATATATATATATTAAGTGTATTACCACTCGTAACATTACTTAAAAAAAATAATTAATCATTTAACACACACATAATATCTAAGTTTTAAATTTTGAGTATCGAAAGATATGTGACAATCTCAAATATTTATGTATCATTTATTAAAGTGTCATTGCAATCTATTATATAATACTTCTGTATTAAAAATGATTTTTTTTGGTAATGAGTATTAAAATAAAATTTTTGATCCCAATTTCTGAACAAAAAAGGGAAAAAAAATGTTGAGATGTGTCGTTATCATACGTTGATCGAATACTGCCTTCATTCCTTTAATTTGTGGAGTGATATTGTCTAATTAACCCCTAATTGCTGCTGTTATTCGTCATTATGTGGGGTCTGCATATGTAAACTAATAGGTTTTTGCTTAATGTTCCTCTCATAGGTGAAGTGATATACATGCGTACATTAAATAATAGATTATTAAATATGCCAATTCAATAAGATTTACCAACTTGATGTGAACAATGCTCACAAAAATTAAGTACTAAATTATTAAACAATATTTATTTAAAATTTTCATTTTGATTTGCAACCATAATATTACATATAACATTATTATTGTGAACTATATTTTAACTGCAATATTCCTTAATTTTATACCTTAATGACAATATCTTTATACGTTTGCCCCTAATTTTATTAGCATGATAAAGTTGCAATTGGAATCACAATTTAAAATTATAATAGTTCTACTAATGCTGATCAGAAGCTCTCTGGAATTATATATACAAACGCCCAAAAGTAGAGAAGAGGGAGACTACAACAACTCAATAATATGCCACTGAACCATAAAATTGAATGAATCAAATAGAAACACCTCAACAAGGCCCCTGTAAGTGAAAATGAATTAAAAAAAAATATAAGCACCGTTTTAATCCATTTACAACCCTCTTTCACCACTAAACCGATAATTAAAAAAAATTAAATTAAGCTGACCCTGTTTAAACAAATGGGACCAGTTTGATAGCATAAGTGAAAGAAGTTGTAAATGGATCTTCGTACTTTCCGGTAACTGCAGTTGGAGTTGCTATATTAATCATTGATTAGTATAGATTTCATAAAAATACAAAATTTTTATTCATTTAAATAATTAAATATAGTAACTGCGACTGTAATTATCAGAGAAGATCTATACACATCGAAACGGAGGTATACTCTCAGATGAATCAATCAGACCAGAGTTCACTAGTCGGAGGCAGTGGCATCTCTCTCAGCAATCTCTCAAACTCCTTAAACGACAGATCTCTCGTCAAAAACGCATTGCTACCGGCAGGAACCTCAACAGCAGATTTGCTGTCTAAGATATTATTATTATTATTTGCTAAATTTCCTGCTGAGGCAGCTGTTATATTGGAATCCTTGCCAGTCAGCTTCTGAACCACAGACTTAAAGCTCGTTGCATCTGTTTCCACATAGTGAGTATTTATGATCACAATCTTCATTGGCTCTTTGCAGCTGAAGCTACCACATGCCATCACTGAACGCACTTTTTAGACCCTAAAATCTTATTTTTCCCGGAAGTGTTTTTGAAAACACCGGAAACGCTACTAGCAAATTTGCTTCCAAACGATCAACTCTGGCTGAGCAAGTGAATATAACGGCAGATTTTTCCCAAAAGGGGCTTTTAAAATAGCAGAAAGTGGCACAGAAGTATGGAGAAAATGATCAGACAAAAGCGGATTTTTCCAAAAAGGGCTTTTGGAAATGCTGAAGCACTAGCAGACTGGCCTGTAAATAACCGAAACTAAATTAAACAGGAAAAGCGGATGTCTTCCAAAGGGGCTTTTGGAAAAAGCAGTTTGAGTTTGGCCTTTGTTTTGGGATTCTTCTTCTGGATATTTGAGTTCTTGGGTGGCTTTCGGCTTTTGATTATATAATCGTTGGAAGAGAAAGAGAGGCGTAGTTGAGAAAACGGGATATTGAGAAGAGATGACACAAGTTGACCGTTGCTTCATTGTGAGAAATAGGAAGCAGACCAGAAGGCCCAGTCCGCAAAAGGGAAAGGAACAACGGGAGATTAAGTGAAGGTGCGCAATCAAGACACTTTCGTGACACAAGCACGTGACAGGAAATTAGTCCGTAAGAAACAAACAGTCACAGGATTTATTTTGCCCACGAGAAAATTTTTTTCATTTAGTTTTATAATTTTTATAATTTTTTATTGTCAAACTTTATAAAGCTGTTAAATACTTTTCGTTGCAAGCATGTCTTATGGTTTTTAATCGGACAAGTGGTACGAACTGGATCAAAGTCGTGCCCCAAGCGCGTGACAGGAAATTACCCCGTAAGAAACAAACAATCATAGGATTTATTTTGCCCACGAGGAAAATTTTTTCATATTGTTTTATAATTTTTTATTATCAAACTTTCTGAAGCTTTTAAATACTTTCCGTTGAAAGCATGACTTATGCTTGTTAATCTGACAACTGGTTCGAACTGGATCAAATTCGTATTAATATGGTTCTATGGGATTTGTTCATGAAAGGTTAAGTTAAAATTGAATTAAATTTTGAATGATTTGATTTGATTTAATTCTTATATTAATCCATGTAATTAGCAGATATTAATTATAAAACCCATGAGCTAATATGTGTGAAGTATAATATAATATTTGTTAAAAATGGTGGACCTCAACTTAAATGGATAAATAAATATGGTCATATGTAGTTATATGCTTCAAAGAGGAGTCGGAAATCGGATACAACATAAAATCAAGTGACTATTTTCACTCGATACAAGTTGAAGCAAACAAACCAAGTGTCATCACCTTCCCAAAATATACCAAATGCTGTAAAATCCAATAGATTACAATTCAGTTCACCCATAATTCAGTAAGGAATGGATCAAAATCAGATTGGTAGTCAACCAATTAAATCATTATCTATTGTAGGATACTTTAAATGAAAAAAACATTTAAAATATGATTATTATTGCAATCATAATAATTAAATCTAATATAAATTTAGGATAAGTAGAAGCTATAAATAACAATGGATAAAATTTGACTTCAAATCTTTAGTTGATCTTGATTATAATTAGATAAGTATTTTACTTTAATTTGACTTATTAGGTATTAGTTTAATTTAGGTTTTTGAATGATCATATTTTGTAATTTTCACTTTAATATGTGTTTTTAAAAATATAAATGTATTATGTGTAATATGTGTTTTTTACTTCGGTTTGATTCTTCTCGGGATCAATTTGGCTAAATTTTTTAATTGCAAGTGTAGTATTGATCGGGTTTGAAAATCGAGTGATAGGATATGACGGGTTTAATGAACTTTCTTCAATTCACATCAATTCCATTTGAGTTAATTATTAGCCTAGATTTCTAAAATGACTTGGTTCATTATATATCCTGCATTTCGATCCAAATGACTTAACCAGTTGAGTTGAGCTAAATTTTAAAATGTTGATAAAATTTCAAACTGCCACACATTAATGATATTTTTAAAAGTCAAGATTCAGGAGGAGAAGGGAATTTGTTATGTGTAATATGTGTGAAGAATAATATAATATTTGTTAAAAATAATAATAAAACATTCACATAATAATGAAATTATTGTATTATAAAAAAATATATTATGTCTGATATGTGTTTTTTTTTTTTACTTTAGTTTGATTCTTTTCAACATCAATTTGACTAAATTTTTTAATTGAAAACATGGTTTAGCCTGGGTTTGAAAATCAAGTGATAAAATGTGATAGGTTTAATCAATTTTCTTCGATTCACATCAATTCAATTTGGGTTAATTACTAGTTTGGCTTTCTAGCATGATGCACTTCATTATTGTATTTTTTAGATAATTGCCTTATTTAGCCACTTATATATATATATATATATATATATATACTTGGAGGTAATTAATAACCTCTATTTTTTTATTTACAAGAAAAAATATACTATTAATTTAATAATAACAAAATAATAGAAGATATTATAATCATATTTATTATTATTATTAATTTCTTAATTTAAAAAATATATTTATTGTAGAGATGATTATTATGTATATAAACACATCTTAAGCACCATACCTATTATAAATTTTAACACATTTTTATCGATTATTATAATGAGGTCTTACTAGTATATATGAGTTTACATATGATCAATTGACAATATAAAATATTTTATATTATTAGTAAGTTATAGGAAGACATGTCAATGAAAAAGTACGTGAATTAATTATGAAATTTTAATTACAATAAAAGAATTTTAATAATTTACTATTAACATGATAATATATAATTAGATGATAGTATATAAATGATTTATACTAATTATAGCTCAAGTTTATATTTTATTAGCATATAGATAGGAATTTCTTTGATACAATACACCCTATGGGGCGGTTGAGGGTGTACCTGCCTGGTTATTACGAATTTTATTCAACATTTTCATAAAACTCATAACATTTCATATAAAATTTGTAATTTTTTATAAGATTTCGCAATAGTTCTTTAAGTTTTCATATTACAAGACCATTTTTTATATTATGAAATTTATCGATAAAATTACAAAATCCTATGAAAAAATTGTGAATTTTATACGAAGAGTTGCGCCTTATATTTTATAAAAAAAATTACAAGATCATAAAAAAAAAATTATAAGTTTTATAAAACGTTTTTATAAAATTCATAAAAAGTCATACCAGTACAAATTTTTTGAGGTTGTGCCGAAACAAACTCATATATATATATATATATATATATATATATATATATATATATATATACGCGTTTTGGATTCTAAATTTAGCTACTTATATAATGAGAGGTGGACTATAGCTACAAAAAAAGAAGCCTGTGAGAATTTTTATCATAATTAAAAACAATTTGTAGCCTCACTTGTATACGGAGGAGGAATGAGACGTGTCTACATATTTACACAGCCACTACAGCAAAAAAGACCTTTAGCGGCGACATTTGTCGTCGCTAAAAAGTATTAGGTCGTCGCTAAAGAAAAAGTCATTGTTAAAAATATCGTCGGTATAGCTTCGTGCCTGAAAAGGTCATTAGCGATGACAATTTGTCGTCGCTAAAAGTACGACCTTTTGCGACGACAATGTCATTGCAGAAAATAATTTTAAAATTTAAAAAATTTTAAAATTTAATTTTTAGCGGCGACATTTGTCATCATTATAAGCAAAAAAGTCATCGTTGAAGATCTAACTTTCAGTGACAATAAAGTCGCCGTTGAAAGTAAAACTTTTAATGGTGACACTTGTCGTCACTAAAAGTTTGATCTTTAGCGATGACATTTTCCTTATAGCGACGACAAGTGTCGCCGCTAAAGGTTTTTCTGAATTTTTTTTTTAAATTTAAATTCAAATTGTCGTATATTTCAAATAATATGTTATCTAAAATATTCTTTATTTTAATTAACTTGAATTGTTCAATAATTTTTTTAAATTTAATTTAATATAAATTATACAATTATAATATATCAGTAGTATTATTAATAACGTCTAACAATTTGATCCAACATAAAAAATTAATACTCATAAAGTAATGGTAAAAATAATATTTATATGAATAAATTATATATACATCATCCATATAAATGTGTATACATAAAAATATAAAGATACATATACAAAATATACTATGGGGAAGCAGGGAAGTGTAAATATCATGGTACACCATCATCGTCATCATCATCATCTTGGCAATAAGGACGATAAAACAACAGTGGCGGCTGAGATGGACCAGGTGGCTGAGTGGTAGGTGCAGGCGCAAATCTACTCGGCCCAAGCGGTGTAGCCGTAGCAAATGTAAGCAGCGGTAGGATGATACCCTACTGTCTAAGGATCGAGCTCATCTCAATAAAAGCCTAATTCCTTCCCGCCCAACTTTCTGATTCTCTCTAAAAAGTCATGTCATTTTTGCTAACGACATTCTTGTCGAAAATACTTTTAGCGACGATTGAATTTTTGTCGCTGCTAAAAACGTCATCGTTGTTGCTCCTTATTCTCGTAGTGAGCTTGGCTAAGAAGAGTCCCAGAATTCAGTTGCTTCTTTTGTTTTTTTTTATGAATATGACACCTGCTACTTTGAATTTCATCAAATTCCTCCCCTTACTATCTTTGTCATTACATCCTCACCCACCTAAAATTAATTATTGGTCCCTCTGTTATTTTAAAATGATTATTTTTTGTTATATTTAGAAGTTGAACTTAAAATCTCTCTCTCTCTCTCACACCCATATATATATATATATATATATATTAAGTGTATTACCACTCATAACATTACTTAAAAAAAATAATTAATCATTTAACACACACATAATATCTTACTTTTAAATTTTGAGTATCAAAAGATATGTGACAATATCAAATATTTCTATATCATTTATTAAAGTATCATTGCAATCTATTATACAATACTTCAGTATTAAAAATGATTTCGTTTTGGTAACGAGTATTAAAATAAAATTTTTTATCCCAATTTCTGAACAAAAAAGGGAAAAAAAGGGAAAAAAATGTTGAGATGTGTCGTTATCATATGTTGATCGAGTACTGCATTCATTCCTTTTGTGGAGTGATATTGTCGAGTTAACCCCTAATTGCTGTTGTTATTCGTCATTATGTGGGGTCTGCATATGTAAACTAAAAGGTTTTTGCTTAATGTTCCTCTCATAGGTGAAGTGATATACATGCGTACATTAAATAATAGATTATTAAATATGCCAATTCAATAAGATTTACCAACTTGATGTGAACAATGCTCACAAAAATTAAGTACTAAATTATTAAACAATATTTATTTAAAATTTTCATTACGATTTGCAACCATAATATTACATATAACATTATTATTGTGAATTATATTTTAACTACAATATTCCTTAATTTTATACCTTAATGACAATATCTTTATACGTTTGCCCCTAATTTTATTAGCATGATAAAGTTGCAATTGGAATCACAATTTAAAATTATAATAGTTCTACTAATGCTGATCAGAAGTTCTCTAGAATTATATATACAAGCGCCCAAAAGAAGAGATGAGGGAGACTACAACAACTTAATAATACACTACAAGAAAAAAGAGTAACAATGACCATATTTTTAGCGACGACAAAAATTCGATCGTCGCTGAAAGTGTGTATGGGAAATTAGGCTAGGCTTTCAACGATGACAAAAGTCATCAGTGAAAGGTTGTGAAAGGTTAACTTTTCAGTGACGACAAATATTATCGTTGAAGGTCTATCTCGAAAATAAATAATGCCTTCAGCAATGACAATGTCGTTGTTAAAAGTTAGGACTTTCACCGACGACTTTTCATTGACGATTGAGATTTTTTATCGTCATTGAAGAGTCTGTCTATATATACCCATTGGCACCTCCTTTGAACTCTTATTCGTATGGTTACAAGGAAGAAATAGTGAACTTGAGGTAAGTTTCTCTTATAAATTTTTTATAATTTAGTGTATTTATTTTTTATATACGTTGATGTGTATTAATTTTTTATATTTGTAATTTTAATTTGTTAGTTATTGTTAGCACTCATCATTGTTTGTGGAAAGTATTCAGATTATATTTTATTAGTAGATTTTTGCCATTGAGATATGTGAATTAAATTTCATAATATTTTTATTGTAAAATATTATCTGTGGGATTAATAGTTTACAATGAATTAATAGAATTGATAGTATATCTAATTTAATGTGAAACTTCATGTTATTTAGTTTTGCATATTGTAAATATTAAATTTGTTTACGTAAATTTATCTTAGTATAAAATTTGTAAATATAAATTTTGTTGTTATTATGTATCCCTTAAACTATAACTTTGTATTATATGATATATGAGTAGATTATTCAATTAGAGTAATGTAAGATATGATTATTATGATATTTTATCCACAAAATCAAAAAAATTAATGATGTAATTTAGGAAATTTTAAAATTATTAGTTTTGTTGAAATAATATAACATGAAAAATTAGAATAAGTATGTAAACATAATTTAGAAAATAAGAGATTATAATAATATAATCTCTTTTTAAATTAAAATTAAAATTGAAACCTAACAATCTAAATTATACTATTTATACCACATAATAAGAAAAAGTTAATTAAACTTAAGACCAAATGAAAATTAAACCTAACAATCCAAATTATACTATCTACACTGCTAAAAAGAAAAAGTCAATTAAATTTGAAGTAACATGAAAATCACTCCCCTTTATGGATAAATTAAATTTACTTTTTACTTTTAAAAATAATAAATTTATAATTGATCAATTTTTAAAATTTATTTGTCAAAATTATTTTTTAAAGCTAGACCTTGAACATAATCAAAATAAATAATATTTATATATTTTTTGAATTATATTTTATTATTTTTAATGTTAATTTTGTAATTAAGTGAATTATTTTTTTATTTACAATCTCAACCGCTATGTAATCTAATTTTTTCTTAGATTAAAAATTAATTTTTAAAATAAGGAATAAAATTTCTGAAGATTACTAAACATTTCTTAATTATTTTAGAAAATATATGTTATGTACATTATTCTAATAGCTAAAATTATAATAACATTACATTAATGAATAATTTATGAAATTAACAATAAATGTACGGTAAAATATTTTTTAAGCCCAATCTACTAATGCTATAATTTCTTAGATATAAATTTGGTGTTATTTATTCTAAAACTTCTTAGAATTTGCTAAAATTTTAATGAAAAAATAGAATTATAAAATATTAAAATGATGAAAAATTATTTGTTGTTTAGTGTTAGATTAAAAGAAATATTGACAAACAATGGTTACTTATTTTATGAGTAGAAACTTACTTTCTTTCAATGTTATAATGATAAATGTTATTATTTAGTTATAATAACTTGTGATATATTATACTTGTAAAAAAATATAGATAATATTTCTAATAAAAAGACTTCCTAACAAAATAACCAAAATGACCATACAGTAATAGAAATTTAAAGATTTTGACCATCTGATAATATAAAAATACTTATAAAATGCACATCTTTCTAGACAAATTGAATTGTGCATCTATAAATATAGTAGAGTAGGTTACACGTTTGAATTTTCATAAATTTATTGTGAAACATAACAATTATTGTGGATATTTAAAAAAATCAATAATCCAAGTAATAAGATACTTAAATAACAATACTTATAAAATATCATATCTTTATTTTTAATTATTATAAACATATTTTTTATAATAATTTTAAATAAAACTGCATTTGCATTATAAGCTTAAACCCGTTGAAAGGTTGGTTGATCTCTACATATCAACCAACCCTTGAATTGTCCTGAAAAGTTAGACAGTTTGAGATATGTTCTGTAGTTATTATTAACAATTTATCCGACTCTTATTTGATATTGTGAAAATATCTTAGCATCCTAACTGTTGTCCGAGTATAAACTATCGTATAGTTTACACACTTAGAAAATCATAGGGAGATGTTGCTGAAATTTTTGTATGAAGCAAATGATGAACGTGGATAAATTGAAAAAAATCATAACCACAGAAATATCTCGAATGGGATAGGACTCTACCTTTCAGAGTTGGAGTGATACGATGTATTTAGAGTACATTTCAAATATTAATCACAATACTTTATTCCACCTAAAGTTATTTTCTTCCTATTCAGTGATACAATGTCTATAGATAAAAGTTGGATACATCTACCAAATCACTTGTCGGATGAGTATTGGAATGGTGCAATGACATTTGTTCAAAGAGCTAAAAACTTTATTGATGAAAGGGGTTTAGTGAGATGCCTATGTAAAAAGCGTGTGAATTTAATATTTCAAACATTACCAATGTTGAAGGCACATATTATAGATAATGGATTTCATTCATTATATATAAATTAGGTACACTATGGTAAAGTGGATGTTTCGACTTTTAAGGAAACTTGAGGGGCATCTCCCAATAATAAAGATGAGTTGGTGGATATTATACACGATTTCATCGGCCCTAATGTACCTGAAGGAGTAGTTCGCAATGATGTAGAAAGGAGTGAGATTGGAACAAATTATAGTAGTTGTGATAACCTGTTCGAGCAAGTAGAAACAAAATTGTATCCAAGATGCACAACGTTTTTAGCCTTGAACTTTCTGATGAAACTCATACACTTGAAGGTTCTGCATAAGTGGATAAATAAGTCATTTTTTGAGGTTGTTAAAAAAGGTACTTTTGAACGATAATAAATTACCTAAATTGTACTATAGTGTAAGGAAATGGCTTAACAAGTTAGGATTGGGGTATGAATCAATCCATGTGTGCAAACATGAATATGCACTTTTCTGGAAAGAACATGCTTCTGAGGATAATAGTCCAATTTGTGGGGAGAGTCGATGGATAGATAAAAATACAAAAGGAAAGAACGTGCCTCAAAAAGTGGTTCGATATTTTCCATTAACTCCTTAATTAAAGTGTTTGTATGGGTTAAGACATACTGCAAAGAATATAATATGACATCATACTGAAAAGTTAAAAGAGGAAGGGATAATGCGATATCCCGTTGATGGCAAAGCCTGACAGGAATTTGATAAGAGGTATCCTAATTTCTCCGCTGACTCATGAAACGTTAGATTTGGTTTGAGTGCAGATGGATTTAATCCTTTTAGTGATAGGAACCTATCTTATAGTATGTGGTCAGTGGTGATGACCACTTATAACTTGCCACTATGGATATATATGAATCAGTTTTTTTTCATATTGACCTTATTAATCTCAAGTCCACAATTGCTAGGCAAGGATATCGATGTCTTCTTATAACTGATTGTAGAAGAGTTGAGGCATCTTTGGGATAAAGGAGTTAAAACTTGAGATGCGAATATAAATACGATATTCAACATGCGGGCAACTTTACTATGGATTATAAATGATTTTCTTGTTCGAAGTAGTCTTTCTGGATGGAGCAAATAAGGGTATAAAGCATGCCCTACATGCAATCTGGATACTCCATCAATTCAAGTTAGAGGAAAAATTAGAGGAAAAATAGCCTATATTGGTCATCGCCGTTAGCTTCCAAGAAGTTACACATGGAGAAACAGGAAAGAATTCAATGAGAGGTAAAAAAGGAGAGCCCCTCCTCATCCTTTTACCAATAACATTATTATGGATCAATTGGAAAAAGTGGTACAAAGTCTTCCTGGTAAATATGCTCAATTTGGTGGTGTAAAGCGAAAGAGAGGTGCCGATGAACTTAATTAAAGCATGAGAAGTATATTTTTTGATCTCCTGTATTGGCCGATAATGAATTTAAGACATAACATTGATGTGATGCATGTGATAGCATTCTGGGTACATTATTGGATATTGAGCACAAAATAAAAGATATGGACAATGCAAGATGAGATCTTGCAGATATGAAGATAAGGCCCAACTTACATCTATATGAGCAGAAGGGTCAAATTCTCAAGTCACATGCTGCATATATGCTTAACCAAGAAGAACGAAGATGATTTTGCCAATATATAAAGAATGTAAAATTTTCAGATGGGAGAAGTCTCTGGAAGAATGTTACAGATCGTGATATAAAGTTGAAGGGGCTAAAATCACATAATTGTCATGTTATTATGCAAAGATTGTTAAGACCAGGAATTCAAGCTTTTTTGCTAAAGGAATTATCATATTTACTTGTTAAGTTTTGCAACTTCTTCAATTAAATATGTGCTAGAACTTTTAATAGGAAGGATATTCTGCAAGCCAAACAAGATATTATCATTATTTTATGCAAGCTTGAGAGGATATACCCTCCAACATTTTTCGACATAATGGTTCACTTAGTGATGTATTTGTCAGATGAAGCATTGGAAGATGGACCTGTTCATTATTGAGAGATATATAAAAAAGTTAAAGGATTATGTCCAAAATCATGCTCGAATGGAGGGTTTAATTACAGAAGGGTATATTATTGATGAGACATTAACATTTTTCTTGACATACTTGGAAAGAGTGAAAACTAGATTCAACCGACTTGATAGAAATCAAGTTGTAGCGGGTAGTCAAACAAGAAATGCATTATTGGTGTTTCGATCCTAGTGTCGACCAGTGGGGAAGAAAATTATTTCTTACTTCGATAGGAAGGATTGAGATGTTGCAGTATGATACATCTTGAATAATTGTATTGAGATTGAAAAGTATTTCCAGTAAGTTTCTATGCTCATTTGTGTTTTTATCCTAAATAATTATAATAGACTAAAATGCCTATGTTTTATTATGAGCATCGATTGGAACTCGAACGAAGTGATGTTAAAAACATTGATAACTTATAGAAAACCAAATTCCCCTCGTGGTTTTACTTGAAGATAAGGGTTTGTTTTTTCCAAATGCATTAAACCAATATCCCAAATATCGTTCATTACTCTTACTGATCTTTCAACTTAATTCTTAAAAAAATTTCTAATTTCATAGATGTACTATTTACATAGGAACGGTTCTCCAAAGGCCACCGAAAAGCTACTATTATTAGCTTTTGATCTCAATTTTATTATTATGATATACTCTGCATATATTGTGAATGGAGTGCGCTTTGTAGTAAAAAATTGGGATGCAAAGCATAAAATACAAAATAATGGCATTTCTATTTCGGGTATTGATGGTAACATGTTCTATGGTATACTGGAAGAAATCATAGAGTTGACTTATTTAAATAAGTGCAGTGTGACTTTATTTAATGTAAGTGATATGACACTGATCTTACAAAGAAAAAACTTTACATTGATAAGAATATCACAACCATCTCCATTAATGGACAATGGTACAGAGATAATCCTTATATACTTACTATCCAAGCAAAACAAGTATTTTACATTGAGAATCTCCTTAATGGACCAAATTGAAGGGGTCATCCATAATTTAGTGCATCACGACATATGGGATCTACCCAGTGATGGAGACAGTGCACAAGACTTATTATTTCTGCAGGATAGTAACTCATCCAATTTCAACCTCACAGTTGATCTTGGAGATTTTCATCTAGTAGATTTAAGTAATCAAAGAAATGGTCCTTTAATCGTTCCATCTTCCAGGAATGTTGGATCTGGCGCTTATGGAGAAGACGCCTTCATTGATGATGACGGTAGTTTCAAAGATGAAACGATTGAGGATTATATGGAGGAGGGGCCTTTACAATCTAATAATGAAGGAGAAACTGATGACCATGAGTTTGTTAGGTTCACCGACATTGATTCAGATTGGGAAAAAAAAAGATATTCAAACTACAACTCGTAATCGTGTGAGCATGATTGTTTAAATAATCTATATTATTGCAAAAACTTGTACCCTCTAATCATTCAATTTGACTATGAATTTTCCATTAACTACTTGTATAATATGTATTATTTCAGTCATGGTGGATGTCGAGGCACGACACCATGGAGGTGATGCTGGAAGCGACCTACCGCAGCAACCCACCCACATTCCATCACAGTATGAGGGATCAGGTATCTGTTCTTAATTGTGCATACTTGAGATTGATTAAATATCCTGATTATGGTATTGATATCTTTCTTTATCTATTAAAGTGGCAACTGCGAGAAAGAGGGGTCTGAATAGGTCCCTTAGGTTGCATGAGAAGATAGGTAGGGGTGGGGGAGACCGGTGCTTATACAGTTTGATACGACTGGTACATGGCATGCGGTTAGTGAGAATGCTAGCCATCTCCCTCGTGATATTAGCAGCATGATTCAAGCCCACATGTCGCCTTATTATAAGTCATGGCGGGCTATACCTCAGCATATTCGAGATAGAGTTGTGCAAGAGGTTTGCATAAGTATCTATTTTCTCCATTTGTTGAATTAATCCTTTTGAGATTGAAATTTCTAAATATATTACTCACAAATTTGTTAAATGTCTAATGCAGTCCCACTTCGAGTTCCAGGGTATCTTTGAGGGTGATCGACATAGAGCGATCTCCGATTTGATGCAGATTACTGCAAACCTGTACAAAGATTGGAAGTACAGGTTGAACAAATATTTTTTAAAGTATGGGGGCGATCGGGACTAGGACTATAATTTGGATTGTGTTAAATATTGTGTGCCCCGATCTATCTCACCACAGACATGGCAGAGGTGCGTGGACTTTTTTGACAGCAGTAAGTATAGGGTAAGTATGACATTTTATGGTATTAGGTCATTATTTCACATATCTAAATTGTAAACATAAAAATTTAATATTATTTTTTTTAATTTGTAAGAGTTGTCTGGGAGGAATGCAAATAATAAAGTGTAAAAGGTCTTGAATGATCGACATAGGTCAAAGTTTATTGCTGCACATCATTTTGATAAGGTAATTTAACTTTTTTATTTTTTGTTTAAATGTACATTTTGTTAGTTAGCTTTTTATTCATTATTTATTTATTTTTTTCTCTTACAAAAAAATAGAGAAATAAAAATACTCGTAAACTCCAATTGGTTTCCGAGAATTTTAGGAATTGACACACGTATAGGTCGGGGGAGTGGGTGCATTTGATCCCTTAAAGGCAATATGTAAGTTAGTTAAATTTTATAGTTTAAATAGAATTTTACAAATATATCTTGCAATATTTATTATTGAATTTTATTTTAATAATTTAAGGTGAGGATGACTGAGCTAGTGACTTAGCACACACAGTCTAGTGTTTCATTTACTAGCTTACTTGGAACTTCTGTGTAGATAAATGAGGCTGCCATCACCGATAATGTGCTTGGCACTCATCGAGGGTAGGGCTGTTAGGCGTATGCTGGTTGGTCAGTCCTATTATTCATTTCTAGCGTTGGGGGGAGCTCACCTTCTGTGTCTCAGGTCGGTGAGTTGCAGAAGCAGTTACAACAGAGTCGAGACCAGTTTCAGCAGAGACAACGGTTGATTTAGGAGTAGCAGCAACAATTGGATCAATAGTAGCAACAAATTACTTAGCAGTATCAAATGCAGTAGCAACTTGGGACTTATCTTATTGAGATCACCTCCATTCTTAAATAGCAAAGTATTGTCCTACTGCCACATCCATTTATTGCTGTTATAGTGCCTGGGCCTAATAGATTTGTGACTGCACCTACCGTTTAGCCACCTAGTCCTTCTTAGCTGACACCATTATTTTATTGTCCTTGTTGCCAGGATGGTGATGATGATGATAGTGCTGGCACTGATGAGAATACATCGACATATTTCCACCTCCCCTCCCCATAATATATTATGTATATATATATTTTTCATATTATACATTTACATGGATTGTTTATATATAATTTCTTCATATAAATACTATTTATACAATTGCTTTATGAGTACTCATTCTATTTATGTTGGATTAAATTGTTAAACATTATTATTAGTACTATTGATGTATTGTAGTTGTACAATTTATATTAAATTAAATTTAAAAAAGGTAAATATAATTCAAATGAATTCAAACAAAGAATATTTAGATTATGTTGTTAAATATAATATATTATTTAAAATACACTTAATTATAACACTAGTTTCAATTTAAATTTTTTTAAAAAAATTTAAAAAATCTTCAGCGATGACAATGTTGCTGCTATAGGTGGAAAACATTATTGCTAAAGCTCAGACTTTTAGTGACGACATTATTTTCTCTGAATCTCAGATTTCAGCAATGATAATATTGTCGCTGAAGCTCGGATTTTCAGCAACAACATTGTCGTCACTAAAAATTAACTTTTAGTGACAATATTTTGACCTATAGGGACGACAATGTCGTCGTTGAAAATCAAATTTCAAATTTTTATGAATTTTGAAACTATTTTCTACGACGATAAAGGTAGTACTTTTAGCAACAATAAATTGTCGTCGGTGTTGATTCTTTCACCTACGAATCTATATCGATGATATTTTTACCGATGACTTTTGCATTTACTGATGACCGAAGGATCTACACCGACGATAATTATCGTCGCTAAAAGTCTTTTTTGTTATAGTGATATGCCACTGAACCATAAAATTGAATAAATCAAATAGAAACACCTCAACAAAGCCTCTGTAAGTGAAAATGAATAAAAGAAATATAAGCACCGTTTTAATCCATTTACAACCCTCTTTCACCATTGGACACATAATTAAAAAAATAAATAAATTAAGCTGACTCTATTTAAACAAATGGGACCAGTTTGATAGCATAAGTGAAAGAAATTGTAAATGGATCTTCGTACTTTCCGGTAACTGCAGTTGGAGTTGCTATATTAATCATTGATTAGTATAGATTTCATAAAAATACAAAATTTTTATTCATTTAAATAATTAAATATAGTAACTGCGACTGTAATTATAGAGAAGATCTATACACATCGAAACGGAGGTATACTCTCAGATGAATCAATCAGACCAGAGTTCACTAGTCGGAGGCAGTGGCATCTCTCTCAGCAATCTCTCAAACTCCTTAAACGACAGATCTCACGTCAAAAACGCATTGCTACCGGCAGGAACCTCAACAGCAGATATGCTGTCTAAGATATTATTATTATTTGCTAAATTTACTGCTGAGGCAGCTGTTATATTGGAATCCTTGCCGGTCAGCTTCTGAACCACAGACTTAAAGCTCGTTGCATCTGTTTCCACATAGTGAGTATTTATGATCACAATCTTCATTGGCTCTTTGCAGCTGAAGCTACCACATGCCATCACTGAACGCACTTTTTAGACCCTAAAATCTTATTTTTCCCAGAAGTGTTTTTGAAAACACCGGAAACGCTACTAGCAAATTTGCTTCCAAACGATCAACTCTGGCTGAGCAAGTGAATATAACGGCAGATTTTTCCCAAAAGGGGCTTTTAAAATAGCAGAAACTGGCACATAAGAATGGAGAAAATGATCAGAGAACAGCGGATTTTACCAAAAAGGGCTTTTGGAAAGGACGAAGCAGTAGCAGACTGGCCTGTAAATGAAGAAGTCCGAAACTAAATTAAACAGGAAAAGCCGATGTCTTCCAAAAGGGCCTTTGGAAAAAGCAGTTTGAGTTTGGCCTTTGTTTTGGGATTCTTCTTCTGGATATTTGAGTTCATGGGTGGCTTTCGGCTTTTGATGATATAATAGTTGAAAGAGAAAGAGAGGCATAGTTGAGAAAACAGGATATTGAGAAGAGACAACATAAGTTGACCGTTGCTTCATTGCGTGAAATTGGAAGCAGACCTGAAGGCTCTGTCTGCAATAGGGAAAGTAATGACGGGAGATTACGCAATCGAGACTCGCGTGCCCCAGGCGCGTGACAGGAAATTACTCCGTAAGAAACAAACAATCATAGGATTTATTTTGCCCGCGAGGAAAATTTTTTCATATTGTTTTATAATTTTTTATTATCAAACCTTCTGAAGCTTTTAAATACTTTCCATTGAAAGCATGACTTATGCTTGTTAATCTGACAACTGGTTCGAACTGGATCAAATTTGTAGTAATATGGTTCTATGGGATTTGTTCATGAAAGGTTAAGTTAAAATTGAATTAAATTTTGAATGATTTGATTTGATTTGATTTGATTCTTATATTTATCCATGTAATTAGCATATTTTAATTATAAAACCCATGAGCTAACATGTGTGAAGAATAATATAATATTTGTTAAAAATGGTGAACGTCAACTTAGCCTAGATTTCTAGAATGACTTGGTTCATTATATATCCCGCATCTCGATCCAAACGATTGAACCAGTTGAATTGTGCTAAATTTCAAAATGTTGATTAAATCTCAAATTGCCACACATTAATGATATTTTTAAAAGTCAAGACTCAGGAGGAGAAGGGAATTTGTTATGTGTAACATGTGTGAAGAATAATATAATATTTGTTAAAAATAATAATATAACATTCACATAATAATGAAATTATTGTATTATAAAAAATTTATATATTATGTGTAATATGTGTTTTTTTTTTTTTTACTTTAGTTTGATTCTTCTCAACATCAATTTAACTAAATTTTTTAATTGAAAACATGGTTTAGCGTGGGTTTGAAAATCAAGTGATCAAATATGATAGGTTTAATCAATTTTCTTGCATTCACATAAATTCAATTTGGGTTAATTACTAGTTTGGCTTTCTAGCATGACATGCATCCTACATCTCAACCCAAACAATTGAATTAATCGAGTTAAGTTAAATTTTAAAATATTGACAAAATCTCAAATTGTCATTCTTTAATGATATTTTTAGAAGTCAAGATTCAAGAAGAGAAGGAAAGTAAGGAAAACAATAGAGAATATTGAAGAAGGAAAGAGAAGAGAATAAATGGCTGAATTATGATTTCCCTCCCCTTATTTAAATATTTAAAAAAAAATTCTAAAAATCCTTAAATTAGAGAAGCACAAAAATATTAGAATTGAGATGTAAAAAGATTTTAAAATATTAATTATAATCTCATTTCCTTCCTCTGACTCACTAAAATTGATTCAATAATTTTTCATATTTTCTTCTTCCTTTTTATCCTCATCCATCCAAACAAACTATTGGTCACTGAAAAGGGGAGAAAAAGTAATAAAGAAGAATAGAAAATTCAGTTCCCACTTGCACACTATACTCAATTTATGAGTCTAGCAAGTTGCATCTAACCCCAAGCCCACTCACCAAAAAGTTTGGGAGGCACAGTGTGAATTGAATCAGTTAATTTTTCGAATCAATAGCCTGTTTGAAAGAAAAGGAAAAAGCAATTATTTTTCTACTTTAATTTTTCTTAAGACTGATTGGTGTTTTGGTCTTTCCCTCTTCATCGATCTCCCCGTTTAAACTTATCAAAGTTTATAATACACACACACAAACACACACTCTACATTCCTATATACGTTTATATAAATTTATTTTTTTATTTAAATGAAAAAAATATACTTACTAATTTAATTATAATAAAATAATAAAAGACATTTATATAATTTTAATAAAATGATATTAATTTAAAATATTTAATTTAAGTTTATTCATTCTTTTTTATTTATAATAAATGCACTCATTAATTGAAGTAATTATTAAAAAAGTTATTAGGGCTGGCAAATTGAATATAAAATATTTTATTATTTTAATTTTATTAAATTACTAATAATTTTTGTCAAATGAAAATGAAAATTACTAACCTCTATGTATGTATGAATGTTAACAATCCCCACGTACACACCCACGTGAGTGAAAGTAACCTAGATTGAAAATGGAGAATTTAGCCCCATATATATATGTGTACACATGAACTCCATATCCATACTTGGAGATAATCAACAACCTCTATTTTTTTATGTAGAAGAAAAAATTATATTATTAATTTAATGATAACAAATAATAAAAGATATTATAGTAAAATTTATTATCATTATTAATTTTTTTAATTTAATGGGTATTTTTATTTTAGAGATGAATATCATGTATATAAACACATCTTAAGCACCATGCCTATTATAAATTTTAACACATTTTTATCAATTATTATAATGTCATCTTACTAGTATATTCAAGTTTACATATGATCTATTGGCAATATAAAATATTTTTTATTATCAATAAATAATAAAAAGACATGTCAATGAGAAAGTAAAGTAATTAAGGAATTTTAATTACAATAAAAGAGTTTTAATAATTTGTTATTAATATGATAATATATAATTAGGTGATAAAGTAAAAAAGATTTATACTAATTATAAATCAAATTTATATTCTATTAGTATATAGATAGGAACTTCTTCGATACGATACGCCCTATGGGCCGGTTTAGGGTGTACCTTCCTGCTTATTACGAATTTTATTCAACATTTTCATAAAACTCATAACATTGTATATAAAATTTGTAATATTTTATAAGATTTCGTAATAGTTATTTAAGTTTTCGTATTACAAGATCAATTGTTTTATATATATAGCGAAATTTATGGATAAAATTACAAAATCCTATGAAACAATTATGAATTTTATATGAAGAGTTGCACCTTATATTATATAAAAAAATTATAATTTTTATAAAACTTTTTTATAAAATTCATAAAAAGTCATACCAGTACAAATTTTGAGGTTGTGCTGAATATATATATATATATATATATATATATATATATATATATATATATATATATATATATATATATAATTATGCGTTTTGGATTCCAAAGTTAGCTATTTATAAAACGAGAGGTGGGCTATAACTATAAAAAAGAAGCGCGTGAGAATTTTTATCATAATTAAAGACAATTTGTAACCCCACTTTTATATGGAGGAGGAACGAGACGCGTCTACATATATACACAGCTTAATTACGAAGAGCGTTCATCAATCTTTCTCATGACAGCACACTCCAAGCACCTATATTGGGGTCCCAGAATTCAGCTGCTTCTTTTGTTTTTTTGATGAATATGACACCTGCTACTTTGAATTTCATCAAATTCCTCCCCCTTGCTATCTTTGTCATTACATCACCCACCTAAAATTAATTATTAGTCCCTATATTATTTTAAAATGATTATTTTTTGTTATATTTAGGAGTTGAACTTAAAATCACACGCACAAACACATATATATTGTGTATTATTATTCTTAACATTACTCAAAAGAAAGTAATTAATCATTTAACACACACATAATATTTTAAATTTAAATTCTGAGTATGAAAAGATATGTGAGAATCTCAAATATTGCTGTAGCATTTATCAAAGTGTCATCACAATCTATTATATAATATTTTAGTGATGAGTATTAAAATAAAATTTTCATCCTAATTTCTGAACAAAAAAGGAAAAAAAATATTGATATGTATCGTTATCATATGTTGATCGAGTACTGCGTTCATTCCTTTTGTGCAGCGATATTGTCGAGTTAACCCCATATGTAAAATAATAGGTTTTTGCTTAATGTTCCTCTCATAGGTGAAGTGATATACATGCATACATTAAATAATAGATTATTAAATATGCCAATTCAATAAGATTTACCAACTTGATGTGAACAATGCTCGCCCAAATTAATTGCTGGATTATTGAACAATATTTATTTAAATTTTCAATTGTATGATTTGCAACTATATTATTGCATATAATATTATTATTGTAACTGCAATATTCCTTAATTTTATACCTTAATGACAGTATTTTTATACGTGTGCCCAGAATTTTTTTAGTACGATAAAATTAAAATTGGAATTACAATTTAAAATTATAATAGTTATACTAATGCTGATCAGAAGCTCCCTAGAATTATATATACAAATGAACAAAAGAAGTGATGACGGAGACTACAACAACTCAATAATATGCAACTGAACCATAAAATTGAATAAATCAAATAGAAACAGCCCAACAAGGCCTCTGTAACTGAAAATGAATAAAAAAATAGTAAAAAAAATATAAGTACTATTTCAATCCATTTACTATCCTCTTTCACCATTAGACACATAATTAAAAAAATTTAAATTAAGCTGACTCTGCTTAAACAAACGGGACCAGTTTGATAGCATAAGTAAAAGTTGAAAAGGATCTTCGTACTCTCCGGTAACTGCAGTTGGAGTTACTATATTAATCATTGATTAGTATAGATTTCATAAAAATACAAAAATCCTATTCATTTAAATGATTAAACATAGTAACTGCGACTGTAATTATTAGAGGAGGGTGTACTTTCAGATGAATCAATCAGACCAAAGTTCATTAATCGGAGGCAGTGGCATCTCTCCCAGCAATCTCTCAAACTCCTTAAACGACAGATCTCTCGTCAAAAACGCGCTGTTACCGGCAGGAACCTCAACAGCAGATTTGCTGTCCAAGATATTATTATTGTTTGCTAAATTTCCAGCTGAGGCAGCTGTTATATTGGCATCCTTGCCAGTCAGCTTCTGAACCACAGACTTAAAGCTGGTCGCATCTGTCTCCACATGCTGAGTACTTATGATCACAATCTTCATTGGCTCTTTGTAGCTAAAGCCACCCCCGGCCATCTCTGAACGCACTTTTTAAACCCTAAAATCTGATTTTTCCCAAAAGTGTTTTTGAAAACACCGGAAACACTACCAGCAAATTTGCTTCCAGACGATCAACTCAGGCTGAGCAAGTGAATATAACGGCAGATTTTTCCTAAAATGGGCTTTTAAAATAGCAGAAACTGGCACAGTTTTCTGATGGAGAAAATGATCAGAGAAAAGTTGATTTTTCCAGAAAGGGCTTTTGGAAATGCTGAAGCACTAGCAGACTGGCCTGTAAATGATGAAGTCCGAAACTAAATTAAACAGGAAAAGCGGATGTCTTCCAAAAGGGCTTTTGGAAAAAGCAGTTTGAGTTTGGCTTTTGTTTGGGGATTCTTCTCCTGGATATTTGAGTTCTTGGGTGGCTTTCGGCTTTTGATTATATAATAGTTGGTAGAGAAAGAGTGGCATGGTTTAGAAAATGGGATATTGAGAAGAGATAACTTAAGTTGACCGTTGCTTCATTGTGAGAAATTGGAAGCAGACCGGAAGGCTCAGTCTGCAACGGAGAAAGGAATAACGGGAGATTAAGTCAAGGTACGCAATCAAGGGACTCTCGTGCCACAAGCACGTGACAGGAAATTGCGGCGTATGAAACAAACAATCATAGGATTTATTGCCCACGAGGAAAATTTTTTCATACAGTCTTATAATTTTTTGTTATCAAACTTTATGGAGCTTTTGAATACTTCCCGTTGAAAGCATGACTTTTGCTAGTTAATCGGACAACGGTCCGAAATGGATCAAATTTGTACTAATATGGTTCTATGGGATTTGTTCATAAAATTTTAAATTAAAAACGAATTAAATCTTGAATGATTTAATTTGATTTAATTCTTATATTAACCCGTGTAATTAGCAGATTTTAATTATAAATCCCGTGAGCTAATCCATTTGAATTTTGATTTGTGCAACTCGGTTTATTTAAATCTGCAATTAAAAGGAATTATACTTTGAATAATTTATTTCGTCAAACTTACAAATCGAACTTATTCAATTTGCGAATTAATTTACAGTTCCATCCAAATACCGTATTGTTAAGATTTTATGAATAAATTATAAAATTTTATGAAAAAATTATAACGTACTTCAAACTTTGTGATTTTATAAAAACAGAAAATATATAATTAATAATTTAGTTCCTAAAATTATAAAATATTGATAAAATAATGTATATAAAATTATAATTTTGCACCTAAATAACAATTTATGTATAAAATTTCATCTTTTCATACTATAATTTAAGGATAAAATTATTTATATTGAATTATTCAAAGGGATGAAAATATTTATATAAATTATTATTTAAAAATTAAATTATAATTTTATATAATTTATTAATTATTTTATTTTTATTTCATGATTTTAGAAATAAAATTATTAATTTTATTATAGTTTATTTTTTATATATAAAATCACGGAGTTTTCTTGGCGGGGAAACCAAACAATCATACGTGGACTTGAATTTGTAGACTTTGCTATAAAATTATCTATAAATTATATAAAATTATAATTTTATACCTAAATAATAATTTATATATAAAATTTCATCTTTTCATTCTATAATTTAATGATAAAAATATTTATATGAATTATTATTTAAAAATTAAATTATAATTTTATATAATTCATTAATTATTTTATTTTTATTTTATAATTTTATTAATAAAATTATTAATTTTATTATACTTTATTTTTTTTTATATAATCACGGAGTTTTCTTGGCGGGCAAACCAAACAATCATACGTGGACTTGAATTTGTAGACTTTGCTGCACTGTCACGGATCAATGAGAATTGGGAGCCACACAAACTCCAAATAGTTCAAAGGTTTGGGCAAAATGTGGGCTCAGAGGATTTGAAATCAGCAAAAAGTCACAATGGCCCGCGTTGTTTCTATTGGTTAATGTATGCAAGTCGATCCTTCCATTTGGTCAAAATTGGCAATTACAGCCAAGGGTTGTATTTTTTGAACGCGAATCCTTCACAGGGACATGTCAAGAATGGGTGGGGGACAAGTTTTTAGGGCTATTATTGGCTAAGCCCTACAAAACAAAAAGGACATGTCAATATTGGGTGGTAGAGAAGTTTGATTTACCGTAAATTTTTGAAGATCATTATATGACCAAATTCCTTCTTCTCCGGTCAAAATTTGTATAGTTTAAATTATGAATTAAAATTAACCATTTATAGGGCGGTGGGTTGTATAACTTATTATATTAGTAAAAGGAATTATTTGGTAATTAACTTATTATATTGATAATTAATTAATTAATTAATTATTAATTAATAATTAATTATATTAACTGATTGTATTAATTATTTAAATTAGAATATTTAATAAAATTAACTATTTATAATTATTTATTTTTATGTAAAATAATATATAAGAATATAAATATATTTTATTATTCATTTAAGTATATTTTTATTTTGATATTTTATATTTTATATATTATTTAATGGATTAAATTTTATTTTATTTTAAATAATATATTATTATAAATTAATATATATTAAATATTTTTAAATTAAATTAATATAATTTTTATAATTATTAAATTTTTTAATAAATTAATAATCATAATTATTTAATTTTTTTATAAAAATAATATTATAATTTCTTATAGGAAGGATAAAGTTAGAAATATAAAAATTAATTATGAATAATATAATCATTTTATAGATTATTTCTAAAATAGTTGTTTCAAAACCATATCCATCTCGACATTTTGAATCAATTGATTTAAAGATAATCAACTAATTTAATTAACTAATAGTGAAATATTAAAAATAGTTAATTTAATAAATTTACCCCTTTCTTTTTAATCTCATTGTCCTCCTCGCATGATTAAAACTAATTTTATAAATATTCTTTAGTGCTAGTAAATATATAATATGTTCAATGCTAGATAAATCAATGCTTCTCAGTTTGATTGAACATAATAATAATTTTTGAATGGATTTTTACTGAAAATCTTAGTATATTAGTTGGACCTTGTCCGGTAGGAACACCTCTTATTACTACCCTTATATTTAAAAAAAAAATGTTATATAAGATGCCATCTAGATCTTATTCATCAAATTAGTATCGCATTTATAATCAAATTTGCTTGAACTATAAGAAGGGTCAATGATTTCGACGTTGACGAATAAATTATATCGAAAGTCATTCATAATAATTATCAACGTCATGTTCAAGAGAAAACAATATTTTTTATTTCATTTTTAGCTTTCATAATATATTAAAGGTAAGTAAAATTAATTATTTGCTTCTAGATTCCACACAGGTAGTTTGGGTAGAGACCTGCTTAAACCTTAGTTAATATTATATTAATAAAAGTATTTGTAAAACTTCTAGATGAATAGTGGAAAAGAAAATATAATAAAGAGAAATATTAATAGTGTTTCTCAATAAATCCATTTTGATATATAAAACTTCAGCTTTATTTTATTTCATGTGGATAGGGTACCAACCTTGACTTAGATTAGCATTTGCATTTTAACTTTCGGGGACACAGCTTTTTGACTTGACGGGCGAATCGCTGTGAGCTATGGAGCGTAGCATATTTGTTTGCATCAAATTAGTTAAAAAAATGAAAGAAAAGATTTAATTTTTGATTTTATTTGTATCAATAGAAAATATCTTTTTATAAAACATAGTTATAAAATATTAATATTAAAAATTATTTTATTTATTTAATATTAAATAAAAAATTTGGAAAAAAATTCTTTCCATTATGATTCTAGATATATTTTTGAGGAAATCACTAAATCCTTACTTGAAGCATCTGGTTAACATCATAAGATTACTTATTGGCGATTTTTTTTCCATTTTACTTTGAGTTATGTATGTTAATTTAGCTATGGCAGCTAATTAATCTAGAACCTGGTTGAATATATGCTAATATTCTAAAAATTAAAAGGTAGATCATATATTTAGGCCTTTATTAAACGATGCCGCATAATATTTAAATGAAGAAATATGAGACAAATTGGTACCTGAGCAAAGGTTTATATTGCACTAGAGGATCATTTTTTTTATAATTTTTTTTTGAAATGATCATATTTTTTTATATTTAGTCATAGTTTTACAATTACAATAAAATTGTAAATGTGACCACAAATGTAATTTAAAATTATGATAATGTATAATGAGGATTAAATTTCTCTAAAGTATAAAATGCATTTTAAAAACTAAATTATAATATCATGATCTTGATAAAATAAATTAAGAACACAACATTTAAAAATAATAAATTGAAAAATAATTTTTAAATTTATAGTTATTTTTTATATTTTATAAAAATTATAATATTATTTTTTTATTTTTAAATTATATCTTATGCTTTAAAAAAAATTGAACCTAATGAAAAGATCATTATAATTCATAAAATAAAACATTTTTGTTGAAAGTCAGTGATGACACGCGAGACTTGATGAGAGCTTTGCTTGATTATCTTCAAGTCAACTTTCCTCTGCCACCAATAGATTGAGTGAATTCTATTTTCATTTCTATAAAATATTTGTATAAAATTTAATTTATTCAATTTTATTTTTTCAGTAAAATGAAATAAATTAATATTTTATGAAAATAAAATTATATAAATATTTCATAAAAAATTAAATTAAAAAAGTTAAATTTTACGGTAAGAGAAAAGGTGGTTTACACGCCATTTATATATAAACTTGGAATCCGTGGCCAATAAAAAATTATACATTCTAGAAATGCCTATTAAAAAATGTAATTTGGTAAAATCAAAAGTAAGACTAATTGCTTTTCTCTTAAGAATTTCTGCCGACGCAATTCGGCTGAACGGATGTAATACGTATATACTCGGAAAATGGGAGATGACAGTCTTTGTTGAGGGCAATGCTAAAAGCGACTTAGTTGAACGGCTCAATCTAATTTTGTGTTGTCCTTTACCTTTCTGATAAATTCTTCTTCTTTAGGAACTGAAAAATAGATTAAAATTTTATTTATTTTGCTGGAAATTATTTTTATTAAAAATATTATATATATTAATTGATAAAGAAGAAATATATTATTTATATTTATAGTTAAAAAATAATATTTAAAATTATAATAGTGAAAAAATAAATTCTTGGAAATTATAGATTGTATTTTTTATATTTAATATTAAATAAATAAGTATTTCCTTTTATTTTAATATTATATAGTTATATTTTAAGAAGATATTATCTATTAAAACAAACCAAACCTAAATCATGCTTTTGCGTTGTGAAACTAACCCTGTTTGTTTAAGAATATTAACTTCAATATTTTAAGCTATGTTTTGATTTTTTTAATTATAATTATAAAATATTAAGATAATAAAAATTATTTTATTTATTTAATATTAAATATGAATAATTAAAGAAAATAATTTTTCTTTTTCAAAGAAAAATTTATTTTGTTTAATTATTATAACTTTAAGTATTATTTTTTTTACTATGAATTGAGTGATATGTCATTCTTTCATTAATATATATATATATATATATTATGTAAAATTTTTTTGACAAAGCAAACAGAATATTCGTCTCATAAACCAAGTATGTTACTCTAAAAAATAATGGTCAAATTATATTGATTTTTTTAATATTTAATTTAATTACATTAATATTTCTTTTATTTTCAAATGCATATGTTAACCTTTCTTTCTATATATACTCACCTCTCACCGCTTTTGTTTTAAGAAATTATTTAATTCGCAATAATAATATGAAAAACTCTATTTTTTAAAAAATACAAAAGAAGTGAATTATTTAAATAATCAATATTTAATAAATTAAGAGAAATAGAACTTATTAGAAAATATTACTTTTCATAAAAAGTTGTTTACCCACCTTTTCTCATATAAGTTCTACTACTCATATATATATATATATATATATATATATGATAAAATATTCCTGCTATATTTAATTAATAATAATTTTATCCTTTTATTTAAACATTTTATTATGTTACTTTTAATGTTATCATTAAACTATTATTATATCAATATACTTTATCTTCAATTTTATTTTTTTTAGGTCAGTTTAGCTCCTAAAACTCAAGTGTTGTCTAAAAGTTCAATCAATAGTTTAGTACTAATCTTATTTTATGTATACTATTTAATTATATCAAAATTTTATATTAAAAAATATTTTGTGTTAAATTTATATATGTCTATTATTTTAATAGGTAATAAACATCTTTAATAAGATAATTGATGAATTTTTTTACAAAAATATGACTATTATCAAATTATGTAACACGTATAATACTACATATGAATGAATAAAAAAATTAAATAGATAAGTCATATGTGTCTTCAAAGTAATATAGTTTTTTGGATTAAAAAAATAAAATTATAAGTTATATATGAGTTAATTTAATTTTTTATGAAAATATAAGTTATGAATTAATAAAAATTATGATATAAAAATAATTAAAAATAATTAAATTTATTAATATGTATTATAATCATATTGAAGATATAATAGTTATTTTGTTAATAATTATCAAAAAATTTAAAGTTAAACTAAACAAAATATAAGAAATTATATCTTGAGAAATATCATCTTCTTAGTGTCAATTAAACAATTTTGAATACTTCTCAAAAAGTTTATATGAAAAATTACTTCATGAAAAATTTAAATTTGTGTGGGATCTTACTTTTCATGTGAACTAAATGATTTAATTCTAAACATACACTAAGTGTGTGTATATATATTATAAAAGTGATTAAATTACTAAATATATCAAATCCTGTATATAAGGAAAAGCATAAAAAACCTTTAAAGGCATCAAATATTATTTGAATTATAAGTTCTTGACAAATAAGTGTATATTTTTAAAAATAAAAAGAATATAAATATAATTAAGTTGAATTTACGGAAAAACGAGTGTAGTTTACCCAAAATTCATATAAAACCCTTTGCAAATCCAACAAAGTGATAAAAACAGATAACTAGGATTTTTTTTGGGGTCATATTTCTTTCGTACTTAAGGAGTGATGGCCTAAAATTTTTATGTATACGAAAATTAGATTATTTTGGTGTTATGAATTGAAAATAAATTTTATTCAATTTTTTTAAATGATAGGAAAAATAGTTCACTTAATATATATATGTATAAAATTCTAAGTTCAAACTCTAAATATAATAGGAATAAAATTCTTAAGATAATATCAAATATTACTATATTATTAAAATATTAACTAATTTTATATATTTATTTTAATATTAAAATAATATGATAAAAAGAAGAAAGGGAAATTATAAATTTTAAATCTAAGAGGTCGTTTTGTTCATACAAAAATTAAGTTTCCATGAGAAATGGAATTTCATACGAAGTTAATTTCCTATATGAATTTCCTGAAAAATTTAAAATTTTGTTTGGTTGACATGGAGCAAGTCACACTTCCCAATAAATAAATTCCTATATTTTATTTGGTTCAACTTTGTATTTCCTAAGAAATAATAATAAAATGACCACAATAGCCTCCAAAATAATATATTAATAGATATTAATTGATTTTATTTTTTTATATGAAAATTGAGAGTCCCAAGTGTTGTTACTGTTCTCTGAAGTGGGAAAATGAAAAGACACGACATCGAAGCGGCAAAACGCAATGCCCTGAAGATGAAACAACGCACGCGATGGGCATTTCGGAGGGTACATAAAGGTCGAAACAGTAACAACACTTCGCATTCCATCTCAAAGCGCAGTACCAGTGAACTCAAGATGCAGGAAGACATCATGCAAATCGTTGGCAAATACAATAAGAAAATACTCTAACGACCTTGAACAATTGGGGAACATCATTTCTCAATATCGGAAGCTTAAAACAAGTTCAAACAGTAATTTCGCATAAATGGGTCGTCCACAGGTAAACCCACCTCCTCTTTAATATTGACTCTAGTACAAGCATTATACTTCAGTTAACTTGAAGGAAAATGTTACAGTTTCCTTGGATTTGTGTTCCTATGTAAGTTCAAGGGAAACCTTAGAAATTAGTACGACCACAATATACTAAATATTTTGTTGCATGTTACTGTCACTCCACATAATATCTGTTTGCATGAGAAATATAAAAATGGCACTGTGCATATTTCATTATCTTTTTGGCATTCTGTTCACATAAAAACGAACGGACACACCTTACTCATCTGATACCCAAAAGTAACATGCTTTTCCACCGGTATTGCCGTTAATCATGTTTGATTTGTAAGTTTATTACCACATTTTATTGGGTGTTACTGTTCTTACACGAAACAGTAACATCTCGTTTGATGTTAGTCTTTGAGAAGGTAAACACCTTGGTTTTATCAAGGTTTTCTGTTTAGTCACATATTATCTTGTCAATTTCTTGTGTTTTTTTGGGTTGACGTCTCTGTTTGTGGATCAAACACAACCATGTCTCCATATTAGAGTTTTGTAAAACAGTTATATCTCGGTTCTTGACTTTTGTTACTATTTCTCAGTTAGACAGAAGCACACCACTACCACGAGGTTGCATTGTTAATTATACCGCATTTTCACTATTTATGCATGTTTTTACTCGTTATCAATACAGTAGAGCTTTGTTAAACATACATATCTTGTTTTCTAGTTCATGTTACTATTTTTTAATGAAACAGTAACACATAATTTCTTAGAAGTTTCATTATTAATCATACCTCATCTCGTCAACTTATGTTCCTTTTGCTCGTTGTCAATGCAGTAGAGATTCATAAGACAGTTATATCTCAGTTCTTAGCTCATGTTACTATTTCTCGATGAAACAGTAATACACCACTATCACGAGGTTGCATTGTTATTCATACCTTACACAATAACACTTATGCATGTTTTTGCTCGTTGTTAACGCAGTAGAGCTTTGTTAAACATGCATAACTTATTTTTTGATTTATGTTACAATTTCTTGAAAGAATAGTAACACATTATTTCTTGTAAGTTACACTGTTAATCATATCTCATTTTATCAACTTATGTTCTTTTTGCTCGTTATCAATGCAGTAGAGTTTCCTAGAGAAGTTATATCTCAAATATTGGTTCATATTATTGTTTCTGGGTGAAACAGTAACACACCTCTACCACAAGATTGCATTATCAATCATACCTCATACTGTCTACCTATGCATATTTTTGTTCTTTGTCAACATAGTAGAATTTTGTTAATCACACATATCTCATTTTTTTTGTTCATGTTCCTGTTTCTTAATGAAACAGTAACACACAATTTCTTAGGAGTTCTGCTGTTAATCATACCTAATCTTGTCAGCTTATGTTCCTTTTGCTTGTTATCAATGCAGTAGAGATTTGTAAAACAGTTATATCTCGGTTCTTGGCTCATGTTACTATTTCTCGGTAAAACAGAAACACACAACTACCACGAGGTTGCATTGTTATTCATATCTCACATAGTAACACTTTTGCATGTTTTTGCTCGTTGTTCATATTTTTTGCTAGTTGTTTGTTCAGTAGAGTTTTGTTAAACATGTATATCTCATTTTTTAGTTCATGTTACTGTTTCTTGATGAAATAGTAACACACTATTTATTGAAAGTTACATTGTTAATCATACTTCATTTTATCTATTTATACATGATTTAACGCTTGATTTGACATTTACTTGAACAAAAAGGCACTAAAGTACTCACACAAGCAGAAGATTCTAAAGAAGAAACTCAAAAATTCCAGCAATACAGGTCCAATTTGCTAGCGTGCATAAAGCAAGTTAATCAACTTCATATCGATAACAAACACACGATGGTGCTGCGACAAAACCCATTTTTAGTCCTAATAAATGCAATAATAACAAAGGAACTTGATCGCAGCATATGTCGAAAGACCGATGTTGAAATTCAGTCATAATTGCTATCTTCTCATACAAGAATAATCATTTCAATATCGAGGGCGAATATCTTAAAATAACACTAACATCAGTGAAGCTGATCTTTGGAATAAGGGATGGAGACCAACCCATACAGATAACATTTGGCAAAAGGCCACGGTCAGACTTCGACACAAGGTGTTTTCGTGGTAAAGCATGGATGACTAAACCAATAATATTCAATGCACTCGAAAGAGCAGTGCGAGGAACATTAGAGACTAATGTGCAGGATGTCTCCCATCTTATAACATTGATGCTTCTAGTCACCCTTTTCGTACCAAACAAGGCCCACACATTAGGCTAGTCATACATCAAATACGTAGAGGAAGTAGATATAATAGCACAATATGGGTGATCACAATAAATTCACGACCAACTAATGAATTCGCTTAAAAAGGACAACACCCATAATGTAACCAGATGTGTCATGCTATTGCCAGTAAGTTAAAGTTATCAAAACTATTTTTACTTCATGTCACTATCTTTTATATTGTTTTCATTTATTTCCATTCATTTGAGTGAATGTTTCTACCTCCTTTTTGTATATTTGTTGGCACTCTTGGTTCATGTTACTGCTTTCGACCAAAAATAGTAACATGTATCTGTTTTGTCTATGAATGGTAACTTAAAGTTTTATGACATTTTGGTTATTAATGTGATTTCACTCAATAGTTTTTTTAAGTTTTTCTTTCATGTTAATGTCTGCATACAAGAATAACTTGTTTACCTCCAATTTTTTGCGCCTTTTATTACTCCATCCTTGAATGCAGCTTCCAATGGAAACTAACATGACAAAATGAATGATTTATTGTCAACAATATTGGCTATATGAGATTACAAGCGTGCTGAGTAGGCATCACATCAAAAGAGTTTCAAGATGCCTCAAATGGGACCTGAAGCTCCTCACACGCCAACTGAGGGATCAAATTATCAGCCAGCTTCAGGTAATCGTATGAAAATGTTAACTCATTATTAAGTCCAGTACATGTCAGTACAAGAAAATATGTTACTGCCTATTTCTGTGAAAAATAGTATCATCGAACAAGATGTTATTGTTTCTATGTGAAACAGTAACAAGTCCTTTTTTCCAGGTTTCTATTGTTAATTTGATCCTCATTCCAGCAATTTACTTTATTTTATGATTGGTGTTGCTATTTCATAACAAACAAAAGCATGCCATAGTTACAATGCAACATGTTACTATATTTTTTGAAAAATAATAACATGCGCCTTTTATCAGTTTTAATATAAACATCCTTTGATTTCAATTTCTTTCCATTAACCATATATTATTTTATGCATTTAATGTGTTTCATAGTTAATAATTTGCCTATAATTATTGTAACGTTGTCACTTAGTCCTTTATTTTCATGTTACTATTTTTCACCTAAACAAAAACATGCCGACTTACCACACTAACAGTAGAAACATTCTTATGTTTTAGGTCGCAAATAGAGAAATTGAGCCAACAGTACAAGAATATGACCTCCTTTACACAGCTGAAACAAATTTATAATTAATTGAATTTGTTGACAAAAGAGAATCACAGAACACACCCTCCAAATCGAAGGATTTAAGGGGCGATACTGAGATAGTATTAGCTCAGTACGTGATTCAACCGCGATCAATAAAGTTGGATCAATTTGCAGATATTACACTGTCCCATAAAGAGCAATATCAACAAGACAACGATGAAGTTTAACTGCTTAGGGATCAGCTTTTTAGTACAAACATAGAAATACTCAAACTGAAGGATGAATTGACGTCTCTCACTGAGAAACTTCAGACGTCAAAACAACAGACATAACAAAATGCAGAAATAATAGCAAAACTCAAACACGATAACGCACGGTTACAGGAGCAATTGTCCACTACAACAAGTGAGATAGAAAATATCAGGGCGGTCAACGACAGTTTGAAAAATCAGAATAAACAGCTCAATGTACAGTTATCAGAGAAAAATATGCAGGTAGTTGAACAAAATGAGGTAGAAACCACCGGAGTCGATGAATAAAATAAAGACGAGGAAAAATAGCATTTAACGATATCGAAGAGTAAATCAGAAACAAGAAAAATAAAATGGGACGAAGAGTTCACGTACTCGGGGCCAGTGAAAAAATGTACAAGACAAACAGATGCATGGCAACAGACAATAACTGCTGAGGATGTCTATGGGTGGAGCAAAGAAGCCCCTGTTATAATGCCTGATGAAACACTAGCAAATAAAGCTAAAAAGAAGCAAACTCATAAGGCAATGAATACTACAAAGTTGCTAGTTGCAAAGTACCTGACCCAAGATGTCAGGAATAAGATGGTGCAAATAAAAAATGTAGAAGACCTATAGTAAGTCATGTCCTGCTTTCTTCTTAATTTTTTGTATTTACTAGAAAGTATTACCTATGACTTCGTCTTATCCCCATGCCAAATCACTATATGCAGGATTTTTACCTAGTTAACCCTTTAGCAGGATTTGTTCATAACATTTAACGAGTTGGTGGAAGTAATCAAGGGGAAGTCAATCACGAATAATGTATGTATCCTCTGATTGTTTAAACGCATTTTTGTTTTACCCTGCACCTCCCTGTAGTTATGTTACTATTTCCATCCAAAATAGGAACACAACCTAACTGAGTCTATTCGAGCTCAGAAAGCATGGTGCTACTATGTGGAGTGCAAATAGTTACATACAATTATTCATTGTGTTACAAATGCTAGGTTCTTGTGCTACTGTTTGGAGTTTGCCACCCTAATCAATCATTTAACGAGAACTAATCATTCAATACAGATCATAGATGGCCATGTCTACACTCTGAGCTTAGCTTCCACGAACAGTAAAAAGAAGATATTTGTATTCGACAGCTGCTGCTGGGTAAGATCCTAAATCTATTTTCCAAATATGAATTACAAAAGATAGCATTGATACTGACCTGTGCTCAAACTATATTGGCAGTCTTACATTGTGAGCGACGACAAGTTACTATAGGAAGCTAGGTAGTTCAAATTCGATGCACATATAAAGGAGGCAATGGCTGCAGATGTTGTTATATTCCCCCTAAACACCACGGGCGTGAATGACTTCAGAAACCCCAACCACTTCACACTTCTCGTCCTAGATAACAAAGAGTGCAAATGGACACACTACAACTCGCTGCGGCTAAGAAGAGAGGGGGCACCGGATCCATACTTTCGTGATGCCACGATGATAGTGAGTGATATTAAATACTACGATAGAATAATAAGTGATATTACTTTTTGGGTTTAACTGAAGTTGCATTGCTAGCCACATTCTTAAACCCTCTATCTTATTATCTTATTGATGTTACTGTTTCCATCAGAGACAGTAACATCTCATACTCACAACAAGAGAATGTCGTATCTCTCGTATATAGCTCATAACATGGCTTTTCATTGGAGAAAATATGTCAAGTATGATGCTATTAGATGATATGTTGTTATTCGTTGATGTTTCTGTTCCTTGTCAAAACAGTAACACTTTATTTTCTCAGAGTTTCATTTTTAATTAAATTTCATTGGGTTATTTGTATGCTGGATGTGTTTTTTACCGATGTTACTGTTGCCATAACAAAAAAATAACCCATAACAATACAAGATGTTACAGCCAATAGTGTAGATAGTAACATGGTGTTTTTATTTTTCATTTTTTTTGTTTGCTAATAATAGAAGGACTATTACGAGAAAAAGATGAATGAAGTCCTTACATATAGTGGAATGGATACGAGGATAGAGCCAGCCATCGCAGGTCCACCTTTTGATATAATATCATACGAATGTGCACCACAACAGGAAGAAGCGTCGTAAGTAGTAAGTTTTTTTCTTATCCAAGGATAACATGTCTAGAAAGTACCAAACTAACTCATGTTACTATTTTCCAAGCAAGACTGCGGGATTTTCATCTGCAAGCATATAGAGAATATATTCAACAATAAAGAGTTTAAAGAACAATTTTCGCTGGAGGAAGTGAGACAATACAGAGCAAAATTAGTTACTAAATTCCTTGAGAATTTCAATCTTCCCAGCTAAAGTTAATTATTATACACATATGTAATACTCAAGTTGATTATTATGCACATGTGTAACACTAAATTCATGTAAAACCATGGTCTCACATATATTTAAAAGTCAACTGTATGTACAACTTAATTGTAAATCTTAATTTTTTGTACAGTTTAATCTTATACTCAGTTTATGTTAGCACTCAGACAACATGTTGCCCTATGAATTACAAAAACTTGTATTAATGTTACTCTTTTCTAATCGATGCAGCAACATCCAGTTGTGTGGTACTATTGTAAAACCTACCACCAAAGTTAGTATGAACGAAGTACATTATTTAAAAAGGTCCTCCAGCAATAGACATGCATCTCTCACACGCACACTGGCCATTTTCTTAGGTGTTCTATTTTTGGCCAAAATAGTAACATCCCATAAAAAGGCAGTTCTTAGATCTTATCCAGCGAGCAACTTGTCAAGTGACGTAATTAACTACCCAGACACAGTTACCGATCACCTGGAACCTCCCGAGCTCAAAACCCTAACAGCCTGTGGAATGTTACTATTTTTGACTAAACAATAACATCCCACAAATAGGCAGTTCTTAGATCTTATCGAGAGAGGAACTTATTAAGTGACATAACTAACCTCCCAGACCCAATTTCCAGCCACTTGTAACACCTTGGGCTCAAAACTCCAATAGCCTCGATGATATTACTGTCTTCGGATAAAACAGTAACATCCTACAAATAGGCATTTCTTGGATCTTATCGAGAAATGAACTTGTCAAGTGACATAACTAAGCTCCCAGAACTTGTCAAGTGATATAACTAACCTCCCAAACCCAATTTCCAGCCACCTATAACACCCCGGACTTAAAACTCCAATAGCCTCGATGATATTACTGTCTTCGGACAAAATAGTAATATCTCACAAATAGGCATTTCTTGGATCTTATCGAGAAAGGAACTTGTCAAGTGACATAACTAACCTTCCAGACCCAATTTCCAGCCACCTGTAACCCCTCGAGCTCAAAACTCCAATAGCCTCGATGACGTTATTATCTTTGGACAAAACAGTAACATCCCACAAATAGGCATTTCTTGGATCTTATCGAGAGAGGAACTTGTCAAGTGACATAACTAACCTCCCAGACCCAATTTCTAGCCACCTGTAACCCCTCGGGCTCAAAACTCCAACAGCCTTGATGATGTTACTATCTTCGAACTAAACAGTAACATGCAGCTTGTTGGCCTGCTTTCTCAGACGATGTAGCCAATGCACAGCAAGCTCTACCCCAGAAGTGGAAATGCATCCACTTGATGTTCATGAGCCATATTCTTGGTGTTACTGTTTTGGCACTTATTTTTGTCCAAAACAGTAACAACCCATAAGGAAGCAATTTTTGGATCTTATCTAGAGAGGAACACGTCAAGTTATATAACTAACTAACTAACAAGACCTAGATTCCAGCCACTTGTAACCCCCTGGATTAATTCTCTATTAGCCTCAATGATGTTACTGTCCTAAACCCTAAATAGTAACGCATAAATGGTTGCCTTGCTTTCTCAGGCGAAGTAGCCACCTAACAGTGCACAGACCGCCAGTAATAAACATGCCTCTCTCACACTACTACGGGTTGCATTCTTGGGTGTTACTGTTTTCGATCAAAACAGTAATATCTAAGATAATGTATAATGATGTGTGGAGATGATGCAAGAAATAAACTAAACTATACTACAGGACTCTCAATAGAATTGCCATGGGAAAAAATGAAAAAGTATTATTATATTCCACTAAAAGCTTGAGAAAATCTAGTTCAGTAACTTATGTACATTAACCGAAAGCCACATCAACTAATACATTAGGGGTTCCAATGTTAGATAAATATCTAAAAAATAGGTGCACGTACAAAAGTTCAACAACATAACATAAGTTCAGTGGGTGTGTTGGCCCCAAATAACAACTAGTTTTCATAGAACTTCACTGATCTAGAAGTAACAAACCATGCACATAAGCAGCTTTGAAATCTTCTGGAAGGATAAAAAAGAAATTAACTTCTAGAGGGCTGAGAGCAATTTTTCTTGCCACATTCATAACTTAGGTAGGAGTCAACCCATCAATCTTCATAATATCACTAGTCACTTGCATCTTTCTCCCTGCAGAATCAGATTCATGTTGGAAACAAGAAGCCAAGCGGCCTATGTGTTTATTTGCATCCTCCATCACATCACCCATTCGTGCAAATCTAGAAGAAAATTCTCTCAAAACTTTTAAATTTTCTATCTTTGCCTTCTTTCACTTACAGTTTGATGAGGTGGTTAAGGAAGAAGTTCCCATCGAACCACATGGAGGGACAGGGTAAGTGTCCTCCATGGAAAAGGCAGGAACATATTCTTCTTGTTCTTCTTATTCTCTATCACTTACTTCGTCTTTCATCCCCTCTAATGCATCTTGTGGATTTACAGCCTCGTCTCCAATAGCTCTATCCTTCCCAAATATTTTGCCTAAATCATCGAAAAATGAAAATGGCTTGTTTCTTAACCCCACGGTATTTTTGTGGCTTTAGCATAAAATAAAGGAAAACATAATGAGAGAATAAGGTAAAACTTTAAAAGCTGTCACCAGAAATATACACAGACATACATATGTGTATAGAAGAAAAAGCATAATATAAAATATTACCTTCATCCATTCATCCCAGACTGGTTTTGGGTATGTTACGAACTTTTCTTCATCATTCTATCCAAATCCGCTAACAGTTAGACCAAGCATCTCCGCAATAGCATTATATTAATTCCTCAAATACTTAACACGAGATTCGATGTGTGGTTTAGCCTTCATACCACACCCAGGAAGTTTTTATTCTATAAGTTGTTCCAACCTGTTATAAGCACTATTCTTAAACTGGCCATTGTCCGTTTTCCAACCACCTATCTCCACAAGATCCATCATTACACTAATTAGTGCACGATCCTCAGCGCATCCTCATCTTATGCATCCTCTAGATAGGTTCGCACCATTACCACCTTGGTTAGCATTTCTTTGAGCTTTTGGTTGACTCATCTATAAAGAAGGAAAGATAGAGAGAAAGGAAACACACGAATTCATAATAGCGTCATTCTGCTCATGATTTAGCAATTTAAGATGATCATTCTACTAGTTTAATAAAAGGCGAAGTCATTAATCAAATTTTATTACAAATTCAAATAAAAATAATATAAGAATAAAGTGTATATTGTCTATCAATCCATAAACGCAATACAAGTGAAACACACTATATAGTTTTTGCTAAACCCTGTTCAATGATGTGGTGTCATGTAACCATGCATTGTACATCTCATTGATAAGATCATATCTGAATGTACTCCATGCAGCACTAGATTCCATAATCTCAATATTAAGTTTACCATTTTCTTCTTCCTCACCATCCACAAGCAAAGGCTCCATGAGATCCACACTCATGTATGTTTGAATGAAATTATACATCAATGCACAATCCAAGATAATTATACCCACAATTTTCCTAGGGTACCAAGTTGTACATCTTAGAATACCCTATCTCATTTTTTACAATAAAAAATACCTCTCAATAGCATTTCTTGCTTGAGATGCTTGAGAATGCTTCATATTAAAATATTTCTTAGCAAATACTAGTTAAGCACCACTCTTCCGCATACTTAGATGATATCTCTGGCCTCTAAATGGTATTAGAAATCCTTCATAATTCATGTATCCGGCATCATACAAATAGTAGTTGCCTATAATTAATCAAGATAAGTGTTAAGTAGTTTCATCTCAAATAAGCTCCTTGGTTCAAATTGAGCAATATGAAGGTACTTATGTTGTTACCTTGTGGAACTATCAAAGCATTTTTTCTGGAAAGTGCATCTTGAAGTACTTTATTGTCATGTGCAGACCCCTCCCAATCAGGCAATACATAAATAAATTACAAATCCCGCATGCACGCAGCTAAAACATTAGTAGTGAGTTCTCTTTTTCTATTCCTGAACCTAGCTTTATTTGTATCCCCAACATGAACTTTAATATGACTTCTATCCAAAACACCTAAGTAATTCTACAGTGTGTATATATATATAACTTGTTAATATATATTGTATATATTTATAAATATTTATACATTCATCTAATCTTCCTAAAAATTTTAACTTACCTTAAACCATTTCCACCTCTCATCTTGGCAATTTTCTGTCACTGGCTCAGGTTTCTTTAGTAGAATATCATGGCATCTAAGGATAGCATGGAGAACTAAATTAAAGTGCCTAGATATTGTCTCACCACTTCTCCTAAAATATAATTGAGTTCTTTAATTTTTTGTATGATGAGAAAATGTGAATAGAAATAAAGCAACCATCTCCTTTAAACTAGTATTCCTATTTTCTTGTAACTTACCAACATCTCTAAGCATATCACATAACTTAGAAAAATAGGCTCTATTCATTCTAAGGTTGTCCAAGCATGCTAAGTCACTTTCTTGAATCATTGGCCTGAGATTTAAAAGCCTTGCATAATATCTTTCTTCAGCACAACTATCAAATATATAGGATATAGGCTTAGGCGATCTAATGTCCAAAAGGGATAGAAGATACATAAATTTAGCAATAGCCTCCAAAATCATGAGCATCATCTGTGTGTATAACATAATACATGTAGTAGCAATCTTCTTCTTTTTACTCAATGGTAAGTGAGCCATAACTGTATGACATAAGTCAATTACATGCAAGAATGTTATAAGTTAGAAGAGCAATGAAAATATGGTCAACCACTCTTTGTAATTTGAATTCAACAAACACCATTCATTTTTTTCAAGATAGTCAATAAGAAAACAATAACGATATTATATCCAAAACCTTTTAGAAGCTTTGCCATAGGGTGGATTAAACATCCTAATTTGCTAAACCATGAGCATACACCCTTTATTGTCAAATTTCACCATTATTTTATTACTGTTTGTATTCCGACACTGCAATTTCTTTTCTTTGACAGAAAGTTGGGAAGGATAAAAATTTTCAATTATGAAGGCTGTAACTTACATAATAGAAAAAGAGGAAATATAATGAGTAAAGCCATCAAGGCTTACCAGAAATCGCTAGTACCATTGTCGGAAACTGCTGCTAGGGTTGAGAGGATATGAGAAAAGCTCGAGAACCAGAAATTGCTAGTACCCTTGCCGAAAACTGCTGTTAAGGTTGAGAGGAGATGAAATATGTTCAAGAAATAACGACATATATGAAGAAGTGAAACCTGATATTCAATCAAACTTGTTAAGGTTGAGAGGAGATGAGAGAAACTCGAGAACCAGAAATCGCTAGTACCTTTGTTGGAAACTACTGTTAGGGTTGAGAAGAGACGAAAGATGCTCAAGAAATAACGATATACATGAAGAAGTGAAACCTGATATTCAATTAAAAAGGTAAAATTGATATTAATTAATTTTAACAAGGTCATTTTTGTCTATGAATTAATTGAAAATGCAGGAAACAAAACTTACCTAAGGGGAGTGGGTAAGTGATGGGTAAGTGATCTCCGGTGTTTTATAGGAAATACAAGTTACCGGGAAGATCCATTTCCTCCCATTTGCGCAACCAAACAACTCTATGATAGTTTATATCCTGGGAAGTCTAATTTCCTATGTTGTTCCTGTGAACCAAATGACTCCTAAGAATGGATGCCTGAGGAAAAAACCCAAAATTGTCAACGGAGCTTTTCATTTTTTTTTGTGCTATAGAAAAAAAGAGAGAGTAAGGGTAACCAGCGTTGATGGCCCTCCTTATATGTTATCATAGGAGTACTCCCTCACTATAGAATATTTAGTTTGAGTCATAACTATTGCCTCAAGAGCGAGACCGTCACCACAACCTCACCAAAATGCTAACAGTTCCATAAGTCTTCTATCCCTTCATTAATTATAAATTAACGACCTCTTACATTAAACCCATTACCTCTAGAATAAAGTAGTGACTTGGTATCACTAGGCCAATTATCATGATAGTGTAGCTTTCCGTTAGTTAGTTTGGAGATCCTTAGCTTAACGTGGAACAAACACGGTACGGTACCATATTCGAGCTGCATGTGACCCTTATATTTTAAAACTTAAGGCTCTCTCTCTCTCTCTCTCTCTCTCTCTTCCCCCTTCTTAGTTTTATTAACTTATGAAACGACTTTTTAAATTAATACTATAAAATATTTTTAAAAGAATTATAGTTATATTTTGTAATCTCCGGTGAATCAATTATTAGTATTTTAACACAAAATTTGAAAATCAACGGAGACACGATATCAATCATGATATAATACAATATAATATATTTTGCAAGAGAAAAAAAAATTAAATATTCAATGCACGCAAGAATAATAAAATTTTGATTAGTTCTCCTCCTCGACGCTAAGCCTCTTGCTTCGTGAGCAAGTGCTCTCAAGAAAAATTTCTGATATTGTTGAATTACAGTTATTCGATTTAATAAAATTTAATAATAAATTAATAATATTTAAGTGAATATTTGTTTATAATCGTAGCATATTATTGACGCTTTATTTAATAGAATTAAGAAAATTTCTCCTTTTTATTATTTTATTTTTTAAAATAAGATTTTGGCTTAATCTGCATGGCGACAAATATGTGATGCACAAAAACTTGGATAGAGGGCAGGCACACGAGAGCCATTGTTAGCCTCATCTTAAAAAAGCATCAAAAACCAATAAAATTTAGAGAGAAAAAATATATCATTCTATAAATTTATTTTTTTTAGTCTTATTACAAATAATGTCACAAATTTTCCATAGTTGGGAACAACTGCGAGAAATTATGGATATTGCCGTGTGAAAGGTTGCAAACATTTCAAATTTAATTTTCTAAATTTACTCACTATATTTACCATGTAATCTAGTGCAAAATTTTTCATAAAAATTTCCTCAAATCCATAACTCTTTATTTGGCATAACTAAAAAATATTTTATTTTTTTCTAATTAAATTCCTCTTTAAAATTATGTTTGACTTTAAATAAATAAATTTTATTTCATTTAAAATTTTTATTTTAATTATATTTGTAGCATTATGATATCCATCAAATTTATTAAGGATTTTTTTTCACTTCATGTAATCTAAAATACATATTATATAAAAGATTTACTTTCTCTTTAAAATTGTATTTATCATAATATAAACAAAAGTTACTTCTTAATTGAATTCTATGCATTTTAGTACATTTTAAATAAAAGAATTTACTTACAAATAAATTAATATTGTAATTTTAAATAAAATATTTAAACAGTTAAATTTATTTTTGAATAAATTGAATCAATAAAATGAAATGAATCCTACAAAATTATTGACGTCAAAGGTTGCTCTTTCATATCCTATTTAAGATTAACATAGAAATTAAAGTTGTAAAGTCTCTCTATTTGATGGAGTTATCCGATAGGGTCTTATTATAAAGCTGTTTACTTTTTTTAATACATAGTTATCTGATCTGATTCTATATACGTTTTCTTTCTTGGATTATCTTACGCAATTTTCGCACATAAGCTGGATTCCCACCTTTTGCTACTTGGGATAGCTACCTTTTTCTTCTACTAATTCTTCCATTTGAAAATGATATTCATTGGACTAAATTTTAACTACTCATTAAGATATGGATAACTAACACCAGCAGCGATGTTAAAAAGTATTGGCTTTTTTTTTTTAAATTTTAGAGAGATTATAATATATTATTAATATAATCATATATTAATATACTATTAAATTTAATCACATATTAAATATATTTTTTTGAAGTAAGAGATTTTAATATACCGTTGTATTGATATATCATTAATTTAAATATTTAAATATTATTTATTTTATACATTATTCTATAAAATAAAATTTAACGATTTAAATTAATAAAATTAATGTACTACAATAATTATTTTTAAATTAAATTTAATATATTACATAATAATATATTAATAATTAAATTTAATAAAAATTTTAGTTTATCATTATATCAATAATATATTATTACGGTCTCCGTCTTAATTTTAAGCATGAAATGAAACCTCCTTGACATCCCTTGAACTGAGAGAAAGGAAAGCTCATTTTTCTATGGCCATATGTTTAGCAATGGTTCGTTCACTTTATTCATAGTTTCTCATTCTAATTGATATTAATAGCATATGCATGACAGAGTATGGTTCTTATTTACTTATTACTCTATGGCATTATAATTGGTTGTAAGTCCAACTAATATTTTATTTATTCAATCATACATACATACTAACCTCTCTCTCTCTCTCTCTCTCTCTCTCTCTCTCTCTCTATATATATATATATATATATATATATGAAGATTAATAATATTTGTTTTCTTATTTAAATAAAAAATTATATTACTAATTTAAAAAATAAAATAATAAAAATATTATAATTAATTTTTTATTATCACTAATTATTTTAATTAAAAGGTTTCTTTATTATGAAAATGAAAAGATGAATAGAGTTTATTTAAATATTTTAAATTAATATTTTTACATTTAAATTATTTAAATACCCTTCACTATTTATTTTAATTCTAAAAAAAAAAGCAGTATCTGTAGATGTATTTAATTTATATCTTATTAAATATACTTATCAATGGAAAAAACATATATGATTTCCTCTTAACTAGAGGTAGATAATTTATCTGACTCTATTAATGTGTTTTAACCTTAAAATAATCTTAGGCACATTTGCAGATAAGCACGAAAATGGCTTCTTCCTCAATTTGCTACCTTAGTTGAAGTAACTTTTTTCTTCTTATTAATTATACCTTGTGAGAATTATAGTCTCGATCTGGAAACAATTTTATAACAAACTTTAACTGCTCAGGTTAAAATATGATTCACTAACAGCAGCTGTGAATTTTTTTTTTTCTTGAAATAGCATAAATGACAAGTTTCTTAACATATAAGTATAATATTTTATCTTCGAATATAAAACACCGAAAAAGGAAAATTCATGAGGCAATGAGTGGTTGAACTAGATAAAATTTCATTAGGGAGCCAAAAATTTTGTGCTGAAAAAATTATAAAAATATACAATAAAAAATTTTCAAATTTCCTCATTTTGAAGTTGTAAATAATTTTGTTCAATTCGTACTTGTACTTAAAATTTTCGAATTAAATATTTTTAATTATATCTATTTGGTTTATGATATTTAAATAAAAGTATCTAAGCCAAAATTAGTTAAAATTATAGAAATGATACATTAATATAATTCGAATTTGATTTAATTAAAGTAAAATTTTAAACAATAGGATCATCTATGGTAGATTTAGTGGCTTTATAAAAAAATTTATTATATTCTTTTTAAAATAACAACAAAAAGTTAAATTTGCTAAGAATCTACTTTCTTTATTATTTTTTACAAGTTTAATATGTTCCTATTACAATTAATGTTATAACGAAGAGTGTGTGTTATGAATAATTATTAGATTTATTAAATATAGATATTTATAAGTCAGATGTTATATTTTCTATTATGGTTAATTATTAAGTCAGACACTATATTTTTATTATGATCAATTATTAGGTTTTAATTTTATTTATAAATCATTATTATGAAACTACAATGTTTAATTTATTTATCCTATAGATATAGGTTATGTAAATTATTTTATATATAGTTCAATCAGATATTCTCTTCCTTTTCATAATTCTCTCATTTGTCTCTTTCATATCTTTCTTTAGTTGTTTCTTAATTATCAGTACAATAATCTCACTAACTTAGGTAATACTTTCCAGATGTAAATTATTTTACTTATTTTTATTACTTTGTGCTAATATAGTAATTCCTCTCTCTTATCTCATTTTTGTATTCTTTATTTTATCCATACTTTGATTTTGATTTCATAGTAGAATTAATCATAATTTTTTAATAAATTTTCAATAATTTTTTGTATTATTATTATTATTCTAGATGTCCTAATTGGTCATACCCAATAACAAAATTATTGTGATTAATAAACTTCCGGTTTACTATAGCATATGTTCCAATTGTACTAATATTTATGTAATATAAATCAAAAGAAAAGGTAGGTAATTTTTACAATATATATTTTTTACCTAAGACAACATTTGTAATATATGTGTGTGTGTGTGTGTGTGTGTGTGTGTGTGTATTCAACATTTCCTTCATTTGTTATCTCAATATAGTATCTATTCTAATGAATATCTTTGAAACTTAATAAGTTTCTTTAAGACTTAAGAATATAATGCATCCTTGATTTAAAAATTTGTTTCTCACGATAATAATATATTAGTTCTTCCAGAGTCATCAATCAATCTTGTATTACTAGATATTGTAGTATTAACATTAGCTTCTTGCATTTTCAAATATGAGTCATCAAGTATGATGTATGTTGTTGCATTGTCTACAAGATATGTATTTTCATTATTGATCACAAATCCAACCAAAGAAGTACTTATATTCTTCTTTGATATGAAATAGATAACATGAAAAGTTTAAAATTAATATAAGAATTTAAAGTTAATATAAGAAACGTCACAAATATAACAAAACACTTAAAAATATATAACTATTATTCGAATTGAAATGGCATTAAAAGTAACAACATAATTGTAACAAAAGAAATTAAAATATTTATTTTTATACACTCTTATCTTTAATCAAGTGATCAATTCTTATTACAGGGTGAGAGAAGAAGTCACCAATATCTAAATAAGTTATATCTATCTACCTCCATTAGAATCATCATCTTAGTTAACAAAATTATTCTCTATCTTTTTTCCTTTATTTTCAATGATTCTTGATCAAGTTCAACAAGATATTTTGGTGTATGATAAGTTCGTGACCAATGACTTTTCATACCATAACGATAACATAAATTTTCTTTATTCTTTCTGTTTTGGCTACTTTTGTCCTTCACATGTTTCTCTTCACTACCCTTTGGTAGGAATATGTACTTTTGAAAATGATAATGACTTCAACCGCATCCACATTCACATTTACAACCACAAGCGTGGCCTCTACTTTATTTAATATTATGTTGGTTATATTTTATCACATTCACTTGAGAAAAACTTGTTGGACATGCTTTATAATTTTTCATTAATAGTTTATTATTTTGCCTAGCCATAAGAAGACATGAAATTAGTTTAGAGTATTTTTTTTAAAATCCTTTGACACATGAAAAATTGAGAATATTTTTTTTAACACATCCTCATTGATAATTTTATCTCCACATAATTTTAATTGAGAACCGACCCCAATATAACAAAGATTAAATATCAAAGAAAATGACTAATCAATACATTATTCATACAATTTTTAATCCACAGCCAACTTTTCATTTCATTATCAATCAAAATGATGGTAACCTATCAAGGACAATTTTCATCATAACTGTAATATAAATTGCCAATCTACATGATAATCATACATTGCAAAAAAATTATTAAATTTATATAATAAAATATATTTAAACATGCTCTTAAGATTGTCTGTTATTACCCTTAAGTTAGCCATAATATTTTCATTGAATAAATAAAAAATTTTATCCCATAAAAGAAATTGAAAAGCATGCAAAAATCTACACTTGATTTATATATCTTTTCATATTTTTAATCTTTTTTAATATAATTAGATTTACATTTCTTTATGATGCACATTAGAATTAGAATTCTTTGTAGGTACCATTTAAGGTTGAATTACAGTTCTTTTTGTAGAACGAAAAGGTTAAATTACAAATACTGCTATCACAATTTAATTTAATATGTTTAGAGGATTGATTCATGTAAATTATCATGGCACAATATTTTTGTGAAAATTTTCATCCAAAATCTGATGTATTTAATAACTCCTAATGTCCTATGCACACGTGCGTGTGTGTGAGATAAAAAAACTAAAATATCATATAATTTTGAAGAAGAAAGCACTTAAGCTTTCAAAATTATCTGACAACCATTTTTGTTTTTCAAATAAGAGGAATATAATAGGGAAAAAATAGAAGAGAGCCTCCTTTTACATTTTTATATTTGTCCTTTTCACATTATTAAAACTAATTTTATAAATATTCTTTAGTGTTAATAAATATATAAGACGTTCAATGCTAGTTAAATCAATGCTTCTCAATTTAATTCAATATAATAATTTTTTAATGAATTTTCACTCAAAGACTTAGTATTTTACTGGGACCTTGTCCAGTAGGAACACCTCTTATTACCACCTTTATATTTTTTTTCTTTTAAAAAAATGTTATATATAAGACGCCATCTAGATTTTATTCATGAAATTAGTATTGCGTTTTATAATCAAAATTGCTTGAACTATAACAAGGGTCAATGATTTTGACGTTGATGAATAAATTATATCAAAAGTCATTCATAATAATTATCACGGTCATTTTCAAGAGAAAACACTATTTTTCATTTCATTTTTAACCTTAAAAATATAATAAAGTTAGGTGAAATTAATTATTTGGTTCTAGGTTCCACACAGATAGTTTGATTGGGGCCTTGCTAAAACCTTAGTTAATATTATATTAATAAAAGTATTTGTCAAACTTCTAGATGAATACTGGAAAAGAAAATATAATAAGAGAAATATTAATAGTGCTTCTCTATAAATCCATTTTGATATATAAAACTTCAGCTTTATTTTATTTCATGTGGGTACCAACTTTGACTTGGATTAGTATTTGCTCCTAACTTTCGGGGAACCAGCCTTTTGACTTGACGGGCGAATTATTGTGATATGAAGCGTAACATATTTGTATGAATCAAATTAATTAAAAAAATGAAACAGAAGATTTAATTTTTAATTTTATTTGTATCGATAAAAAATATTTTAAAAAAATATAATTATAAAATATTAATATTAAAAAATTATTTGTTATTTTACATTAAATAAACATTTGAAAAAAATTGTCTTTCCATTATGATTCTAGATATGTTTTTTAGGAAATAGCTAAATCTTTACTTGAATGAAGAAGTTTAAGACAAATTGGTACGTAAGCATAGTTTTATGTTGCAGTAGGGGATCATGTTTTTTTATAATTTTTATGAAATGATCATATTTTTTATATTTATTCATAGTTTTACAATTACAACAATTGTAAATCTGACCACAAATGTAATTTAAAATTATGATAATGTATAATGAGGATTAAATTTCTATAAAGTACAAAATTCACTTTAAAAAATAAATTGTAATATCATGATCTTGATAAAAAAAAATCAAGAACACAATATTTAATATATAATAATAAATTAAAAATAATTTTTAAATTTATAATTATATTTTTTTAATTTTTAATGAAAAATCAATATATTATATCTTATTTTTTTAAACTTAGGCTTTTAAGAAAAATTTGAACCTAATGAAAAGATCATTATAATTCATAAAATAAGACGTTTTTGTTGAAAGTCAGCGATGACACGTGAGATTTGATGAGAGCTTTGCTCGATTATCTTCTAATCAACCTTCTAATTATTTTCCCTTTATTCACCAATTTATTATATTAATTTTATTTTTATGAAATATTAATTTATTTAATTTAATTTTTTGAATATTTGTATAAAAATAAAATTAATATAAAATATTTCACAAAAATAAATTTGAAGAAAATTAAATTTCACATTAAAAAAAAGTGGTTTACTCCCCATTTATATATAAACTTGGAATCCGTGACGAATAAAAAATCGGCTAAAATACTCAATTATGCAAATTTTTAAAACAATTTACCGTTTTACGGCAGGTTGGAAACATATTACCAAAATACGCAGGGCGCCATTCAATTTGGCACCCGTGGAGGCTGGAGGCGCCATTCAAAGTGGCGCCCTCCCCCTTAGAGGCGCCGTTTGAGGTGGCGCCCTCCATGCGGGAGGCGCCAGTTTGAATGGCGCCCTCCGTATGGAGGGCGCCAGATGGAATGGCGCCCTTTAATTTTGAAATTCGAATTTCAAACGGGAGGCGCCATTTCATCAGGCGCCTCCCCCCTATTTATACCCTCCCTCCTTCCTCTTTCCTTCCAAACCCTCACGCAACCGTCTCCTCTCTCACTCAAAATCCATTTCGCAGTTCTGCCTCTCTCAAACCCTCTCTCATTCAGAAGCCATTTCGCAGTTTTACTTCTCTTTTTTGTTCGTAAAAGTTGTAGCCACAGTTCGTTTATCATCCGTTCTTATTTTTGTACATTGCGTTCGGAAGTATTTTTTGCTTTGGAGCAAATCTGATCCCAGTCAACTCTTGTTTGGTTAGTATATTTGTAATTTTTATTATTATGTTATATTTTTTTAAATGAATTATTATGATTTATGATCTGAAGTGATGATTAAAGAGTTAGAGAGAAATTTCTGTTATAATTTATAAATTTTATTTATTTTAGTTTTAATATTTTTTGTATTTATATTATAATATTTATTTTATGTTAATATTATGATTTATAATATGAAATGGTGATCTTGGATTTAGAAAAGATTTATACAAATTTATATGATATGTGATAGTTTATATTTTTTACTGATTAGTATTTTTATATAATTTTTGTATGTATATTATAATGTATATTTCACGTTGATTATTATGATTTACGATGGGAAATAATGATCTACGATTTAGAAAAAAATTATATAAATATATGTGATCTGTGATAATTTTTGTCATGATTTATAAATTTTATTTGCTTAAATTTTGATAATTTTTGTATTTATATTATAATATTTATTTTATGTTAATTATTATGATATATGATGTGAAGTGGTGATCTAGGTTTTTGAAAAAATTTATACAAATTTATATGATATGTGATAGTTTATGTTTTTCATTGGATAATATTTTGTAATTTCTGTATGTATATTATAATTTATATTTCATGTTGATTATTATAATTTATGATGGGAAATGATGATCTAGGCTTTAAGAAAGAATTTTATAAATATATGTGATCTGTGATAGTTTATGATTTTTATTGGTTAGTGTTTGTAGAATTTTGACATTTATATTATAATTTTTAATTTATTTTGATTATTATGGCTTATAATGTGAAGTGATGATCTAGGATTTAGAAAAAATTGAAACTTGAACATATTATATTTGTTAGAAAACTAACATGTTATTGACAATATTTTTTTTACAATAATTAATTATATTTTATAATTTATGACAATATTTTAAGTTTTTGTTAATGATATTTTTTAAATAGTATATTTTAAATTTAAAATACATCAACTGAAAGTTCTCGGAGGGTTTATAGTTCGCGCATAATTTGTTTTTCATTTCATGTACCTTGCAGATGATTTTTTTTTTGTTTCTTCAATCATTGTATTAAAAGTTGAAATAGAATATATTGAATAATATTAATTTAATATAATATAATATTTTTTATGCGTCAAGTTATTTTTAATGATCAAATATGTTTTTTTTTTAGAAATTCATGTTATAGAAAACGTTGATTGAAATAACCTACTATATATTTTAGTTTTAATGAGATGAGTTAGGAATAAAAAATAAATATTTTTTAAAATTGATTAATATTTTCTTGATATAAAAATTCGAACAATATATTTTAAATTGAATATACATCAATAAAATTTTATATATATTGTTATTTTTATTTCTTTAATATATTATCCTACAGAATAAATTTAATTTAGCGTGATTGTTGCATAATTTTATAATTGATACAATAACATCTAATAATTTTTACTTAGAGATTGAAATTATTAAATTATCTAACAAATTTTTTTTTCATGCAGAGCATTTTTTCTGTTTGCTTCTCCGAATACTCACTGGTTAGTAGTTTCAGGAATTTTATGCTTATACTATAATTTTTATATAGTCGTAGTGAAAATATTTTTTATATCGGTAGAGAAATTTATTTAAAATATAATGATATTAATAATATAGAATTATTTATTTTATATTAATTGTTATGATTTATGTTGCGAAATTATGATTTAAGATGTGAAGTTATGATTTATGAAAATGTCGTAGGACTTTATATGTAATGTGATAGGGTGTGCTATTAAAATAATAACCAACCAGATAAAGAAGGATGTCCTAATATAAGTCTTACGACCTAGGTGAAAGCCATATTTAGAGAACTGGATCATGTGAGATCTTAATGTATCATAAGAGAGGTACTAAAAAAGATCTTGGGAAATGTGAATGTAATCAAGAGCCTTGAAAAAGTAGGATATTGTTATTACAAATTTGAACTTTTTTGCATTTAAATAGTAGATATTGTAGATAATGTATTTCGCAGTTCTTATATTTGATGTGATATTTAAGTAGGTAAAATTATATAGTCAGATTTTATATTAGTTTTGGAAAAGAAATAACCTTAGATTGGTCGAAGAAAATAAAACTGTTATTTTGTAGAATTAATAGAATACCTTGCAACATAGTTATACATCGCGTTCGTTTTTAATTATAGTATTAAATACTAGTATACTCATTTATGATAACAAAATTTGTATATGAGACTACTTCTCCATGTGGGGGTGTAGCGAGTATTGTGCAGCTAAATATCAGAAGATGAAGAAAAGTTTAATTGCGTTTATATATTCAAACGGTACAATTGTTGAGGGATCAGAGGGGATAATGTACGATGGACCTCCTCCAAAGGCATTGAAAGTAAGAGGATGCAGCAGTATGGATGTTTTGCAGGCTAGAATTCATGCCCGACTGAAGCTTCACGAAGGTCAAGCTGTGGGGAAGATTGTTTATAGGTTTCCACAGCATCAAATAGAGGCTCAGTACATGGCATACGAATTGGATGACGATGAAGACTTGGCTTGCGCGATAGCAAGCTACGAACAACATCCGACGATGACAACCATGGAATTGTACGTGGACATGATCACATCCGAATTGCGCGCTGCCAACCTTGGTTTTGATGAAAGAGTTACAAGAATTGCACCACCCGTGGATCCAGCGGTTTATGTTAACACTGGTTGTTCGATGGTGGGGGAAGGCCGTCCTTACACAGGTGGATTTGAGTTTCACATTTCTGATAGTCATACTCCTGCGCTGGACTCATTTGTTGCAGGTGTTACCCCGATAAATGCACCCCAAACCTTGGTAGGTTCATCACGTGCCTTGCCGATCGTACAAGAAGAATCTATCGATCCCGTATTAATGGATGCCCACCTAGAGTCTGGTTTTGAAGACGATGAGGTGTCCTGCAGTAGCAGTGACGATCATGACACAGATGACGAAGAACGTGCGGCAACACATGCAGACAGTGTACCAACGCGGTGTGTGAGGGGTGGTAATGCTGCACAAACATCATATGGTGTCCCCCAGGCTGCTGTCTTCTCTGACATTGATTGGGATGCGATACGGAAGCCAAATGAATTTTCGGAAATAATGAAGCCAACCTATGATTACGACATGGAGGACTTGCAGGTTAGGCAAGAGTTCGATTGCAAGGAGGCTTTAATCGCTGCAACCAAGCATTACCACATCAGAAGGCACCACAGTTATTACGTGGAGGAGTCGGATACCAGAAGATTATCATTGAAGTGTGATAAATTTGGGGACCAATGCAATTTCCACCTCAGAGCGGTGAAACTGAAGAATTGTAACACTTGGACCATAACTAGATTTTCAGGGCCCCACACATGTGTTAATGCTAGTTTGACACAGGACCACAAGTCTCTGGATTCTGAGTATATCAGTTCCCTGATCCTGGAGATGATTAAAATGAAGCAAGATGTTCCAATCTCGTTTATACAAGAGAGGGTGGAAGGCATGTACGGATACAAGATTTCATACAGAAAAGCATGGAAGGCGAAACAAAAGGCAATTGTGAAGGTGCACGGTGATTGGGACAAATCGTATGAAGTGCTCCCCAAATGGTTGGACATTTTAGGCTACTGTGACCAGGCGCTGTTCAAGTTGGAGTCCCACGAATTTGTCACAGCTGATAATCGTGTCGATCCGCAGAAACATGTTTTCAACCGAGTTTTCTGGGCATTCAAGCCATGCATTGCCGCGTTTCCTTACTGCAAGCAAATCATACAAGTTGATGGCATGCATCTATATGGCAAGTTCAGGGGCGTGCTACTGATTGCTGCGACTCAAGACGGTAACAAATGCCCCGTTCCTCTTGCCTTTGCCATTGTTGACAGGGAGAACTATAAGAATTGGAGTTGGTTTTTGGCATTACTACGGGTCAATGTCACGAACAAGCAAGGAATATGCTTGATATCAGATCGACACCGAGCTATAAAGGATACTGTAGCCACCGAAGGCCTAGGATGGCAGCCTCCTTATGCTTATCACCGGTATTGTATCAGACACATTGCCAGCAACGTTCGCAAGAAGTGCAGAGATGACAATGTGAGGAAAGCTGTCCTCAAGATTGGTATGTGTTAATGCAGGCATTTCTTTATTGAGCGTTTCATTTATAAATTTGGGCACCCGATTGTTCATTTTAGTTAACCTATTTGTCTCCTTTTATTCAGCGTACGAGCCCAGTTGGGGAAAGGCCATGGAGAGATTGGACAATCTTAGCAAAGTCAATGAGGAGATCCATAAGAAGTTAACCGGTATTCCGAACGAGAAGTGGATGCTTGCTTATGATGAAGGCAGAAGATATGGTCATATGACGACTAACATTGTAGAGTGCATCAATGGCCTCTTCAAAGGACTAAGGAAGCTGTCAATCATAGGCCTTGTCCAACAAACATACTATCCAGTCACGTGCTTCTTCTTACCACGTTCGTGCTTACAATAGAGAAGGGACTAGGTTTGAGGTGGTGGAGGGCCCTGATATGGCTAGTGGGTCATGTGGAAAGGTCGTCCAGGTGTTATTAGACAAAGGGCAATGTGAATGTGGACAATTCCAAGCATATAGGTATCCCTACGCTCATATTATTGCTGCTTGTGCCTCAATCAACATATCGTGGGAACCATATGTCGATGCTGTATACAGGCTTGACACGCTGCTCAATTGTTACAAATCTGAGTGGTGGCCTATTGGGGATTGGTCGCAGTGGAATAACCTACCACCATTCCCTGTCCTAGTTCCAAATTATGGAAGATTACGTGCAAGGGGACGACCAAAGTCGACCAGAATCAGAAATGAGATGGATTGGCCTCAGGAGAGCGGTGTAAAGCAAAAATGTAGTCATTGTAAGATGAAAGGACATAATCGTAGGCGTTGCCCACTGCTTCATGGGGACGAAGGCCCTTCTACACCGTGATTTTAAGCAATTCATACTTTCGCATGTATGCTTTAAAGTATGTTAACCAATGTCATAAGTGTAGCGGTTGCACACTATATTTTATTTTTTACGATTGTAAATTTGCACATCATTATGTATATAAGGGTTACCCCATTACTAGTAATGTGAAATTTTTTATTACCTGATCGTGTATGATATTATTTATATATATTGCACCTTAAATTTAAGACAGTTTATGATATTATTTTTTAATACCTTAAGGTTGTGCTTAAATTGGACAACACCTTTAAGTTTGTGTGTGTTTACATTTCATTCCTATGCAATGCTTGTCGTGGCAGATGGCATCCACATCCCGACTCGTTGATCCTGGACCACGCGATCCTTCTCTGCTGACCGCTCAGGCCTCACACATATCCCAGTCAGTTTGGGCAGGCCATGTATGGAAATAGCTACACCTTAATTAACCTGAGTATTAACTGTTTCTGAATTGTCAGACGTTATAGTTGGTGTTGTTTTTTCTTTTGCAGCCTGACCGTGTGCTTAGGATTCGCCGAGCTCATCACTACCATCACCAGCCGCCGCCGGAGTTGATTGTCCCCTTTCTGCGAGAGGTAGGCTTTTACGGCTTGGCGATGTGTGAGTTTGTGTCGATCGACCATCAGTTGATTAGTGCTCTTGTGGAGAGGTGGAGGCCGGAGACGCACACCTTTCACATGCCGCAGGGAGAGACGACTATTACCCTGCAGGATGCTGCCTTTCAGCTCGGCCTACCCATTGATGGTCGAGTAGTGACGGGGCCCACTGTGTGGGGGTGGGGAGGCCTGATAGAGGAGTACTTGGGACTCCAGTTACCGGTGGATGAGAATGTCATCCGAGGGGGGCAACTGAGGATGAGTTGGTTGGAGAGGCATTTCACTCATCTTCCAGATGATGCGGATGAGGTGACAGTGCAGAGATTCGCCAGAGCTTACATTTTACGACTCATTGGTGGGACATTATTTCCGGACCATTCCGGCACATACGTCCACCTCATGCACTTACCTTGATCGCACACCTACACGAGGCTGGGACGTACAGTTGGGGGTCAGCTTGCCTGGCATACCTGTACAGAGAGCTCTGCAAGGCCACCGCACCGGATTACAGAGAGATAGGAGGTTGTTGCCTACTACTGCAGCTCTGGGCTTAGGATAGATTTCCCACTATCGCTCCCGCGATAGCTATTTCAGACATACCAGAGGGGGATGCAGGGATTGGCCCCTTAGCGCGCAGGTTAGAAAATATTTCAACTTTCACTTATAATTAAGTTTGCTACGCAGTTGCCTAACTTTGTTATTGAACCTGGCAGGTGGCACTATCAGAAGACGTTCCAGGATAGTCCGGCACACAGCCTACCCCATTACAGATACGTGCTGGACCGTCTTCGACTTGATCAGGTACGTAGGGGGTTTTTACAATCATTAATTTCAAGGCTTTGTCCAATCCACAATCGTATTTAAATCACATGATAAAATTGTAACTTCAGATCGTCTGGATCCCGTACACTGAGGAGGTCATCGCATCACTGCCTCAGTACTGCTTTGACGGGAGCGACACCTGGACAACAGTGGTGCCACTCATTCACTTCCAGATTGTCGAGTGGCACCAGCCTGATAGGGTTTTGCAGCAGTTTGGACTACGCCAGGCCATTCCAAAGCCACCGAAGCAGGTGGCGGAGGTCCACTGCCTTCACTTGTCCGGTCGGCATGACGAGGAGTGGCACATCCGCCATCAGCCGTATATTGCACTCTGGGATATCCGGTGAGACTTGTGCGTTACCGCCGAGCCGACGACACGCCTAGTTCTGGGACCACGTTCCGATTACATGACATGGTACAGACGGGTTACCAGACGGTGTATTACACCTGTCGGGGGAGCGCTTGACCTTGTGGTAATTTTGCGTGCTAGTTTTTTGTATCTGATTTTCTTTAAATGCATTAGTATTATAACTAACTTTTATGTCAAAAATTTGCACAGGTGGATGAGGTTTCTTCACTACAGGACTTCACTACCCCTGAGGGGCAGGCTATGTTCAGCTTCGATGCGCTTAGGTTAGCGACGGAGTCCATCCTTCATGCGATTCAGCAAGTTAATCATGTCATTATTGACTCACATGCGGAGCCAGCTCCCCAGGCCCATCACATCCCAGACCCTCCGGAGGGTGACCATGATCAACCTCGCTCTCGCCGACGACGTCGCACTGCTCCACGGCATACGTCGCAGGCTGATGTTCCGTCCGCTTCGACAGTGCAGCAGATTCCACCTTCGACTGCCCAGGAGACCATGACGATGATGCCTGATCTTACTGCTCCATCTCATTTGCACCCTACTACACCTGATGATCCTTCATCCTCCACCACGTTCCCGGCCGTACTATTTAGGCCGTCGTTACCCCAGATGTACCAGCTCCCTCCTGGTGTTCCATCCTCATTCCAGGCATTTCCACATGCACCAGGAGTTTCATCTGCATTCTATGTCTTTCCTTCTGATGATGCTGGTCCAGCGCAGCCATATCGTCCTATATTTGATTGGCATACTCAGGATCAGGGATTAGCGCATGGTGGCATGATGACAGACCACTCAGAGCTTGTAGATAGAGGTAGAGGTGGAGGCAGAGCGGGAGCCAGGGGTAGAGGCAGAGCAGGAGCTGGAGGTAGAGCAGACACAGACACCGGGGATGTGACTCCCGAGCCTGCGCAAAGGGTTAGTAGATACGGCCGCCACATTACCGATCCTGGATGTGGGACTGGACATCACTTGCGTAGACATTAGCTTTCTTTTCTATCTCGTTTATATATTTGTATATTTGTCTACATTTATCTTACTACTTTATTGCCAGACATCAACAATTAGGATGACTTTACTACTTTATTGCCAGACATCAACATTTACGATGACTTTACTACTTTATTGCCAAACGTCAACATTTAGGATGCTTCTAATTACTACCACTTTTTTAATTGCTTGCGCAGGAATAATTACAAATAACAATAAATCACAAAGATCATTGCAATATTTAATTTTATTTAAAAAATGATGATAAGGATATCTTCCACATATAATAACTAATATTATTAATTATCGTACTTTCACAACTGTTATAAATATCTACTTGGTTAAAATACCAAAATACGTTTACTTCATAAACTATTTTCTGTTTTACCATAATTTTGAAACTATTTATCAAAATACGCAGGGCGCCAGCTGAAGGCGCCTTCTAACATGGCGCCTTCGCTGTAGCAAATTTCGCTGGAGAGACGCTATTTCACCTGGCGCCTACCCAGCAAACTTAGGTTTACAACTTATGGGACTCGGAGGTGCCAAGTGAAATGGCGTCTCCACAGTCCCATTTTATAAATTAATTAAGTTTAATAAAATTATATATTTATTTATATAATTTTCATTTTATTATAATTATATCTTAATTTTTACGACTAATATAGATAAATAATATCATAAAATATAATTAATTAAATTTTAAAAATTATAATTTCGTTCTAATTATGATAAAATTAAAATTATATAAATAAATATATAAATTTATAAAACTTAAATAATTTATAAAATGGGGCTGTGGAGGCGCCATGTCACTTGGCGCCTCCCAGCCCCATAAGTTATAAAAAAAAGTTTGTTGGATAGGCGCCAGGTGAAATAGCGCCTCCCAGCCCGCGCAGTGAAATTCGCTATAGCGGATGCGCCATATTGAAAGGCGCCTTCAACGGCGCCCTACGTAATTTGGTAAATAGTTTCGAAACTACGGTGAAGCGCAAAATAATTTATGAAATAAACGTATTAGCCTATTTTAACCTATCTATTCTTTTTTTATTTATCGTGTGAAAGTAAATAAATAATATTAATTATCATACTTTCACAAAAATTCATGTCTCTAGGGTGCACAGTCAACACAATCACCGCCTAATTAATTTAGAAACGAGGAGCGAGGGTGCCATGGGCCAAAAGTGCCATATCGCCTGTCGTTCCTTCCCTTCAGCGCGAACGATGCCATTTCGTCTAGCATACCTCTACACGTCATTTGGCGTCTCTCCATCGCTGTTCGTATCTTCTGTGCTTATTTCGATAAAATGTTTTGAGGGAACGATGAAATGAATAATAATTTCTTAAAAAATAATTAATCGGTACTTTTTACTCTCATTGCCAAAATATTTTATCATTCTGATGAAATAAAAAATATCTAATTCATGTTATAATTCCGATTTAATTACAAAATGAAAAGATTATTGAAACGAAATAATCAGATTTTTTTAAATTTTTAGTTATCTTCAACCTCGCCAGTTTGTATTCATTCTGTCACAAAATAAACAAAATTTTATTCAAATAAATAAAAATTGACAAGCATATTATTGGAATAAATATAAAATAAGAAAACTATATTTATTACATTATATTTCTTTTCATTTTTAGCTATCTTCAACTTTGTATATAAAGAATATTTTAGTATACTCAATAAATTTACTTATGTGTAATAACATATTAAATAATGACTTGTAATAATATAATTCCAAGCGTTAGAAGTTTATAATTTCAAAAATTGATAAAAATTAACTGTCATTACATAAAATTTTAAGAGACATTAATGTAAATTATGTAATTATTCTTTATTGATCCTATATTTTTTAAATAATATTTAATTATTTACTAAATATTTATTATTTTTATTCATTATATTATTATCATTAACTACTTTCTTATTTAATTCCTATAATAAATTTATATATTAGATATCAAAGTGGAGTTAACATATTTTTATATGACATCAAATATAATTATAAAATAAGTAATTTATTTTCAAAAATTTATTTTCATTTACAATAATATATTATTTATTTTTATAATTTTTATTTTCAAATGATATCAACATTAATTAATTTCAAAAGGAAAAAAATGAAAAAATTTGAGCGAGGGCGCCACCTTGAATGGCGCCCTCAGAGCGCCAAGGGCGCCATCTAGGATGGCGCCTCCGCCCATGAGGCGCCACACCAAATGGCCCCTCCCGCCACCGTGCGTATTTCGGTAATATGTTTCGAAAAAATAGTAAATCGGTAATAAGTTTTGTAAAAAATATTATTTTGGTATTTTAGCCTAAAAAATCCTACATTCTAGAAATGCCCATTAAATATGTTATTTGGTAAAATAAAAAATAAGACTAATTCCTTTTCTCTTAAGAAGTTCTGCCGACGCAATTCGGCTGAGCAAATGTAATACGTATATGACATTTGGAAGAGAAGATTCAAATTAAGATGACATTCCGTTGAGGGCGATGTTAAAACAATGACTTAAGTTGAACTATTCAATCTAATTTTGTGTTGCCCTTTTCTTTTTTGATAAATTCTTCTTCTCAAGGAACTAAGAAATAGATTAAGATTTTATTTGTTATATTAAAAATATTTTTATAAAAAATATTATTTATATGTATATTAATTGATAAAGGAGTAATATACTATTTATATTCGTGATTAAGAAAAATAATATTTAAAATTATAAATTATATTTTTTAAACTCACATATTTAATATTAAATGAATAAATATTTTTTATTTTAATATTTTATAATTATATTCGTGATTAAGAAAAATAATATTTAAAATTATAAATTATATTTTTTAAACTCACATATTTAATATTAAATGAATAAATATTTTTTATTTTAATATTTTATAATTATATTTTCAAAATATTATCCATTGAAACAAACCAAACCTAAACATGCTATTGCGTTGTGAAATTAACCCTATTTGTTCAAGAATATTAACTTCAACAATATTTTAAGCTCTGTTTATTTTGATAAAAATATTTTTTACAAAATAAAGTTTTAAAATATTAAAATAAAAAATATTTTATTTATTTAATATTAAATATTAATATTTTAAAATAATAATTTTTAAAGAGAACTTTATTCTCCACAATTATTATGATTTTAGGTATTATTTTTTCAATACAAATTTAAGTGGTATGTCATTCTTTCATGAATAGACATTCAAATAATATTTTCTTATGTAAAATATTTTTCAATAAAGCAAATGGATTTTTAGTCTCATAACCCAAGTATGTTACTCTAAAAAATAATGGTCAAATTACATTGATTTTTCTTAAGATTTAATGTAATGATATTCAATTTTTTTTTTTAATTTTCAGAGGTATATGTTAACTTTTCTTTCTATATACAACCACATCCCATTGTTTTTGTTTTAAAGAATCAGTTGATTCGTAATAAATGTATAAGAAGTACTTTTTCCTAAGAAATAAAAAGAAAGTAGGTTATTTTATTAATTATTATCTAACAAATTTAGAAAAATAGAATTTTTTAGAAAATATTACTTTTCACAAAGTATGAAAAATTGTTTACCTATTTTCTTTTAGGTAAGTTCTACTTTTTATGTTCTTTATATATATAAAGATAAAATATTCCTATTACATTTAATTAATAACATTTTTATCCTTTTATTTAAACACTATGTTATGATTCTTTTAATGTTATTTTTAAGCTACTATTAAATTAGTATATTTTATCTTTAATTTCATTTTTTCCAAGTTTAGTTTAGTTTCTAAAACTCAAGTGTTGTTTAAGAGAGCTCAATCAATAGTTTTATACTAATCTTATTTTATGTATACTATTTAATTACATAAAAAAATTTGTATTAAAAAGTATTTTTGTGTTAAATTTATATCTATTATTTAAATAGAAAACAAACATCTTTAATGGGATAATTGATGAATTTGTTTATAAAAATATGATAATATCAAACTATATAAGATGTATAATATTATATTTAAATAAATGAAAAAAATTAAATAGATGGGTTATATGTGTTTTTAAAGTAATATAGTTCTCAAGGATTAAAAAAATTATGTTATATATGAGTTAATTGAATTTTTTATGAAAAATAAAAGTTATGAATTAATAAAAATTATGATACAAAAGATACTACATATATGATTTTAAAGAAAATGATTTAGAATTAATTATAATTTATTAATATGTACTATAATAATACTAAAAATATAATAATCATTTTGTTAATATTTTGTAGGGAAAAGTTCATAGTTAAACTAAATAAAACATAAAAAACTATAACCTCATAATTATTATTTTCTTAATATCAATCAAACAATTTTGAATATTTTATGAAAAATTAACATGAAAATTACTTCTTAAAAAATTTAACTTTATATGAAAATTTACTTCTGATATGAACCAAATAATTTCTAAACATATACTAATCTCCCCTGTTTTTGAAAAATTAAGAAGGGAAGTAAGTGTGTGTGTATTTGTATGTAGGAAGATACTTTCTAAAAATTTAATTTTGTGCAGAAATTTATTTCTTATGTGAATTAAACAATTTTTAAACATGCATTAAGAGTGTGTGTGTGTGTGTATTAATTATAAAAATGATTAAATTAGTAATGTATACATGCAAGGATCATTAGTCAAATCATGAATATAAATGAAGGCATATAAAATCTTTAAGAGATATTAAATACTAAATGAGTTATAAGTTCTAGACAAATAAGTATATATTTTTAAAAATTAAAAGAACATAAATGAGCGTAATTTTGATATAAAACCCTCTACAAATCCATCAAAGTGATAAAAATAGATAATTAGGATTTTTTTTGTCGTATTTCTATCGTATTGAGGAGTGATGGCACATATGAAAATTAGATTATTTTTGTATTATGGATTGAAATTAAATTTTATTTAATTTTTTAAATAATAGAAATGATAATTCATTTAATATATATATATATATATATGATTCTGGATTCAAATTTTTGATTCAAATTCAAATTCTAAATTGAATGTTATTATATCATTAAAATATTGATAAATTTTACTTACTTATTTATTTTAATATTAAAACAATATGACAAAAAGAAGAAAGAGAGACTTTAAATTTTAAATCTAAGAATGGATGGCCGGGAAAAAAAAACCCAAGATGGTCAGCGGAGCTTTCCGTTAATTAATCAATTATTTCGGAGATCTTTAGCTTAACGTGGGCCAAACACGGTACGGTATCATATTCGAGCTTCATGCGACTCTTAATATTAAAACTTTAAGCTCTCTCTCTCTCTCTCTCTCTCTCCCCCCCCCCCCTTCTTAGTTTCATTAACTTATGTCACGACTTTTTAAATTAATACAATAAAATATTTTTAAAAGAATTATAATTATATTTTGTGATCTCCTGTGAAACAATTATTAATATTTTAACACAGAATCTGAAAATCAATACAGATACGATCTCAATCATGATATAATTTTTTATTTCTTTCAGGAAAAAAATGTTAAATATTCAATGCACGCGAGAATAATAAAATTTTGATTCGTTCTCCTCGTCAACGCTAAGCGTCTTGCTTCATGAGCAAGTATTCTCAAGAAAAATTTCTGACGTTGTCGTTGGATTACGGTATTTCGATTTAATTAAATTTGATAATAAATTAATTATATTTAAATAAATATTTATTTATAATTTTAGCATATTATATATTGATATCTTATTTAATAAAATTAAGAAAAAAATTTCTTTCTATTATTTTATTTTCTTTAAAATAAAATTTTGTCTTCGTCACCGCAGCGACAAATATGCAACGCGCAAAAACTTGGATAGAGGGCGGGCACAAGAGAGCCATTGTTAGCCTCATCTTAAAAAAATATAAAAAACTAAAAATTTAGGGAAAATGTACCATTCTATAAATTAAATTTTTTAGTCTTATTACAAATAATATCATGAATTTTCCGTAGTTACGATCAAACTGCAAGAAATTACAGATATTGCAGTGTGAAAGGTTGCAAGCATTTCAAATTTAATTTTCTAAATTTGCTCGTTATATTTATCATGTAATGTAGTGCAAAATTTTTCAAAAAAAAAATTCCTCAAATCCATAACTCCTTATTTGCCATAATTAAAAAATATTTTATTTTATTTGTTAATAAATTCCTTTTTAAAATTATGTTTGACTTCAAATAAAATAAATTTTATTTCATTTGAAATTTTTATTTTAATTATATTTGTACCATTGTGATATCCATCAAATTTTTAAAGGATTTTTTCATTTCATGTAGTTTAAAATGCATATTATATAAAAGATTTATCTTCTCTCTAATATTGTATTTATCATAATATAATCAAAAGTTACTTCTCAATTGAATTCTATGCATTTTAATACATTTTAAATAAAAGAATTTATTTACAAACAAATTAAAATTATAATTTTTAATAAATTTTTTAAACAATTAAATTTATTTATAAATAAATTGAATCAATAACATGAAATTAATCCTACAAAATTATTGACGTAAAAGGTTGCTTTTTCATATATATCCTACTTAAGATTAACATTGAAATCAAAGTTGAAAAGTCTCTCTATTTGACGGAGTTATCCGATAGGGTCTTATTATGAAGCTGTCTACATTTTTTAATACATAGTTATCTGATCTGATTCTATACATATGTTTTCCTTCTTGGATAATCTTACGCAATTTTCGCAGATAAGCTCAGAACGGATTCTTCCCTTTTGCTACTTCGGACTACCTTTTTCTTCTACTAATTCTTCCATTTGAAAATGAGATACGTTGGACCAAATTTTAACTAATCATTAAGATATGATTAACTAACACCAGCAGCGACGTTAAAAAGCATCAAATTTTCTAATGGGAAGAAACTACGATGTATTATTGATATAATAATATATTAATAATTAAATTTGATAATATATTTATATATTACTAAATTTGTGATGTATGACATCAATCTCCTTTTTAAATATATAAGCATGATATATCCTTGAAATCCCTTGAACGGAGAGAGACGCATTTTTTCCAATGGATGGTCTGGGGGCCAATATGGCCCTATGTTTAGTAATGATTCGTTCATTTTATTCATAATTTTTCAATCTAATTAATGGTATATACATAACACAGTCTAGTTCTTATTTTCTTCAATTATTTTTTTAGTCATAAAAATAATTAAATTATTAAATATATATATATAGAGAGAGGAAAACTAGAGGTTGAATTTTAAATGTAATAGAAGACACGTAACTTAAATGGCACTTAAGTTAAGAATTATCAACATTAATATATCGCATTATATCTAAGCATAAGTGCAATTAATATTTTATCTGGTCTACTATCTAATCCTATTCTATGTTTGTTTATTATAAACAAATTGATATTTGACGTTGGGTTATAAATTAAACAAAATTAGAAGAAAACACTATCGCGTCCGTGCGCGTTCATGTATATATATAATCTCTATAAGAATATGTGAATTAGCAATATTCACATATTTATTTAGATAAATTCACTTCTTCATTTTTATAAAAAATTATACTATTAATTTAAAGAGAGTGAAATGCCAAAAAGAGTTATAATCAGTTTTCTTTCATTATTGATATTTTAATTAATAAATGTATTTATTATAAAAATGAGATAATAAATAGTATTAATTTAAATATTTTAAATTAATATAATTTCATTTAAATTATTTAAATATTTTTTATTTAAATAGAAAATCAATAATTATTAATTTTTATATATGAATGTAGAGATTAACGATCCTTAAAAAAAAGTAAGGATTTTTTATATTTTCAATATTTATGTAATTTAGGTAAATTTTAATATTTTTAAATTATTTATACTTAAAAAATTATTATAATATAACATTTTTATATTTATGATAAAATTGATTTTTAAAAAAATAAAGTAATTTTAATCACTTGTGTTTTGAAATTAAATTTTTGTCAAATATTTGAATGACAAACTAACATAACATTTTCCCGTGTGTGTATTAATTCTCTTTAAAAAAAAAAAAAAAAAAAGCAACCACTTGTATTAATACCACAAGAAAGGCAGTCTATATCAACCATATTAAATCAATTGTCAGTATAGGGCATTAACTGTACGGTGAAAAGGCTTGATGACAAAAATATATATTTTGACCGTAAATATTGTCGCTATAAAATTGCAGATAATCAAGCAAATTAAAACACTGACCAATAACATATATATTGCTACCAGTTGGCGCCTCCTAGCAATCTTATACTAATGATTAGGTGGCCAATATATAATTTTTGAAAAATTTAAAAATTAAATTTTAACACTATACCAACGACTGTAGGATTCCTAGCAAATTGAGGGAATGCAGACTGGCATTGATATTTCAGAGAAGATATATTGACAATTGAATTTTTTTTATATCGACAATAAAAAAAAAAGTGTTGGTATAAACTTGTATTATTTTAATTATTAAAAATATTTTTCTAACTTTATTTATTGGCACATCTAATTTGTATTTATTAAGTATACTTGTCAATAAAAAAATGCATATATACATGTTAATTTTTATTTTAATTGTCAAAATGATTTTTTTTTAAAGTACTTGTTGATGCATTTAATTTAAACCTTATTAAATGAACTTATCAATAGAAAAAAAAATTCTTTCCTTTACATATGTAATAAGCAGATAATTGTAATCTAACTCTATATGTTTGCCCTAAGAAAAATGTTATATATGTCACGTTTTGATGGGATAGAATGGAATAGAAAGAGATAAAATGAAATGAAATTACTATTTTATAATTATATTTAATATAATAAATATCATAGAAATAAAATGAAAAAAGTATCATCAATAATAATATCATAAAAATTAAAATAAAGTATAAAGTTGACATTATATTTATATAAAAAATAGTATTATCATTTTTTATTTATTTAAAATTTTTTATAATTGAATATAAAAAATTATAATTAAAAAATAATTTTCTATAGTAAAAATATAAAAATTTAATTTATCAAGTTCTTTATATTAAATAACTTTTACAAAAAAATATAAAAAAATTAATTTTAAATTTTACTATTAAAAATATAAGGAAGTCAATTTTTAATGTTATGAAGTATGTTGCAGTGGCGGATGGAAGCAGTGATAGTTTAGAGGTGTGCAAATTCTATAATAAATATAACCTTTTCAATTTATTCTAACTTTTTCAAGAGCCTTTTTTTTTATTTTGCATTAAGTAATTTTTTATTCCATTTTAAAAAACCAACATTTAAAACTCGTTATAATATTATATAAAAATTGATTTAAAAATTAAAATTTTATCATATATTTATATAAATCTTATTAATTGAAATAAAACTATATAATTTATTTTATGTTCATGAGAGAAATAATAAACAAATTTTTATGATCAATTTTTTAATGAAATCAATCATCCACTTATAAATATCTTATCAGTTTATACATTTAATATTAATTTATATTATAATTATATTTTATGGACATTTTCATATTTTGTATAAAATAATTTAAATTTACTTTTTTTATTGTTAAATTTGACTTGCGAAGGAATACATTTTTGTTTCATTCTTATATAATAATAAAAAACATATTTTTTGTATTTCTAAAATTTATTTTGTAAAATTTAATAATATAAGAATAATAATTTTTTAAAACTTTATAACCATAAAAAATAAATAATAATATAAATATATAAAATTTAAAAAAATAAATAAGATATGGTATGAAGAAATGTCAAGGTAAACTACAAATTAAATATGCATTATTATTTAATATAATATTTGAAATTGAACATGCGTTATTTTATAATAGAACCAAACTCAAGAGCATATGTGTGAATTAAAACATAAATGCTCATGTTTAAATTTTATTAGTTAAATAAGTCTATTTATTAGAAAAATTATTATTAACTATTTTTATTTTTAAATTAAATTTTCATCCTCATAATTTTTTCTAATTTGTAATTTTATCTCCACATTTATTTTTTTTTCAATTTGATTCTAAATTTCAATTCTATTTGTAATTAATTTCTTATCACAATCAATTTGAAAATTTCTATTTAAAATTGTCCAATGTAAAAATTATTTATCAACTTAAACCGTTAAATTGTGTTATAAAAGTTAAAAAGTAAAATTGAAGACACCAAAATTTTAAGAAAATAAGGTACAATCCACCAATGCATATTTTTAGTTTTAATGGATTTAATTTCATTATCGTATCTGTTACAACAATTTATCAACTTAAGGAATGACTCTTCGTTACCGTCTCAGGAATCTACATATCTTGCTTTTTTTCCTTTTTAAAATTGATGGCAAGGAGATTTAAATTTAGAACTTCTAGCATGCTATTCAAGTTTTTCACCAACCGCCCATCGCTTGATAGTTTAAATCTACAAATCTTTTAAATTACAAATAAAACCTATGATGATACATAAGGATAAAATTACAAATGAAAATAAAATATAGAACCTAATTAAAAAGTATAAATATGAAATTATAAGTTGGAGCAAATTATAGAAATTAAAATTAAATTAAATTTGATCTATATTTGTTATTTTCTAACTCTATTTATTGATACATATCTAATTTGTATTCATTAAGTATGCTGTTAGTAAAGAAAATGCATACATATCTTTCAATATTTATTTTCATTCTCAAAAATATTTTTTTAGCAATATCAGTAGATGCATTTAATTTATATCTTATTAAATATACTTATCTATAGAAAAAACATACATGCTTTCCTCTTTATATATATTATACGTAGAGGTAGATAATTTATCTGATTCAATATGTGTTTTAACCTTAGAATAATCTTAAACCTACAAATCTACAATTTTTTTTTTAAAATTAATGGCGAGATGGTTTAAGCTTAACACCGCTAACATGCTATTCAAAATTTTCACCAGTTACTCATCACCTAATGCCTTAAATCTAGAAATCTTTTAATTATATGAATAATTGCAAATAAAACCCATAATGGTAAGGATATAATTATAAATGAAAATAAAATATAAAACCTAATTAAAAAGTATAAATATGGAATTATAAGTTCTGACAAGTTATAGAAATTAAAAATTTAATTTAATCTATATTTGTTATTTTAACTGTTAAAAAGATTTTTCTAACTCTATTTATTGATACATATCTAATTTGTATTTATTAAGTATGATTGTCAATAAAAAAACATGCATACATATCTGTTAATATTTATTTAAATTGCAAAAAAATATTTTAATAATATCTGTATATATATGTGCGCGTTTGTTATTTACCCTTAAAATAATCTTAGGCACAATTGCAGACAAGTACGAAAATGACTTCTTCCTCAATTCGGCTACCTTAGTTGGTGTACCTTTTTCTTCTTATTAATTCTACCATGTGGGAATTATAATCTCGATCTGAAAACAATGTTTATGACAAACTTTAACTATTCAGCCTAAAATATGATTGAATATGAATTTTTTTTTCTTGAAATAGCATACATGATGACACATCTCTTAATATATATATATATATATATGCAATATCTTATCTTTGAATATAAAACATTGAAAAAGAAAAACTAATAAGGCAATGAGTGGTGGAACTATATAAAATTTCATTAGAAAGCTCAAAATTTGAGCTAAAAATTATAAAAATATATAATATTTTTTTTCAAATTTCCTAATTTTTAAGTTGCAAATAATTTTATTCAATTCATACTTGTACTTAAGATTTTCAAATTAAATATTTGTAATTATATCTATTTGGCTTATGATATTTAAATATAAGTGTCCAAGTCAAAATTAGTTAAAATTATAGAAATGAAACATTAATATAATTCAAATTTAATTCAATTAAAGTAAAATTTTAAATAATAAGATCATTTAGGATAGATTTAACGGCTTTATTTAAAAAAGTTTATTATATTCTTTTTAAGATAACAACCAAAAGTTAAATTTGCTAAGAATTTTCTTTTTTTTTTATTATTTTGTACAAGTTTAATATGTTCTTGTTACAATTAATGTTTCAATAAAATGTGTTAATTCTTTTATATTTTTTCATTAAAAATTAATGATTGAAAGTGGTAATTGTATTTTGCCAAAATAAAATAAGAAAATAATTTATTTACTAGTAAAATATGCATATACAAACATGTGCACACCAATTAGATTAAGTATATACTTTATTATGACTAATAAAATATATTTTTATAAGAGTAATAAAGTATTTTATTTAGAAAGATACATACTATCTGAAGGGACATTGTAAAATTTTTGGAAGGCTAAAAATTTAAGTTCTTAAGAATCATTTAAAAAACTTACGGTGTACTAAACAATGGCTTTGGGGGAGACAATGTAACTAATTCCATTTATCAATATTTGGAGGGGCCAATATATTATTCTATTGTATGTATAAATATTAATATTTACTTTAAATTAATTATATTTATCCACCAGTCAAATGTTTAAGTATAACTAAAATTTTACAATTTCATTAACTTATCCAATTCTATCTTCTTTTTATTTTAAACAAATCCATCAATATTTGATGTCGATCAGTTAGTTAAAAAAATTTAGAAATCTTATATATACTATTAAGAAAACCATATTCAGATTGAAAAAAAAAAATGGATTTCAAGTATTCTTCTCTTGGAATTTTCGTGTTCTTGTTGGTATTGAAAGCACAAGCTAACGAAGAAGCCGAGGTTTTCAATGTTCTGAACTATGGTGCAGTAGGAGATGGAAATAGTGATAGTTTACAGGTATATACATTCTATAGTAAATTTAACTTTTTAACTTCATCTGATTTCTCTCTTTGGTTTTTCTAAAGTGATATTTTTTGGTCTTGAAGGCATTTTTGAAAGCTTGGGAAGAAGCATGCCAATGGAAGGGAGATGCTAGGGTTTATATCCCATCAGGAACCTATTTTCTGCAGGAAGTAACCTTCGAGGGCCCATGTAATGGCCAAATGGAGTTTATGATTCAAGGAGATTTGAAAGCTCCCTCTGACTTGTCCATGTTTAAAGATGATAAATGGATTCAATTCCAACATATCTCAGGCTTAACTGTCGATGGAGGAGGCACATTGGATGGCCAAGGAGCCAAAGCTTGGCCCTCCAATACCTGCGACAAAATCATCGATTGTCCAGCTTTTCCCACGGTAAGTTCACGCCCACATACACCAATCACAATGATCATACATTAAGAGAGGGGATGTGAGTCCCAATGGTCTCTCTCTCTCTCTCTCTCTCTCTCTCTCTTAAAATTACTGTGAGTAAATTTAATTGTATATATAATCTTATTTTCAAATCACTTTTTCTTTTTTACTCTCTAAATTCATTCAAAGAGGTACATATTTTTGGAGATATATGCTATCAATAGTACACAATCTTAATAAATTTGTGATCTATCTCCCTCTTAAATTATCCTGTGTGCGAGTTAATTTAATTATATATATAATCTTTTTTTTTTCAAGTAATTTTCCATTTTTACTCTATAAACTCATTTATATGAGGGTACATACTTAGTGATTGTTTGTTATCGATAGGGCATCATCTTAATAAATTTGTAGTCTATCTCTCTTACTGTGAGTGTGAGTAAATATAATTGTATATATAATCTTCTTTTCAAGTTACTTTCCTTTTCTATTCTATAAATTCACTTATAAGAGGAGATATATATATATATATATATATATATATATATATATATATATATTAACTCACATTCACGTGAGAGATAAGATTTATGAAGATGGTGTCCTATCGTTAATACATAATTACCAATATATATATATAATCTTCTTTTCAAATCACTTTTCTTTTATGCTCTATAAATTCATTTATAAGAGAGTACATATTTTGGTACTTTATTTTAGTGATAGCATATCATCTTAATAAATTCTCACAAAAATGAACAGTAAGATCTATCGATATAGATAATATGATTTAAAGTTACCAGTATTATTATTTTCTTAATGATATCATAATCTTGATCTATATATTATAAGAATTGTCTTAATAAATTTGTAATCTATCTCTCTGACTGTACGTGTGAGTCAATTTAATTATATATATAATCTTCTTCTCTAGTCATTTTCCTTTTCTACTCTATAAATTCATTTACAAGAGAGCAAATATTTTGATAATTGTGTTACTAATAGCATATCATCTTAATAAATTCTCACAAAAAATGAATAGTGAGATCCTCCGATATAGATAATTTGATTTAAAATTACTAGTATTACTATTTTGTCAATCATACCATAATCTTGGTCTTATATATAAGAATTGTCTTATGCACGTAATAAGATTAGTTTGAAATTATGATATCTTAATGTGAAAACAACCTAATTTCAAAATTATATGTGGAGAGCACCCCCTACTATGGAAAACTTTTCTGAATCAGTGATGTTTATATCATGTCTAATTTTTATACATTGAAGCTCGATCTCTTTGTGTGTTCAAGACAATTAGGTTCAATTATGTGAACAATTCAAGAGTTCAGGATTTAAGGTCAATCAACAGCAAAAATGCTCATGTCGTTATATATGGATGTAACAACATGAACATGAGCAATGTCAACATATCAGCCCCAGGTGACAGTCCCAACACAGATGGAATCAGAATTGCCCGATCGGAGAACATCACAATCACGGATTTGAATATTAGCACCGGCGACGATTGCGTGGCGTTGGTCGGCGGAGCCAGGTTCATTGAGATCTCAGATGTTGCTTGCGGCCCTGGCCATGGAATCAGCATTGGAAGCCTTGCCAGGACTGAGGATGTGGAGGAAATTACAAGAATTGCTGTGAGGAACAGCAGTTTTGATAATACTACTAATGGACTGAGACTAAAAACTTGGGCTACTCCTTATAAAGGGAATGTGTCCCATTTGATTTATGAAAACATTGTCATGAACAATGTGGAAAATCCCATCCTCATTGATCAGCAGTATTGCCCACATGATCTTTGTGGCCAAGAGGTATGTTTTATATGTTTATCAAATGTTAATGCTCAAATATATGGTAAATTGCATTCAAAATCTTCTATTTTCATAGATAAATGCTCATTCATCTTGCAAATTTTTGCATGGCAGAAGAGAGGCGAATGTAGGTTAAAAATGTAAAGATAAAGAAAATAAATATATACACTCATATATTTATGAAAATAGGAAGATGAGAGAGTAATTGAACATAAAATTTGAGGACTATTTTTCTCGAGGAGACCATTTTGAAATACATCCATTGTATCAAAGAGCATTTTATTTTAATTTTTCATTTTTCCTAAATTTTAATGCATTGTAAAATTCGCCGAGCTATTCATCATAATACAATCGATGCAATTGACTAAACAATTGTTAAGCTAAATGCATTTAATCAAATCAAAATTATAAATAGTTCACAATTATTTAATTTGATTTTTAAAATATTGAATTTTATTATATGTCTATTTTATAAAAATTGCTCCAATTTTAAGGAATCATTTAATTCATACGAAAAGTAAATTCTCGTGTGAAGTAAGTTTGCATGAGAAGTTAAACTTTTTAAAACGTAAATTCTTATATAAATTTTTTGATAAGTTCTCAAGATTGTTTAATTGATATTAAAGAAGTAGTACTTTTTAAAAAATAATTTTTTATATTTTATTTAGCTTAATTTTAAACTTTTCTAGAAATATTAACAAAATAACTATTATAACTTTAATATTATTTTAATATATATTAATAAATTTAAATTATTTTTAATTCCTTTTCTTTGATATCATATATTTAGTATCCTTTACATCATAATTTTTATTAACTTGTAATTTTATATTTTATATAAAGAAACTAAATTAACTCATAATTTTATATCTTTCATAAAAAAATTAAATTAACACTTAACTCATAATTTATATTTTTTAAAAAAATTATTATTTTAAAAATACATATACTACACATTTATCTAAAATAATTTAAAATTGAAAAATACTTAACAACCTGATTAGTCATATTTTATAAAGTTTTCTATTGCTTAAAACTTTCATTTTCATTTTTATATATCCAATTAGTTGTGAATACAATATTTAATTAATTAATATTTCATTAACTTTAAAAAAGCATAGGTAAGCCACTTCTTGTATAAAATAAAAAAATTAATTAAAATAATAAGGATAATAATATAATTATAATTGTAAAAGACACAGAAAGTATAACATATTGAGTGAGGAGGGGGCAAGCCATTTCTATAATTTATGGGAAGTAAAACTTTGAAAGAAGTCTCACTTTCCTCACTTTACTATATAATAATCAATCAAATAATTCAACCTTTGTCTACTTCCTGCAAAGTTATACTTTTCATGTAATATCAACTCCTAAATTGTTTATTGAGTAATACTATTCTCATTTCTCTAAACACAATCCTTACTTATTCCCTCTTATATACTGTAGAGTGTGCAATTCTCTAAGTTTCCCTTCCAAGTTCCATCTAAAAAATTTATATTATATAGGACCTTTTTTTCCATTTATTAAATTGATGGCGAAAAAGGTTTGAACCTATAACTTTCAACTTACTACCCAATCCCCTCACCACTAACCAACCATCTAATGGCTTCACCATGGCCAATTCTATGACTTTATAGTGGTACATGTTTATACTGAAAGGTTTATTTATTTATTTATTTTTTTTTTCCCCAAATGTAGGCATCCTCACATGTGCAAATCAGCAATGTGCTGTTCAAGAACATAAGCGGCACTTCAGAAACAGAGAAGGCAGTAAATCTTATATGCAGCCAAGAAAGATCATGCAAAGATATTACATTGGAGGATATAAATTTGATATACAAAAGCCTAGAAACTCCAGTTTGGTCATGGTGCTCCCATGTAAGTGGTTCCTATAGTGGCTTCCACAGACCACCCCCTTGCTTCTAGTTACACATTCATCTCACAATATACGTGCTTTACACTCCTGAAATTTATTTCAAGTAAAAGGATACTAAAAAAAATTACATTTTTAGTAGATTGTGAGCAGTGGTAAAGTTATATTGCGCAAGTAGCCATTCTTAAGATGTTGGGATGATCCTGTAGTGTTTAATAATGTTTCGACCACCTACCTAAAAAGGGAAAAGAAAGAAAAAAGCCCTGCATAGCTTAGAAAAAAATTTTCATTATCTTTGAGAAAGTCCTACATTATGTAGGTTAGAGGAAAATATCATACAATTCAGGCATAAAAAATATTGATTGTTCATTTTAAAATTATTAAAATGAATTTATGTCTATAATTTTATTATATTTTCTTCCTTTACTTTTTTAATATTTTTGTCTAATTTCATATTGATTGTTCATTTTAATATTTTAATATTTTTTAACTTATTTGTTGAGTTCAAAGATAAAAGTGTGCTTGAATATATTTTTACCTTTATATTTGTAGAAACTATTCTAAAAATTATTTTTTAAAAACATTTTTATATTATTTTTGAATCAAAAATAAAATAATAACAAGCATCGCAAATAAAAAATATTTTATTTAATTATAAAATTGACATCTAAAATAAGAAAATAAATTAAAAATTTTAAAAATTATTTTTCTATTTTTAAATTACACATTTAAAATTATAATTCTTAAAAAATAAATTCTCAAAATAGATTTCAAACATTCTAAACCAATATACACTCATAATGGACAAAAAGTCGTGATTTTCATTACAGTGAGACCACAGTGTTTAACATTATTCTAAATCAAATAACTGGTTTCCTTTTTTTTTTAATATATATGTTAGACTAATCAGGTGATTGAAATAATAGCAGCAACGTGTTTACAAGGATGCAAATCTTGACATCCATATTCAAAGGAAAAAACACAACAGTTAAGGTGTCATACACTGTCAGTCATACAACTGACGAGTGCAACCTTGGAATAAACTCCTGTATATGTTGCTACGTGAAATCAACAACAAACTAACGTACGATTATACGCAAATACTATTTATTAATTCATCTACATGTTTATTTGCATCTGGTCTCATGTAGTATATGTGTTTAAGAATTTCCCCCAGTTAAGAAAAGTCTAGCTACAGCCAGACACTTCAACGTAATATGCCTGATGCACGTTCTTCAATTTGTTACTACCCAAATTCTGTAACATTACCACCTCAATCTTGTAAAGTTACTAGCAAGTGTATATTAGGTATGTTTCAAGCATAGTGTTTTCAGCATCTTTCTCATGCTACAATAGGAAAAGTAGGTTTTCCCGGCTCAGCTATCTAGTCCAGCTGATTACAAAACGAAGCTGGAACCCAAAAAAAAAAAAAAAAAAAATCAATAGCAAAAAAAGGAATAGAATCAATTCCACCTAGAGTGGGCATTAAAGATTAAAGCCACTCTCCCAAAAGCAACCACATTAGGATTGATGCTCCATCTCTTCTGATATAAAAATAAATAGAAGAATCTGTTAGGATATTTAGGCCAACCTTATGACATTCTTGCAGAGAACCTCTTCCTTATTCCACACACCATTCCGGTTAAGATCTATGGAAAGAAAAACCATGTTTCTCTTTCCTCCACTTTTGCAGGTCAGTTTTTCGGATATTAAGTTCCATGAAAAATTCTTGTACGCTCCAGGGCTCCAACTATATCACGTCTTTAGTCATATCCAATAGGTGAAAGACAATTATTAACTTTATTGTTCATTTATCAATTTTATAGAATCCGTACACATTAAAAATCTGATTTTTCAATTTCCAAAATATTGGAAATTGTAGAAACTGATAACTATCCTTCATTTAGTGGATATGACTAAGGACACATGGTAAGATTGGAGTATACACGAATTTCTCAAGATCCACTGGTCCAGACCAGTCAGAACTCAATATGCAATCCTACTATCCCAATGAGCAGCATTTTCCACCTCGCTGCTACCCTTCATTTTGTTTCAGAACAAAGTTCATTTCCATTAATGATGTCCCTCTGCATGTCTAACTAAACTAGCTGTTACTCAGATGGAACAGCAGGGTAAATCTTATCCTAAAACCACAAGTAGTTCTGGTTCTCACTTTATTTAAATCTCGGCACTTGGTGACTAATCTACTCTAGATCTAACACACCAAATTTTCACCGTTAGATGTCCTTAATGGTGTTCAACATAGAAGCTAACTGAAGAAGCACAACTTGTGATTGCTCATAATCACAAAATAACTGAAAGTTAACCCACTGTAGAAGAAGACATTGTCAAATATTCCAGACTAAGACTTGTCCCTAAAGAATTAAGGCAAAACACGGTAAGCTCTGATAACAAAAAAGTAACTGCTGTGACAGAAAAGATAGAAATACTGAAACAAAGGGAATTTTCACCATCCCTTCCACACAAGTCTCAACTGGAAAGTTGACCAAAATGCCTCAGTACGTCTTGGACTATTGGTAAGTTACTGTGATGTTGGACGAGAGACCCTTGGCCTCACAGGCGTCTTTGAGGGACTCACCCTGCAGAAAGAGGACAGAGAATATGTTGAAATTGAATTTATTTGAGATTAACATTGATAAAGATTATTCTCCAATACTGGAACCAAACCTTATAGGCTGCGTCCCCAAGAGCATCCCACTACAATTTAAAGCAATTATGGCACTTTCTGCCTGCCAAGAAGAAAGTTTTGGTAGGTCAAGTACTCAAGGTAATAGTTTCTTTTGTGCATGTGAATGTAAGAATGCTAATAGCAGTATATTTCAAGAAAACACTTGGCACTTACTCCCTAAATGTCTGCATTTTAAATCACATACTAGAGCAAAAGCCTATAGCCAATGGCATTGTACATCACATGTAAATGATGTTTCCTATTCAAAAATTGATTCATGCAACGTATATTTGATCAAGTCCCTCAACATTTCTCATTAAGAAGACAATGCCACTATATTATGTGTGCCTCACGAAGGCGAAGCACAGATCAGATGATTTACGAATTCAAGACCATCTGCATCCCACATCAAATTTCATGAATATATGAACAATTTGTATTTATTAGATAACTAAACTCTTTAACAACTAATGACTGTTCCTTGAACATTTTTGGAAAAATAATACATCAAAATGATGAAATCTAGGTAGTCATGACCACCATGCAGGTCAAGATAAGCTACAAGTCAGCCAGACCTCTGCTTTTAGGCATCTATCTAATACAGTTCTGTACGTCATGCTATATAAATGAATAAAGACAGATCAACATGCGTCAACTCCATGCAAATTTTCTATTCAATGACTCAATAAATCTAAACTGGCATGACATAAAATCCATCCACTCTTGCCAGCTAAGGTGAAGCCAGCAAGTGCTTTGGTACTATTCCTGATGCATACATTGTAAAACTTACACAATCTTGCAAGAAGAAGAGGAGAGAAGGATTGGGGTTCAAAACCTTAGAAGATATCGAGATAAAAGATAAAACATAATAGGTAAAAAAAACATATTGATATAAAAGATAAGTATTACAAACAAAAAACCTTATGACATGGAAACAATAATTTCAGATCCAACGCAAGACAAATGCAAATAGAAGTTACTTATAAATTAAGGAAGGTATTGAAGACTGCTGTTGGAGAAATGGGTGGTAATACTCAAGAGTCAAGACTTACCATAGCGAATTCCACAAAAGCAATGCGGGTTGAATGCACATTATCTCCTAAAAGCCTCAAGCGCGTAACCTGTAATGTAGAGAAGCATAATCAACCACACTAACCTCACAAATATTAGTAACTTTTAGCCAAAAGCATGATTCTTCTGGTCTAACCTCTCCACAAGCTACTTCAAAGAAACTCTTCACCTCACCTTGAGAAACCTGCAATCAGATATTTGATGACTATTTAACAAGGGGTCATTAAGGTTTAATTCTGATGTCCATAAATGCATTATAATAACTTTTTAAAAAAAAGAAAAGAAAAAGAAAGGAATGCTTATTAGTTTATTGTGTGAATAGAGTAAAATTTTCAATATACCTTCTTATCAATATTTGTACAATAGACAGTCCTGGTGCACATTTCCCTCTCATCATCTGACTGCATTTAATTAAAACATATTATATAAGAAAGAGAACTACTAATAAATGAGGAGCTTTTGATTCATAATACACTTGTCCAAAAAAAAAATTGTAAAATACAAGCGCAAATACAAACCATGAGGCACCGGAACCCCCCCCCCCTTTTTTTCTTATCTTTGGTGAATGAAAAGATTTCATTCAGAAGAGAAAAAAGAAAGGTTCTCCATCAAACAAAAATGAAAAGAAAAGAGAATGGAAAACATGACATCAAACACAACCTTTCTAAGTATGGTGGATATTTCTAGGTGTAACACCTTGTCAGGTCCTCAGAGAAACACCAAGAGAAGCCAAATGGAGTACATTATTCCACATCAAAACAGGATAGAGCATATGACTCGGGGAAAAGTCTGGCATTCCTTTAAAGTCAATTAAACCTAAGTATAGAAAGGCCAGGGAATTATTCTTACCCGAGGGAGAAATGTAGGATTCACAGGAAGGATAGCAGTTTTTGACGGAAGAACCCTCACTGGGTAGTATCCAAGCACAGTGCCACCAAGGTTTAAAGCTTCTCTTGCACCTTCTGTCAACACAGACAAAAATATGAAAGATTTAATGAAAAAATACATATATTTTATTTTATTCAGTGTGTTTTTTGTGCCCACATCATTTTGAGATTGGGACAGTCAGAATTACAGTTCAGAAACTTACGCTCATCTGAAAACTCCACAAAAGCAAATCGAAGAATTGAATGTGGATCACCACAAATGCGGCAATCAATTACCTTCAATAATTTGAAAAAAAGATTCCAATAAGAATTTAAGATGTCATTCGTATAGTGATTATACAGAATAAATGCTCAAAATTCCAAATTTAAAATCAAAATTTCAACTGAAAAGGAGATTAGTAATGTAAAAGGGAAATCCAACCTCATGGGCCAGGATGCCCATTTATTTAGATTTAAAACCAGCACTGACATTTGACAACTCCTTTTCGTGAAGGTTTCATGCATGTCAAACACTTGTTCATATATTAGTGAAGATTTTGAGAATGTCAGACACTACTTCACAAATTACCATGAGCCAGCTCAAAAAGCCACTCATTAAACAAGCAAGATGATTTAATTATCTCACAACCAGAGTGCATTCACAGAATCACAGAGAAAAATGTATAGGGATAAACACAAAACAACATGCATCAGATCAGGAACCTAATGAAAAAAAAAGTAGTTCAGTTGCTTTGGAATGGAAAAAAAAATTCCAATTTTGGGAAATATCATAACTATATATACATATTCAGAGCACAATATTTGTAGCATATGATACGGTTGATTTCGGAGCTTGATTGAAAATCAGAATTTCATATCAATTGCAAATTTGCTGTATCAGGTAGAGAAGACCTCAACTCGTTTTAGGGAAGATGAAATGTGGGAGGGGAAGGAAAAAGGGGGGATGTTTGTCTGGGAACTAATTTAGATATCCACAATTAACAAGGAAAATGAATTGATACAAGAGAAGAAGACAAACCCATGCTCATGTCCTGCTTGGGAAACTAAACAAAAGGACAGGGATAGTCATGTGTATAAACTGTAAAGGAGTGAAGAGTTCAATTCAAGATGGTTATAAAGCAATAAATTGTGCTGATCAGAATAGAATTGGGAGATGCAAGTTATACCTAGCACCTGGACTCAGAGATTCATACTTCAATTGATATTTGATATGCAGAGGTTAACAATAGATGTTGATAAAGCTAAGCAACATGCTTAAAAGGAAAAAATACAGCAACATTGTATGAATTCCGGCAGCCAGTTTCAAAATGACATATAGTAACCTTCTAAGCAATTTTGAACACTGCAGTTAAATGCTCATGTTCAAACCATTGAAGCATTGAAATGATTTTCATCTAAATATAACTCAAACAAAATAATGGCTATAGAAGTTAGCAATGAAGGGTCGCTTATAACTTACTTGCCCACAACCGCTAAACAAGGCAGCAAGCCGCTCTTCAGTGACCTACATCAAGAAAACAGATTGCTTTACTTACATGCCCACAATTTACGTGTAATCAGAAGAGGACACTAGACAAATGATATCATTCATCAAGAATTGAAGTAATATCAGACACTTTACACTTACATGCTGATCTATATCAGAAACATATACGGTTCTTCTAACGCTATCTTCTCTCTGAGCTTTAAGAGCTCTTCCATTCAACCTTCTCTTCCCCTGGGTATAAACATTTCTTCTCTGCAAGATGATGGAAGCACCAATTTTCCAGTAAATAAAGATAGCCATGAGTTTAGACTTAACTTTCATACAAAATGTAAAATATGTCATCAATATCTTTACAAGAGAGAAGGCAACCAACTGTAGCTGTAATAAATATGCCAAGCCATTTCACGGCAAGTCCTACACTCATTTTAAGTTAATTCCGCAACAAGCTAACAGTGATCTAACTAAAATATGACGAGAATGTCAGCAATTAGCTTCGCCAAATCTCAGAGAATATGATAACTATAAATGTACTGTTTTTAAAAAAAAAAAAAAACTAATACAACACATAAAAGAAAAATCCATGTTTGGCACAAGCAAGAATGACCGACAACTGCAAAAGCTCCACTGAATTCATATTACCTTTCAATTCTTAGAGAAAAAAATGCCAAAAAAATATAATCGTATTTCATAAAGGAAGGTATTGCATGAATATTACAAAAAGGAAATTAACAAAGAACAAAACGAAAATTGTATATATAAAATCTAGCAGCGCCGAAAGTTCCCAGTTTTTAGCTGCATAAGCACAATCGAGCTGAATAAAATAGCTAAACAACAACCATCGACATATTAGCAGGACAAAAGGGGGGGGGGGGGGGCTGGAGGAGAATTAGAAAATCCCACAAATATTAGCGAAATGAGAGATCAAAGAAAAATGACCATACCCTTCGGTTGTTTGGATAATTATCATTAGCTAAGGGTTTGTTGGGGACAAAAAAATTGGCAGGCGAAAATTGATTATAGTTCTGATGACCATGATCATTATGGAAATGTGATGATGGAATAAACTCTGGGGCCAAAGGATTCAACTTTGTGAACATATCAACCAGCTTCTGCACATTGAAATCCGATTTGGGTTTGGAGTCCAAGTTGTTGACAGAAGCTGCAGCAGCATCAGTGGAAATCTCAGCAACCGCAGCCATAGAATCAAAACACCCAAAAGCCGCAAAAATTCACTATGATTTCTAGACTCAGAAATGGAATGTTCTCAACCAAAAAAGAAAGGGAAAAAAGAAACAAATTCAACAAATAGAATAGATTCTCCTTTTTTTTTTGTTTTAATAGCTCCTCAGAAACAGATTCCCACAATTTGCAGAAGCAGAGTAGAACACCCAGCTGGGGAATGCCTGTCAACAAAAACCCATACAATTCATGCTAAATAATCGGAAAATAATATAGACCCAGATAGAGAAATGAAGAGAATTAGGGTTTTTGAGTGAATTATCAGGCAGATAGAGTGTATGTGGGCGGGTGCGAGAAGAGAGAGAGAGGGAGCTGAAGTAGTGGAGGTGGTGTTTGGAATAGCAAACAGTTGGCTTTGGCTCTGGCTTTTGCTATTCCTGCTTTGGCTTCTGAATGCAAACGTAAAGATGACTAATGAAGAAGTGAGCTTTTGTTCCTTTCTGATTTTCTGTGCTCCAATTGATTGGAAATGTCATTTCACAGCTATGACCTATGTAATTCAGTATTGGGGTTTGTTGGGATTCTCAATTCCATTTTATCTTCTTTTTTTCTTCTGATGAATTCTAAAATTTTCATGAGTTTGGTGTTCAGAGGATATTTGATATAGTAAAATATAAGTTACTTCATAAAGTTATTAAATTATTATTAAAATTTTTATAATTTTATACGATTATCTATATTTTATTATATTATTCTGGATATCAAATTCTTAAAAGTATTTTAACAAATACCTTAATTTTTTTATTTCCTGAATTTCCTATTCCATTTTATCTCCTCATTTATTGCAAATTTCATTTCCTTTATTTTGTAAAAATATCAAGCTTATGAGGAAAAATTATTGGAGATATTATTTTCTTTATAATATACGTTTTATTAAGAAGTTAATATCTAATCTAATCTGATTTTGCGTGAAAGTCTAGCAGCCCTAGATGTTTTGAGGAAGGCAAAGTAAGCATTGCATTGGGGGGTTGGTGTGGGGCAAGGGTTTTATTGTCCTTTTGTGTAGTTTTATTAAGTGCACATGTCTATTTTGTCACAATCAATATTAGAATCCCTTGTACTCTTTTCTTGGTGGCATAATTGGATATAACTCTCACAAATATCACTTATATTCGCAATACATAATTTTTTTACTTAAAATTGAATTTACTCATGAAATTCATTGTATTATTACAAGATGCAAGATATGCAACACTTGAATTATAAAAGATAGATATAGGCCTATTTTATACGATTAAATAATAAATTAGTTAATAGTTAATAAATTAATTAAATATATTAAAATATTAAAAGTGTTAAATAAAAATTAGTTAAAAATTTTAAAATAATGTAAAAAATATATTAATATAAATAAATATATGAATAAGTTAATTCACATTTACTTTTCATACCAAATCATATTAATACAATCAAAATATTTAAGACAATTATTATAATATAAGTACCTAAAATTTAATTAATTATATTTCTAAAATTATGTATTTTTATTATTTATTTATTTTTCAAAATAATAATATAATATCATAAAATTTAATCATGATATCATATATTCACTTGATTTAATAAGGATATGCCAAATATTTATTTACAAAATTAGGAAATATGTTGTCATTTAATTAAAAAATGATGAACAAATTTGAAAAAAATCTTAAAAAGCTATTAGCTTTTAAGTTACCTTGTGAAACTAATCAAATAGGATTGGGCTCCTCTAAAGTGCAAAATACACTTTAGAGGATAAAGTGTCCAATCTCCCCATTTATTTTTTTATTTATTATTATTTATAAAATCATGAGTTAAAATTAATGGTGGAATTGGATACTTTACCCTCTAAAGTACATTTTGTAGTTTAGAGGAGTCAAATCCAATCAAATAAGAGCTTATTTTTTTAAACAAGCTACTACATTAAATATTTTTAAAGATTAACTTATAACTTATTGATCAAATTAATAAATTATAAGTTAGTTTATTTATTACGCTGAATACACACTATAAATTTATTATTATTCATTTTGCTTATCTTTTGATTTACTTTACATTCAGTCATAAAGTAAATATAATAATTAATTCTTTATTTATAAAAGTAACAATTATTATGTCTCTCAAATTTATAACTAATACTATTAATTTTTTATTTTTACTTTTATTATAATTATTTGTCCATGCATTCACTTACATTATTAAAAAAATAAAAATTATTGAAATATATTATTCAATATCACTTTAATAATGTCAAATACATGCTTATTTTTTATTATATTTTTCTTTTTATCATTTTTTTAATATTATAAGAGAAAGGAATGACAGATAATTATTTAAAAATAAAAATAATGGACTACTTATTAGTTATAAAATTTGAAAGATATAATAATATATTCATAAATAAAATATTAAAATTATGTTTACTCTTCTATCATGTTATACTATATCTATCAATCAAATGTTTTCATATTTGTGATTGAATTTTATTATATATTCCATTCTTTTGATTGTGCAAAATTTACTTTCAAAATAAATATAAATTTATAAATTTTTCTACACGTCTAAATTTTAATTTTTTAAAGTAAAATATTAAGGTTGAAACTTTCATACCACTAATAAATTATGTTATAAATATCACCAAATCTTATTCTTTTAATTCATTGGATCCCATATTTTTTCTAAGCAAAGTCCATTGAAATTAGAGGTTAAAATTTGGTATTATAGTAACCACAGTTTATATTTTTTTGTTAAACATATCATTTTTTCTTTTTTCTACTATTTTTTTATTTCAAACTATCCAGTATCTAATAAATTTTATTGGGTTACTGATTAGTTTAAATTTAAATTGGGTCAAATTTAATACAGAGACGAGTTCTCTCAAGTCTATCTACTCTATCTACAAACATTAAATTGAAAATTTTAGTAATACTGAATTCCTTACCACTACTCTTTCAAGGATATGAAATCATGAAACATGAAGTTATAAGTGCTCGTTGTAATATTTTCTTTTAGATGACATGGGCAACAATTATTATTAACTGCAATTGTTGGGACTCTCCACTTTAAAAACCTTTAGAGGTCAGGAAATGAGAAAAGATATTTCGTAATCCAAAAGATTAATGAGCCATAGGAAAAGCAAAGACATTATGAGGTTACTTGATTGTTTTGTTTTCTTTTCACTTTCATCAAATCATAAATTATTTTTAAATGTGTATTTAAGACACACTTAAGTAAAATCACCATTCTTTTATTCGTAGCATCTTGCATAAGCTCTCATAATTAATATGTGATTTGGTGTTGTAAAACAATTTGATGCATTGAATTTTTAGCTCTTTCAGAATAGACTCCCTGTGGTCCATCAACATTTTTTTAAGCAAGCAAGGGACGAAATTGATTTCATGCCTTTTATTTGTTTCATAGCTCCGCACTCTCATTAGCATAAATATTTGATAAATTAATTAATGATTGATAAGTAAGTGTATATTTAATAAACAATAAGTTAACTGCCTATATAAAAGTTTTATTTTATGTACTAAATAAATTAATTTATAATTTATTGACCTAATCAATAATTATAAGTTAATTTTTAAAAATATTTTATACATTAAATTATTGAAAAAATAAATCCTAATTTAATAAATTACTTTAAATAGCTTATAGTTAGAAAATAAATAAGTATTTAAATAAAAATAAATAAGTAAATAATTAAATAAATATGTGATATTGTAAATTCTAATTAATTAAATTTTATGTAATTATAGTATTACCCTAAATCCTAGATAAATAAAAACAAGTAATTAAATAAATATATGATGCAATAAGATCTAATTAATTTAATCATAATTAATTATATTCTTATTTTCAACTATAAATATAAAAAATATATATAAATAAATATATAATGTCATAAAATATAATTAATTATATCTTAATTAATTATATTTTTATTATAAATTTTAATTAAATAAAAATTATATAAGTAAATAAAAATATAAGATCATAAAATATTATTAATATATTTTCATCTTGAATATACTAATTGATTAATATAATTCAATCTTTAAATAAATATGAATTAATTTAATTTATATATTTATTTATATTAATATAATTTTTCATGTCATTTTATATTTTTAACTAATTTAATAACTAATTTTATAAAATACTTCCTATATACCTAATTAGTTTATCAGTTATTAATTAATTTATTAACTACTTACACGAAATAAAGTCTTATGCACCTAATTAGTTTATCAGTTAATTAGTTTATTAGTTAACTTATTAGTTAACGAAGTAGAGTCTTAAAGTGTTCAGTAAATTAGATATTAAATTAGTTAAAAATTATAAAATAACATAAAAAGATATTAATATAAATATATGTATGTGTGAACTAAATCAATTCATATTTATTTTGAGATTAAATTATATTGATATAATAAATATATTTAAAATAAATATATAATTATATAAAATTTAACTAACTATATTTATGAAATTATATATTTATTTAAATACTTATTATTTATTTATTATTCAAAATAATAATTACTTAAAATATAATTAATTATATTTTATGACATTACATATTTATATACTTGTTTTTATTTATATATAACTCAAAATAAGGATATAATTACCTAAAATTTAATTAACTATAAAGGCATAAGTTGTTAATTAATTACAAGAAGAATGATAAATTTAAAAAATTAATAATCTACAAGCTACCTATGAAAATTATTAAATCAAAACTTACTTTATTTAATAAGTTAGTATGTTAAACATTTTTATATGCTAACATAAAGCTTATTGATTGGGTCAACAAACTATTATTACACTTGCTAGGATTAAGATATTGTATATAGAAATTATTAATTAATTATATTGAGTTCATAAATAAAAAATTTTCATGTAAAATAATTACAAGATGAATGAGTGAAAATTTTGTAAAGTTAAATTTGACTAAGAGCAAGTATGTGAGTGAGAAAAAGACTTCGAAAACCTTTTCTCCATTTTATCCTTAAGACTTCACCTCTCCATATTTTATCATTTCTACTTACCCTTTTATTTTTCCATAGCACGCTACCTTTCTTCCTCTCTTTTTCTTATTTGCAAGAATAACTCCATTCATTCTCACCAACTTTTTCCTATTTGTGTCAAATTTTCTTTGGATTCATTTCCTTAGATGGTGAATGATTAAGGAAATCCAATTTAATTGAGTGTGAGAGTTTTAGTTTCAAAATGGAACTTTGATTATTATAACCTTAAATCCTTCCTTGTTAATGTTTGAAAACAAGCTAGTATTCATTCCTATTATTTATTATCTCTTCTATAAGCTGTAAGTAAACATTTAATTAATCTTGTGTGAAATTAGATAATTTAGACTAGTTTAGGTTGGGTTTTCTTTATATTTGCATAATTCAAGAATTAATACTATAAGATGATGTTTAATATGAACCTCTTGCTAAATTTATTATATATGAGATTGTTTTATATTTTATGATGGTTGAATGGTATGATATTGAATGAAAGATGAGATTTGGGAGAATTTCCTCACATGTGAACAATGTTTTCTTATTGCAACAAATGCATAAATTCATGTGTGAATTAATTAGGGAATCAATTCAATGGGGCCAATACACAAAAATCCCTACTCTGAATTAATTCCCGAATCAATTCACTTTTACAAAACCAAATTAGGGACAACTAGATTGATTGGAGAATTAATTCAGTAGGGTCAAAGGGTGTAATACACATTAAAATCTTAATAGATAAAGATAGACAAAATTAAATCATATAGTGTCTGAGAGTAGGTAATTAATAGAATTATCTATTTATACTAATAAAAGTATTTATTAATGATAATGGAAAAACATTTATTTGGAATTATTTGGAAAAAATTGAGAGAATTAAAAGAGTTTATAAGAAATAAGTAAGAAGTATTAAATAATCCTAAGAGAGGTGAAATGAATTTTGATAATAAGAATTTTATAAAATTTTTCATAGATAATTAGAGTAATTTTATAAATTAGTCAAGATTCAAGATTGATGGAATTTTGGATTAAACTAAGATCATTGCTTAAAAATATCTTGAAAATGCAAAAAAGGGCAAAATTGAAATTTTGAGCCACAAAGTGAGCAAGACTTATAGTTTTGTGAGGAGTAGAAAGGAAAAAATTAATTCATTAAGGGAAAAAAAGGATTAGATAGTAAGATAAGATTGTATAAGATGATAGTTACTTGAAAAAGAAGAAAACTTAGGTATAAAGAAAAAATATGGAATATTCTTGGATGATACAAGTCTTAGGTAAGCAAAATAATGTCATCCTAATGACATAAGCATGATGTCATAAGCTTAGACTCTAAGTCATCTCTCATTATAAATAAAAATATTGAACACAAAATTATCTAAAAACCACCCATATGGTGCATAGCCTCTAGGATAAAAGAGAGAGAAGAATGAGGGAAAAAATTACAACATCAGTTTATCTCATCTCACTATAAATAGGAGAGTTAGAATTAGATTTCCTTTACACTAATCAAGCATAAGGTTGTGAGTTAAAGAGAGAAGTAGAGTGAGAAATTTGAATTCTTGAGCTCTTCATCATCTTTTTTACTTTTAAAATGAAAGAAAGAAAGAGAGAGGGAGAAGTTTTCTAAGTTTCCGTTAAAGATTGATCAAAGTTTTAACTATTTTGTTTATCTAAGAGAAAGTGAAAGTCTTTAAACTCTAGTAAATTCTATTCATTTTCTTAAATTCTCTTTAAGAGCTCTTTATTATGAATCACTTTGGATGATGTATCTTGGATGTTAGATAGAAAATAAAGGTCTTGTCAATTTCTAAAGGAAAGTAAAGATCCATTCTTCTTCTTTTCTATTTTCTTTTAAGAAGATTATTATATTTGAGATGTATATCTATTCTTTTGATGGTTATCATTTGCTAAGCTAAAGCTATTAATATTCATGACAGATTACTAATTATATCTGTATTATGATGATGTATTAAAGTTTTGAATCCCTAGTGAAATGATTATAAAGGTGGTTTTTCTTAAATTGCAAGAAAGAATTTTGAAAACTATAATTTTGGAAGGATGATTTAAAAAATAGCTACTTGGCTTTTATTTTTGGAAAAGAGTATATTGAATGGTTTTGTTAAAAATGGAGGCACAAAGGGGTGATTTTGCAAAGAAATAATCTTAAAAGCAGCATAGAAACTATCTTTCATATATATTACTTGAAGCAGTGTAAGTTTGGAAACTTATTTTTATAACAAACTTAAAATAATTCTTTTGGAAGAAAACAAACTAAAGCACTCAATTTTTTTTGCAAATCTAAGGCAAGTTTTTGGTTTTATGTCAAACACTAGTATATAATATTTTTAGATTCTAAAGTAAGCATTGCACAAGTGTTATATCAAAAGTTTGAAACAAAAATCTTATCTAAAAAAAAGTTTGAAACTCACAATTTTTCTATCATTTTATAAAGAAAAAATTTAATTTTTTTTTTACAAAAACTTGTTACACCATATTAATATACATTTACATCAAGATTTTTTCTTAAGTAAGAATAACTTGAAAACAAGTTGAGATCCATAGTTTGCACAAGAAAAATAATGCAAAAAAATTGTTTTATGATACTATCTTACCTCCTACAAAAATATTTTGACTAGTGATTGTTTGAGTGACTTTTGTAACTTTGGTTTTAATGTAAAAAGGAGTAAAAAATGATGTTTCAAATTTTAAAAAGCTTGCTGGAGTTTTTGAAAAAATTATAAGTGCTTTTGAAGTTTAAAATGAAATTTTTAAATGAAAATTTCCCTTTTTTTGAACTATTTTGATAGTTTAAGTTATAAATAATTTATGTGACATATTTTAGGTATAAAAATGATTCAAAAATAATATTTTATACCTATAAATTTAAGCTAAAAATTTTGGAAAAATTTCACAAAGTCTAATATTTAAAATGAAGTTTCCAAGAAAAGTATGCCTTTTTCAAATTGTTTTAATAATTAGGTATGAGAGTAACTTATATAACTTGTTTTAAGCAAGGAAAAAGTTCAAAAATAAAGTCATGGTGAATTTATAGATTTAGAGTTTTTCTTTAACTTTTGATAAAATTTGATATTTTAAATAAAATTTTCAAGAATAGCTTGCTTAATAAAGCTTAATTAAGGTATATGTCTGAAAACTTGAATTTTGATGTGTAAATGTAATTGATTTTCTACAATTTCTTTACTACCATATTGTGGCATGAAAACCTTATTTTAATATGGAAAAATGGTTTTCATATTCATTAAAATAATAAATAAAATGAAATTTTAAATATGCCTAAGTTTGAAACCTATAGAGCTGGGAAAAAGTCCAAGTTATGTACTCTTCAATTTTCACTAAAAACCATGTGGTATAAGGTAATTAATATGTAATCTTACTTGTAAGAATGATAATACATGAGATTGATACTGTTAAATTTGATGGCTAGCATTGCAAAAGGTTACAAGGTATTTTCATAGGTTTTATGATGAAACTATAAGTTAATTAGTGCATAGGCTGTATTAAAAATTATTTTAAGGAATATATATGCACTAATGAGTTTTGTGCAAAAGTATTTATGAAATTAAACTCTTACTTGGATATGCGATATGATAATCTAACAATTGAAAGCAAAAATGCTTATTGTGACCATCTGTAAAGTGACAAGGTATTGTGAACTCTTTCTTTATTTATGGTCACTAGAAAAGTGACAAGGTAACTATAAATACACTTTGCTAAATTATAAGTTATGTTATGTTATTATGTGATGATTTCTTGGCATTGGCTAACATTTTAACCTTACCTTATTTTATGTAAAAAGTAGGCTAATGACTACCTTATGTGAAAAAGTCAACTAGTGAATGCCCATGCAAAAAAAAAAAAAATGAGCTAGTGAGTTCTCTATGCCATGCTTAGGTTATTTTAAGGCTTAAATATCTATGTGATAAGTGATAATTTAACATGATATATGATATGAGACCTTATGGATATGATGGGAATTTTGGCTTGGCACCTTGTATCCTGAGTCGTATAAAATGGCTTGGAGTGAGGGAAAGCAAATAAGGCTAGGATATGCATCGTTATGATCAGTATGGAGTAACAAGGTGGAACTTTTGATGCCTTTTTTCCAATTAGAGTAATTATAAATTATTAGTATTCAATATATTATATTGATATTGCATGAGATTATTTTATATGCTCAATGTGTATTATATTGGAATTCTTAATTCTGCAGCATACAAAATTATTTGAAATAGATATGGAAAGGAATTTTGGCAAGAAAATGTTTAATATATGTCTTGTATGTGATTAATTTTTTAATTAAAATAGATTAAAAATTTTATACTCACTTTACTTATAGTTATATATTTTTCAAATACTTTTCCTTATAGTTGAACTTGAGATTATTATAGTAATATCTTTACAACACCAAGGTGGCTTCTGAAGATCTTTTGGATCCTAACATGTATATCCATTCTAAGTATATTATTAATAGTTAATCTAACTGATGATTGTCATCCCTATCCATTTTTGAAACAATTGATTTTAAATTATTATATATTTATGAATGGACTTTCTTATAGAACTAGTATGATTACTTCATATTTTCTGACTTATGGCAAAGGGATTATAGTATAACCTAACAATTTACTAAAATTAATGTATGTTTTCAATTCTTAGTTTAATGTTTTTACTAAAAGGTCATTTTTTGAAATGAAGAATTCCATTGGATTTTCAAATGATAAAAAGAAAAGGAAAAATGGTTTTCATTTACAAGGTAAAGTGTTTAAATTATAGGAGTAAATATTTTCTAAGTTGAAAGCGCCTGTCTAAGTAATATATAGTTGATTATTTTTTAAAAGACTTACTAAATAACTTTCAAAGAAATGTTTTAAAGAAGATACTTTTTACTTGATTTCATAAAAAGAAATCTAGTTTTTGAATATAGTAAACAATATGTTATTTCTAAAGTATTTTAAAATTAATAGGACCTTCTAATTTTTTAAATTTTAATTTGGTTTTATTTTATTGTGTTCATGTCATGGTTTTGAACTTTTAAGAATGTTTTTTTTTAAATATCTATTTGGTTTCTTGAGGATTTTTTCAAAAAAATAGTAAATGAATATAATTTTTTTACTATTAAACCATCTATTCCTAACATTAGTTTCTAAAAAACTAGCTATTTAAGATCTTGCCATAAAAATAAGATAACAATCTTTATTTTTTTTAAAAAAAATCACTTCATTAGAAACTTATGTTTTCTAATCTTATTATGTTTCAACTATTTCTAAAACTAGAAAAAGTAAACTTCTTTAGTTTTATCTGAGGTTCTAATTGCAAAAGAATTTACTAGTTACTAGAATTTAGAATTTCCTTTAGTAAAAATGAAAAAGAAAGGATTTACAATCCATTTAGTTTTAAATAAAAATTTTGGCTGATACTGTTAATTCCAAAAAAATTAAGTTTTGTCTATTGATTTTACATTTTTACTTACTATTTTCAAAAAATATATTTGAAATATTAAACCTCATAAGTTGGGATAAAATATTTTACGAAAATTTTTAACCAAGTGTTTCTATGTCATGCATTCTTTTAGAAATTAGTTTATTTTTTTTAAAAAAAAGTAATTAGGTTTTGAAAGGCTTTTTGTAAAAATATCTTATTGACGTTTTTACTCTAGTCACGATGATATAGAAATTAGGTCGTGACAAATGGCAACTTCCTTTACACTAAATTAATTCAAGCCTTATAGAAACTTACTAGAGTAAGGCCTAAATCGATTCGTGAGCCTTATTTTTTTTTTCATTTTTGCTATAAAATCATTCAAAAAGTGGATATATATGTGATTTGGTTGTGTAATATATAAGTTAGAAAAGCTATGTTAGAGTTGTAATTCCATTTCAAATATTAGAAATATGTTAAAGGTGAGCTATTAATCTATGTGATGTGTACACTAAATTTAGTAATTGCTTGTAAGGGATAAGGATGACTTAAATGGATAAGAATGGGCTTTTAAGGGATAAGAATGAATAAAGTCACAAAGACATTTACTTATTTATTTTGTATTCATTATTTAATATTGAATGTTTATAATTATGTTGTATGAGTTGTGAAAGTGATATGTTTATATGAATGATGTAATGCCATTAGTGATTTTGATTTGTTTAAATATGTGACATATGAATTAGGATCAAAAGAGGGTGATTTGGTTTATAAGAATTTAATTGTATTCATCTTTCTTTTCTTGAAATATTTGCTTACTAAACCCCAAACTTATCTTTCCATAATTTAAATTTATAGATTCTCAAGTTGAAACACCTCTTCCACCACCACCACAATAAGAGTAAACTTTTTAAGATATCATTTTAATTGGATGTGAGTTACATATAGACATTTTATTTGTAATTAGATATGTATACCCTAAACCTTCCCCTAATAGGCTTTGATATTTAGTTAACAATGTTGTTTGACAAAAATTTAGTTAATTGACCTATTGATAAGCTATTTTTTATATTTAGCAATCAGCTGATTATCTTGTGAGTAGCTAAAATGAAAATGCTGGAGGGCTGAGCGTTTCTAGTTAGCTATTTTACAAATAATATATAATAAGATGAAATTGCTCCTAAATAATTTATATAATTCCAACCTTATCCTTGCATTCAAATTTCTCTCTTCTCTGCCTTGGACGTTATCTTGACTCTATCCTTTAGCCATGAAATTTTAATCCCCGTATCTAGTACAAGTGCTACACAGTGAAATTCTCATATTCTTCATTTTAATGGCTTTGATAATAAATTTTCTTGGAATTAATCTTTAGCCATGCAAAGGTAGCTAGATTATTTAATTTTATAGGAAAAATGATCTTTTCTCTTTTGTTTGTTACTAAAATTAAAAATTTATTGTGAAAATTCAAATAAAAGTTCATAAATATGCTTTAGTTACATGAAAATTAAATAATTATAATTATTAATTTCTTATTGATAAATTCATTAATTATAAAAATTATATTAATTTAATTTTAAAAAATATTTAATATATAATAAATCATAATGATATATTATTTAAAAAAAATTAATTTACTAAATAATATATAAAATTAAAATTATTAAAATAAAAAAATACTTAAATTACTCATAAAATATATTTATATCCTCATATATTATTTTACATACAAACAGCTAATCATAGACAGTTATTTTTATCAAATATTTTTATTCAAACAGCTAATGTAATCAGTTGGTCAAATCAGTTAATACAATCAACTATTAACCAACCACTAATGTAATTAATTAATTTCCAAATAAGACTAATTATTTGGGTAGAAATTGGAAGCAATAAAGATTTTGTTCAAATATGTTAGTTAGACCATTTTACTTTTGGAAAGTGCTAAGAATTATAAGTTGGTATAACTCTCCTTTTATGTAGAAATTAACTAAATTGATTATCAATATTTGGCAATATATATTTTTAGTACTAATTATTATTTCCCAAACACCTGTTTTAAGTGTTTAAGTATTGTTTTTAGTTAAGATAGTTGGTGAAAATCAATAGATTGGATTTCACATTAGTCACGGCTGAGGGAGGTTGTGATAGATATAAGTAATCTTATTTATTACATTAAACACAAGCTTAAACAAGGAAGCAAATATAACACAAAGTTTATAGCATTAGGAAAAATATCCTCTTTTTAAACAATCAAGTATTAGGTAATCAAATTAATTAAAGTAGTAGAAAAATACATAATTCAACATGGAAAAACCATAGATGAGAAAAGGTTTCCTAGACCATTAAAATTATAGGATAATGTATGAGAAGATTTTCATTTATAATCTTACAGCTTCCTATCCACTATCCTAAAATCTCTCATAAACCTCTATGAGGGTATATAACTTCCATGAACACTCATATCACAATTATCTTACACTTCAAACTTTTAACTAATACAAATATTTATAATTCAGAAATACCTACTTGATAAGGAATCTTAATTCTACTCTAACACAAAAATCATATTTGATAAAATAAAAAGATAGCTCACAATAAAAAATAATTACAAATTGATAACAATTTAAATTTGAGTTAAACTCAATATATAAATTAAAATTTACCACTCAAATATACTTCTAAGAATTTAGATAAGCATCTTCCAAAGTGTATATTATATTTTAAAAGGTAAAATAGATTATTAAAGCTATTTATAAAAAATTATAAATTTAAAAAAATACTTTTTAAATACCTATTACTTATCAAAATTTGAGTTATTAATTTGTTGTAAAAAATTATGATAATCTATATTATTTTTTCAAATGCATATTCCATATTTTTGCCACTACTAATAGCTAAATTCAAGTTTATAGTAGTTAAACTTGTGAAAATCCACTCTTCATCCATTATACATGTATAAATGCCTTTAGATATAGATTTCTAGTTACTACTTAATAGATGAATGTTTTCTCTAAGGCTTCATTTGTTTCATAAAAAAATGCTTTTCGTAAATATGATTCTAAAATATTAAAATTAGAAAAAAATATTTTATTTATTTAAAGTTAACTATAAAGACGTCAAGAAAAATAATTTTTTTTATTTCAAAGAAATTTGCTTTCCTTCATTACTATGGTTGTATGTATCTTTTTTTTTAAAAAATACAAGCCTTTATCAATATATATGTAAATGATATTTTCCTATGAAAAATATTTTCTAAAAAAATAAATGGAGTTTAAATTTATTTACGTTATAACTATTTCAATAAGTAATGAAAAAAAAGTACAAACTCATGAAGAAAACATGTGGAATATGTTATGAAGTAAATAGCTTTGTTTTCTTAACAAAAAGACATATATTTAACCCATTTCATTTTTTTATCATAATTTCCAATTAGGATGAGAGTAATAGATGATAAATTCTTTTTAATAAAAACACCTCCAATCTCAAGACCCTTTATTAAGATCCTTTACTAGATCTAAAATGCATTAAAACTTAACTTACTTATACTAAGTTAACTAATTATTAATCAAAATCTTCTGATTTAAATAAAATATTTAAATAAATTACATTAGAAAAAAAGGTGAAATGCATCCATAACTACCTTTGATGCAGAGACACCAATTAATAATATAAAGCTACAAGAATCTATCAATAAAGAAAAAAATGGCATATTGAGATTGTCTTATAATATTTGAACATGAAACTTGTAATTAAACAGATAGTCATAGTTATATATATTGATGCTCACACACAAGTCACATTTTTCTACATTTTTTTAATCATTGATTAACACCGAGTACAAATGTGAGCAAAAGAAAATGTGTTCAATTTTTTTAAAATTAAAAGTTTATAATACATTATTAAAAATTTTAAAAAAATAGTTTTTGTCATTATATTGTTATTAAGGTGTTTTCTTAACTAAAAAATTTGTAAATATAGTAAACAACATAATTAGCCTTTTCTTCTAAAAACATAAAATTGTTGGTTAGTTGTAAATTCTTAGTGTTTAATGCATATTAGGAGTCTAATCTGGAGATCTTATATAAATCATTAGATTAAAGGTGAAAAAATAAGAAAATCTTAGCAAATGTGTAAGAGTAAAACAAATGAAATAATCTTAATTTTAGCAACTTCCTTTGTTATAAGCTTTTTAATTCTAGAAATTAATTGTCATGACTTAAACTCAATCGTGACTAATGTGAATCCCACTATTCAACTTTCACTAGCCTCACCATTATTCATACCAAATCCGCCCATTGAAAATCTATTTATTTATGTGTGAATCTAAAATTCATTTTAAATTTTTACAGAAAATGGATAGAGTTTCCTTTATTTTGGACACTTGTTGAAGGCTACACGCCATAAACCATAAAACCTATTACTTTTATCGATATGACAGTAACATAAACATATATAATACTGCACCACCTAGAAATGTATAATATTTATACAAAAACAAATGACTTCATTCTAAATCTTGATTCTAATCAAATTGTTAAAATCTTCTAACTAAGCTATCTTTAATTCTCCATAGATGCAATAAGCTCAAATGCATTTATTTCGACCTAAAATTATTGAAAATAAAATGAAATAAGTTATGAAAATTCAGTGAGCATATATCTATCATAACCGTACTTAAAATCAATTACATGAAGCAACCATATATTAATTATCAAAATGGGAAATAACTATAAATTGAATTCCTAGAATTTTGAAACATGTGTTACCAATTCTCGAATTGCCATATGTACCTACATGTAGCTTAATTCCCTATTTTACATCACAAATCATAGTAATTTCAATTATTTAATTATACACCATATCATCATTATTTCACACATAATCAATTCCATATAGTTATCAAACTTTTAATTAGCCAATAAGGTTCAATCATAATCAAGTCATCTCAATCACATCAAATAGTAATATTCAAGAATAACTAAATTTTCATTTCACAACATAATAAAGAATATATATATATATATATATATATATATATATATATATATATATATATATATATATATATATATATATATATATATATATATATAAACATATATCTACCTTTTGACTCCCAAGTTAACTTTATACCTTCCACAAATTTTACATCTTTATCCCTCTAAGGTTTATCTTATACCCTTCCCACTTTATTATTGAAATTTTTCCATCCAGTATTCACATCATTGCCCTTATTACATTTCTCAATTTTAATGTCATTCATATCATAATTCATGGTACAATATGCACACTAGTGCTTAAGCTCTATATATCATAATTTCAATATAATTTCATTACAAGTAGTTATTTCATTATTATAAGACAAATATCAATCACATAATAATATCTATATAGCAACACCACTATGTCCTCTTATATAGTTGGAATATTTATTCACATTCTAGTATAACTTATACTATGTTCTTCTAACACACAAGCGACAATATAAATTCAATCTTAATTAATCCATAATCAGTAATAATACCACCATGCTTTCGAAACATAGTCAATCCATAATCCCTTAATACACATACACGTTCATAGCCTATTGATCCATCAAGCATAAATGCTTCCAAGCAATACTAAGTAAGGATAGTACTTTAATTTCATTCTAAGGTCACAAAATAGGAAACAACTACGTCTTATAAGATAGCCATATGTGCACACACACACACACACACACACATATATATAACAAATTATCTTGCTGATATATTAATCCTATAAATAATCTCAACTATTAAGATTTTAGCTTTCTAATTATAAATAGATTCATTCTATGTCTGATCATATTTGTGATCTAAGTAGTTAATGAGAAAATTATGAAATACAACATTCAATCAACATGAGTAATATATAAGCTTAGGGTAAAATATATACTCACCCGGTAGCATCCATTTACTTGAGATCTCCAAGTGTTTTACTTTCATTTTTTATTTCTTCTTACTTCATAATTTTCAAGAATAACTATAATTACATAAGTATTATTTATTTCTTCCCTAAATATTATAATTCTAGATTTAACTCATGTCATTTCAACATTTGATATCTTTAACTCCTTATGTTCTCCAAACTTAACTCATGAAATTGAAACATTAAGAACCTTTACTTTAAAAATGCTCTATTCACATTGTTTCATAAAACCACACATTTAATTTCTAATTCAAAAAGATCACATTTCACATAACTATAGGTTTATAAATCAAGTTAAATTAGTAAAAATATTAGAGTATCATGTTTTAAAAAGACTCCAATCACATTATTTTATATAACTATACATTGTTTCCTTATATCTTTGTTTCATTTAGTTAAAATTATCAAATTATATTTTACACCTTTAGGAATCTCTTTAATTAACTTATACTAAGAATATACAAATTAATAACACAAAGAAGCTTCAATCATGCCATTCTAATTATCTTACCTTTTTAACTATCATCAATTCTAATTATCTTATATCGTTAATCTTTTACCTTTTTAACTATCATCCATTATTCTTCACACACATAAGAATGGGTTTCTCTAGATTAACCTAAATTATTATAAAAGTAAGGGCTTTTTGCATAGAATTACTCACCACAATTCAAAAGGATTATCAGTGGCTTTTAGTGGTAGAAGCTTGCTGGAATGTTAGCAAAAGCAAAGAAAAATAACAGTTCCTAAAAGCTAGCTAAAGCTACATTTTGTGATTTTCTCAAGCCGTTAGTTATGGTAGTTAGTTGACAGAGGAAGGAGCAGTAACTACAACACAATAACATTACAGCAGGGAAGACATGGTGAAACTTAGCCATGATCCATCATCTTATTGTATCCATGAGCTGGTATTAAGCTAGCATGAAGGAAAGAAGGAGGAATAGTGGTTGAAAATAGAGTGGATTATGTTGGAAGAAAAGAAAAGCTCAAGCTCCTTTCTTTGCTATTGCAATTTGCGACTTCTCTAGTCATAATAACAAGCAACTACTAGCAACGATGAGTCCATGAGAAGAGGGCCTAACGACGATGCTTAACAACTAGAGAGACAAGGGTTGTTATTGAATATTAGAGAGAAGAAAGGGAAAAGAGAGGAGAAGAGAAAAAGCTAACCAGAAAAATAAGAGGAAATGAAGGAGAAAGAGAAGAAGAAAAAGAGTTATACGTAATGATTCGGTATTTTTTAGGGCACCATAAGCCTCACTCCTAATTATATCTTAACCCTTCATTCCTTATTTTAATAAATCTTAACATTTTTTCCTTTAATATTATTATTTGACTTTTTTTTGGAAAACTCCTTTTTTTGTTCATCATCTTATTCAATATTTTTACAATAATATGATAAATTTAAAAACCTAAAAAAAAATATTGCAAACCATTATAACTTCTATAAATAATTTATCAATTTTAAGCATTAATTTCATAATTTTTTGCACCCTTATCATTAATATTATTTTTGATTTATGAGAAAATTCTTGTAGAAAATATTTAAACAAGCCTTGAATCAACTTTGGCCAATTAAATATAATTTAAATATTATCATCAATATCATATTGATACCTTAGAGCTTTTAAAAAAAGAAAAATATATTTAAAGCTAAATATTAATCAAATAAATAAAATTCCTTTATCTTTTTTTATTTAAAACAAATATTCAAGGCATTGAAACTTATAAAATTTTAAATATTATCTTGGTGTATTACATTAATGATGTTTGAACCTATTTATTTGCATTTGAACTAATTTCCTTTATAAAGAGTAAAAATAGGTTACATATATGATAATGATAAGTTTGTATTTTATCAAAAGATTTCAAAAGGTTGACACTACTACCTAATTGCAAATAGACATAGGTGTTTAGCAAATTACATGTTGACTTTTATCTAACATATAATCAAGGGTCACTATATATCAGTTTTAACATTAAGTCCACAACTATCATAAAAAATAATAATCACATCAATTATTTTGTCAAAAGTAACTGACATTGTTTCTTTTAAAGTATTATAGGAAATAACATTATATGTCATTTTTTATTTAAAAAAAACTGACATGTAATGTCTTGAATACTATTTGGTTTCATTATATAACCAAGATGGTATGTTTTATGCCTTCCAACCTTAACCCCCTTACCCAATTCCTCCCTTCTTAGCCTTTTATGCACCCTATATACCTTTTTACAAGACATTATGATGAAAACAAAGACAAATACATCCCAAGAGACTATTAAATCCTAATTTTAATAATTTTAAAGAATAAATTGAATAATAAAAGATTGAAAATAGTAAAAAATTATATTCAATACCCCAATCAAAAATAAATGTTTCGCTAAATTTGTCATAATACTTACTACTCAATATATAAGATTTGTATTTCTAAGAAAAATACTTTTAAATTCAATACTTTCAAATGTAATGAGTCATTATTAAAAATTATTGTATAATATTATATATTTCATATAAATAAATAATAAATAATGCCATCAAATGTTAAAAAAGATAAATGAAACTAAAATTCTTACCTTTACAAACTTGTAAAAACTATATCAAAATGATAGGAAATAAAATATAGCAGATTATGAAACTAAAAACTAAATTATAAGTACAAACATATAAATCAAACAAATCTTTACATTATACTTTATTTTTTTCGAAGGAATATAAAATAACATGTAATAAGTAATGGGCTAATTAATCCTTAGTCTTGCAAAAAAATTGGTCAAAATAAATATAAAATAAAATAAACTTAAAGTTAGAAGACAAACATATGTCATTAGATAAAGAATCAATTTGGTGTTGCAAAAACTGCATGGTGAAATTTACAATTGGTATTAGTACTTTACTTATTTTATTTTCAACTTGCATTAAGGATAAAAGTAGTCAATATGATATCACTTTTCTTTAGACATTGGTTATTAACTAGAAATAGACATCTAAATGACAATGACATTGTCCTATAAAGAAACCTTAGGATATCGATTATTTATAAAATAGCTGATATGGTAATGTTATCATTCCACAATAAACATTTACTAAAAATTAACATCTTTTTTAAAACTTAATTTTTTTAAAAACCTTATCAGAAACAAAAAATTGACAATTGCAAAAAAGAGTAATTGAAAGAAATATTAGAAATGGATAAAAATTAATAATAGTAGAAATAATTATTAGAGCTTTTATATAAAATTTTTGAACTTTTATTAATATACATATCAAAACATAATAACATTAGTTAAGAAAGAGAAAACTAAAATCATATTATTTACAAATCAAGCATTGTTATTAATATTTATAACAAATTATAATTACTATATATTCAAATATACCTAAAACCATTCAATTCATTGAGAGGTGACTTTGAGGAAATACCTTGCCTAAAACTCTTTCATTTAATCAAACTCATCTTAAGTGAATAGGTTATTGTTATTAAGGGACTACAATTTGCACATAATTGTTATATTAGTATTACGAACAATTTAAATAATTAAGCATTTGAGGTGCTATAAATAAGTAAGTGATCACCATAGTTAAGTTTTTTTTAATACATGTTATATTAGGCATGTACCGCATTACGTAATAGTTGTAATTCATATTATCAGGTTGTCTAGTGAACTGTAATGAAATAACATGTTAATTACATCCCATTAATACACAAGCTTTCATTCATAATATGTTACAATCTTAGAAAAGAAAACTTAACTTCACATTAACCTATTTTACTTTTCTATCTTCCCTTTTTAGTTATAGGCCTTTGTTATAGCATATACTTAAAGCTTTGTCTACGACCTACCTCAAGGTTAGTTGCACTTCTTTGCCTAAAGGATCCAACTAGAATATGAGCCTTTTCTTTAGGTATACTATAATAAACATCCAATAGTACCTATAATATAATAATATAATAAAATGTTAAAATCTATTTTCAAAAAATAGAAATCAAAACTAGTATATAAGTTAGATGCACCTTTTATGTCATAACATAAACTAGTAAGCTTTTCTAAGATTTGCTAGTAATGTAGCCATAATGTATTCCTCACTTTTCAAGTTTTCTTTCTTAACCTAAAGGTCGATATGATATGGACATAGTAATTTATAATAAGCTCTCACATCTAGGGAGAAGCAATAGTTATAAAAATACCTAAAAAAGGGAAGTATAAGCTAAACTTTTATTCATGTAGTAGTTAAATTAATTTATATTTATTCAAAGAAGACAAAACAAACTTACCTTATTCAAAGTTAGAATGCCAGTGACATCAAATTTTTTAAGCCTTAGGAGTTACAAGATGATATACTTCTTAATTAATTATGGATAAGATGTTCCCATAATTTATGCCCCCATTATAAGCTAAACCTAAGCCCTTTGAACCTAGAGCTATCAAGCTTTGCTTATAACACCTTCCAATCATAATCAAGAGACTGATGAAAAATAAATAATATTAGTTAGTAATCTTAAACAATCAAATTAATATAACTTTAACTATACAAAAAAGTTTAGAAGGCGAGGATACACAATGATATCTTTATTGGGAATTGAATGAAAACCTTTAATAATACAATGAAAAGTTTGTTAACTACCTCAATCATGCAATCTAAAAGTGTATTTACTATTATTTTAACAAAATAATGTGACAATGGCTGATGGTGGAGTCACAACTTATTATAACCTACCCAGCTATAACCTTGTGCATAACCTACCCAGCTATAACCTTGTGCATAAGTAGTCTTATTACTATTAGAGCACATAGGGCTCCATCCTATTTAATATGAGTCCTTATTATTGGAAACCTAATTCATGCATAGACACATATGAAAAAGTATAAAAGTTTAAGATAACATTTACTTTAGATGTGGTTTCTATAATGTCTTTTATCATGGCTGCTAGGGATAGAAGTGTTAGTAATTCTAACACATCAGTTGCAAGAGAGATTGACACTTCTTGCTAATCAATAGTCCTAAAGGCAAGTTAAGTAATAGTCTAAAGGGTTGATTTCTTTGTGCAAGCAATAGTCATCAAAGCTAGTTTGAGAAATGTTATGGAACTTAATCGTGTAGTCTACTAGAAGGTAATCTAGTCCATCAAAGTATAAAGTTAATACTGGATCTACTTCTATTACTACATCTATATATACTGGTCTTAAATCTTTTATATCTTTACATCCAATCTATATTAAGTCAAGATTTCATGTCATAGGTGATCTTTGCTTTGAAGTCCTCTAACTCAAAGCATAAATGTTCCACTAGATATTGTTTTAATGCATTGAAGTAATCCCTCAGGATAACATCATGTCTAACACCTCAAATATGTCCAAGGTGTTCCTTAGATTCAAGCAATATGGTTAAGATGTCCTTTTTCCTAATCAATTAAAACTCATTTCAAAAAGCTTGTTGCATGAAAGTGTCCTATAACATTAAACAAACAATAAATATTTAAATTGAATTTATGTGAAATAGAAGTTTTAAAAGCAATGCACTAACTCTTTAAGGTCTGTATTGCCCTTATTTATTAACTTTAGCTTGCTTCCATAACTTAATAAGAGAAATAGAAAGTATCATAAAAGTGTTATTACCTTTGATTAAAGCAAGCCTCTCTTCTACCAATTCATGCTATATCTTTTGGTAGCCCTTTGGGGAGAGCTTGTGTGGAAATATGTTCTTCCCTTCCTGTCCACTTTACCTAATTCCTATTGATAAAAGAATTTATTAGTTCACAAGTAGAAATGATATTCATAAAAGATATTAAGTAGAACCTATAATTAGAATGTGCAAATTTTACTTGGAAACGATCGAGGTCCTTTTGTTCTAAGAACTTCTCCCATAATTGCTAGCTAATGAAGTTGAATTCTTGAAATGGATTTACTTTTGCCTTGGCTTTAAGATTGATGTATTCTTGCCTTAACTTTTTTTTAAAGCTCTTCCATTAGTTTGTTACCCATGACAATACTTTTTACACATTTTTTAAGTATTAGGAAGATTAAAGGCACTTTGCAAAAAAAATACACATAAAAGAATTATATATAATTATTCTACAAATATAGTTTTATATATTTATAACATAAATTTATCTAAATCAAGTACACATACTAGGATCTCCTCTTAAAAATTATCCTTTAATGTTAGAGGGACATATTTCAAATTTGTATAACCAATTAATATTTTAAACCATGCTTCCTATCTAATATAACTGCTATATATTGCCTTATTTTTTCCACTTACTTACCCTTTGGCATTAAAATGGACATTTAACATTTAACTTTTCACCCTTAACCTGTGTCATGACAATGTCCCTTAACATTATAGGCCTTTTTTTGTTCTTTAGGTGGAAGTAATTGCCTTTTCAAAAGGATTCATATCATGACTATTTAAGAGAAAAAAAACTAAAGTTAATCATGTATAATGATGTCCAAATAAAGTTAGAGGTAAATATTATTTAATAATAAATAAAATGTTAAATATACAAATTGTATTAATAATAAACGTTATATGGTAGGCATGGTAAAATGCATGACTTACATGATATGCAATTGAATTAAAATCACATCAATCATTATGTTTTATAAACTCGTCCATTAATTTACATAACCAAGTAGTAAATAGGATTAATTCCATTTTATAATATATTTGATGGCTTAAAAAGATATAATATCATGCAATGACAAAGGTAATAATTTAAAATAGCAAACATATCACTACCAAATAAAGCATGACAATAACTATATATCATGAGAGTGACTAAACCCTAAAAAGATCACAAAAACTAATAAATAATATAAGCTTAAACTTAACGATGAAAAAGGTTATCACAATATCATTATATATATATATATATATATATATATATATATATATATATATATATATATATATATATAATGATATTGTGATAACCTTTTTATATATATATATATATATATCTTATAACCAAACAAAATGAAATAATCTACAAATATTAAAATAATAATAATAAGATAGGAAAACATACTTAGGACTGGGTATAATGATAAGAACAATATAAGGATAACTATAAATACAATTAGGAATATGGCAGAGGTTTGGGAGTCACCAAAGATATGAAGAAAACATAAGTTATCAAGAGTGAAAAGAAATAGAGAACCAAATGAAAGTTATAGAGCTAAAATGTTTAAACATTAATTTTCTAATAAATAATGGACATCGTATATAAACGACATTGAATTGATACAAAACAAATATATAAAGTTGGAATAATATTTATAAAGACACTACTATTCCATCAATTTCAACATTGGTTAAGTAAAAAAGCTAATATCTTACATTTTCTTAGTATTCCACAGAATAACATTTTGCATTACTTTTGACATTGATTACATAGATAATTGACATTTATAAGTTTTTAATAATTTCAAATATGAAATTGTGTCCAAATAAAGATTAGTTATAAGTTTCAACCATTGTTTTAAATTTTATAATAATTTCAAAAATTTCATCACATCCAAATAGATATCAATTGTATTTATAAATCATTATCTTAATTTACCTAATAATTTAAAAAATGTCACCTCCTTAATATAGACGTCATTTTTTACTTTGATTAATGTTTATTACCTAATATTTATTTGCAATTCTATAGTAGTGTGAAAATAAAATTAAAAAATTAATTCTTTTATTAAGTATTTAGTTTAGGTGAAGTGCAATCTATTATCATTATTTATTTTTAATAAATTTCTCTAATGGAATCTTTTCATTTTCTTAAATTATTACACTAGACTATCTAATAAAAAAATTCTTTCCTTACATCGTTACCATTACCACCATCACTATCACCATAATAAGATTATTGCTGTCATCACCTTCATTGCTGCCACTGATGCCACCATCCTTGCTATTGTTAATATTGTCACAGCTACCACTGATACCATTACCACCATAGCTACAATCATAATTATTCTTATCATTAGCACCAACTTCCATTGTTACCATTTTAGCTACTACAGCTGCTATAACCACCACCTAAATTATTGTTATGATTGCCAGTAAAGGTGTAAACAAGCTAAGTCAAGCTGAATATTGATTACTCAAATTTGAACTCACTAAAAATAAATGAGCTCAAAGCACTCGAGCTTGAATAATTTAAACTTAAGCTTGATTTTAAACATAGTACACACAAATAATATGTTATTTATTCAAAATTTAACTTAAACTTATAATGAATATAAATGTAAATGAGTTTTACTACTGTACTTGAATAATTCATTATTTTATCCAAATTTGAGTGTACAAAAACTTATTTTGTTGAAAAAAATGGATTAATAATATGAAAGTCAATTACAAAATCACATTCATCATATTACATTATATAAGAATTGGCAAATTAGTTTATTAAAAAATAAATTATGATAAAAAAGATTACTTGAATATTAATCTGATGTCCTGATAATGAATTTGACATATTTAATAATTATAAATTATCCTGACCTTTTGATCCATTTGGTTTCCTTAAATACAAAAGATAAAGAAAAGATCATAAAAACTTTATATTAAGGTAAAACTTGGCACCTCTCCCTGATAGGTTAGGCTGAGCCAACTAAACCACCATAGAAAATTCGAGAATAATAGTCTAACAATAAAATATCTACATAAGCTTAAGTATCTAGATAGGGTCCAATCATAATATGATCACTAATTTGGACCTAACAAAATGCTTCACATTATTTATACATTCGTTAATCTAAGTTCACAAGTTATCACAAATTATGCCAGTCCACAAAATAATTCTAATATATTTTTTTACAAATAAATGAAAAATTAGATTTTTTTCATATAATTTTACTTATTTTTATAATTTTTTCTATAACTGTTAAAATTTATCAAAAACATTGATAATACCAACAATTATATTTAACAAAAAGTAATAGATACTACAAACTTAGTACTTTAACCAAAGCATCACACTTTTGCATGCAACCTTAATAATTAATAATGTGATTGAATTTTTTATGCATTATATTATTTATATATAATATAAACTATTATTATTATTATTATTATTATTATTAGGTTTGTATAGGCTTATGACTAGTTTAAGCTAAACAATATGAAATTCAAGCTCATCTCATATGTTAATTAAGCTCAACTCATTTAGGTTCAAGTCATTTAAAGTTGAATTCAAATTAAGTTTTTTACAAGTTGATCTCAAGCTACTTGTAAGAAACTTAACTCGTTTGCTTTCCTAGTCCTTAGAAATGGAATCACAAATAAAAATGTAATTTAGTTGCTTAACTAACGAACCAAACAATAAGAAATTGAATATATGATTTTATCCCCAAGGTTAACTAAACAATTGAAAAAATATTAGTTTCTTTTTCCTTGCTTACCTTTATCTAATTCCATTCATTTTTCATTTTAACCAAATTGCTCTAATATTGTATTTGGATAAAGTATTTAGGAAATATTGGAAATATTAAAGTTTTGCACTATTTAATTTCAACAATTGAATTAAAAAGCGATAACTTTGCTTAATTCCCATAAATATAAGTTATTCATAAGTTTTATTTGCTTATTGTTAAATAAAATATTTTTACCAATAAAATTGAAATTCCTCATTAATTGAATTACTGGCTTTTCAAAATGAATTTCTTTTTTCCCCAAAATATTAGCATGGGGTCTATAAAAGTTAAATTCATAACTTTTTAATAATGGCATGAGTAATAATTTATTTAATGTATATATAGCTCTAAACATAATGGAAAATAAAACATCTAAAAATAATATTAGGTATCATTATACTATTTAAATATTGGTAAAATTAAATCTATATCTATAGATACAATATATACATCTAACTACTTATTTCAAACTTATCTATGAGCGACTAAATTAAATTCTAAGAGTTTCTTTTATACATTTTAAGTTTTGATGGCCAGAGTAAAAATTTATCACTATTTATTTTAGCTGCCAATAGGAAAAGGAAAGAATTTATTAAGATCTTACGAAGGAAAGTTATTAAGAAAAAAATTGATCAAATTAAAAGGAATGACAGCTAATTTTTCCCTTATGGTGTATACAAATACACCGATTCTATAACATTTTTTTACAATAACTAGAAAGTGATGGAAAATTAAAAAAAAAGGAAAAATGTTATTCATTGGCCATCAATTCATTTAGGAATAAATTAATTACATTGTTAATGGAAATATTTTCATTTCCCACCTCGTAAAAAATTTATCTGATTGTAGGGTGACCTCAGATGAAAACCTTCGCAATTATTTTACTATTATTATGAGAGATTTTAAGCATTCAGGGGACCCAAATAATAAGAAAGCCTAATATTTAAATGCATACCCTGCCAGTTTTTATGTTAAAAAATTGAATTCTTGAGGTAAGATATGTCAACCAATCACATGAGAAAATCATAAATATTTTAATACTGTCAGAAAAGAGGCTACACCAACTAGGTTGGACTTTCTCTGAAGCGCAGGATTCATAAATCAGAAAGTTGCTGACAATTATGTACTTATATATATATATATATAAAGAGAGAGAAAGAAAAAGAAAACAAATGTATTTTTTTTAAAATATATCAGATGAATTTTAAAAAATAAATATAATTTTTATTTAAAATTATGAATTTAAAAAATAAAACTTAAAATAAAAAATTATTTTTTCACCACTTTAAAAATGATAAAAAATAAAAATATATATGGGGCTTGATTTCTCTTTCATTCTCTCTGGCCTTTGCTACATTTCATTTCATATATTATATTATAATTCTTTTTTATCATTCATAAACAATATATAAGCAATCGAATATGTAAACAAGATATCTAGTTGTACCACTTAACATCTCAGATTCTCAATGATAATTTTTTTCCTTAAATTTAAGAATTAAAAAGAGTAAAAAGAATTTTCGAAAAGTCACATCCACCTCTTTAGAAATTTAATGAAATTACACTTATATCCTTATATTATCACTATTATATACCAGTTCCATTTTTATATATACTTATAATTTTTTTTAATATATATTCACTTCTTCTACTTTAGAAAAAATTGTGTACTTTATTATGATTTAAAAAATGTGAGCATAATTACATTAAATATTAAAGGAGTAAGTGCAATATGCTTTATTTTTTTAATTAAAAGAGAAAGCATATTTGCAATTGATTGTACGTTTGAAGACGTTTTATGATTTTATATTTATACTCATGGTATATTTAATTCTTTTACATTTCAATAAAAAAATTATTATTGTGATTTATTCTCTTGCGATATATTCTAATGTTTCTAAATATGATATGATAAAGCAAGTGGAACAATCCACCACATTCAAAGAATTTAAGAGCTGTTGCATAAAATAACATGGAAAATCTGTGTGAGTGGCCACCAAACAACAAGTGCATGTAGGGGTTTAAATTTCCATATTAAATTATTTTAACTCTTTGGATTTGTTTCAAATTTAAGGATTAGTTTGTGTTTACCAAAATTAAACGAAGGGTCAAGTAATTCTCCGGACAGCAAAATTTCTTCTTACCATTTTAGTATCTTTACTAAAATAGGATAGGCAGAATCTTCAAATAAAATTTTACCTAAAATTATAAACACGAATTCATAAAGTTATTTTTGTCTTTCCTCAAATAGCATTAATATGAAACCAATAATTGATTGGCTCATTGATAGAAGGTTGAGTCTCAAAGCATTAAAGGTCTTGAATTTAAGTATTAGAAGTATTATCATTAGAATAAGTTTTTCGCTTACAACTCCTACCTCAAATAGGAATTAATTTCATATCTAGTAAAACATGTCAAAATACTCTGGCTGTATAAAAATAACATTAATATGAATAAACTAAAATAAAAGGATACAAATCTAATCGTATTAATATTATGAGAAAGACATACATAATTATAAGAATAAAAAATGTATTTATAATTAAACTTGAAATCAAAACGAAGATGGAAAAAATCTATTAACCCCACTAAATCCGATTTACTGAATCCAAAAATGTATGAGTAAGATTTGGTGAATTAGGTGGAGCAATTAAATTACAAAAAAATTAGAAAAATTTTGGGTCTCATTCAAATTCAAATGACTGGTATTTTAATTAATCTTAATTGAAACTCAATCGATTGTTGCACAATTTGTGATTGAAGTTTTGTAATTTTTTTAAAGTGGGATCCAAGCAAGTGTAGGTGCATCCTTAGATCAATGACTCTTTGATGTACGATCCATTGATCTTCTCTAACCTCACTAAATCATCACCCACACTGCCTTCCTTTTCTACTTTTGAACCATTTCTCTCCTTTAGACTTCAATGCTTATATATGGGTATTAGATTTTTAAGCTTTCATAGACAATCTTCAAGTAAAAAATTGATCTTTTCTTTTTAATTATTTCTCAATTCCTCCCCATTTTCTACTTAATTTTAAAATTTGAAAATTTTAGTTTTAATTCTTTTTTGGGTTGAATATTGATCTTTTGGATTTGCAATTTTCATACTCCTAAACTTTCATTTTACATTTTCTATTTCATATTTTGCGCTATATGTCATAAGATTCCTATTTTCTTCATATTGAACCTTCTTAAATTTTAAATTTTATTTGATTTATTTCAGATTGATAATACTTAATGATCAATTTCAAGTCCTATTTTTGAATATTCAATTTGTTTTGGTCAATTAAATATGGACTATTTAATTGATTTAAATTGATCAATGATCACTTATAATTAGAAAATTCTAAATTACTACTAGCTTGTTATATATTAAATTGGCAATTTTGTCTTTTCCAATCACATTGTGAATTTGTGATTGGAGAGGAAAACTTCTAGTACAACATTAGTGCCAAAAAATCAATATTATTTCTATACTAATATTATCAATTATATTATTTTTTAATTTAGCAATCTTGTTTAATAGAAAATTATTTATTTTTGGTAAGAAATTAATTATTTTTGAGAAAAATAGATTGCTAAGTTAATAAAGTAATAAACTTAGTAAGATTTGTAGGAAAGTAGAACTGAATTTTTAGTGTCAATATAGTACTAGAAGTTATTTTGAATCGGAGAAGATTTAAAATTAATACTAGTAAATTTCTATTACGAATAAATATAATAATTACTCCATTATTTATAGAAAATATAACTATTATATCCTTTAAATTTTACAACTCATATTAATGATATATTTCTTAATTTTACGTATGATATAATTATTAGTTCCTTTATTAACATAGATAAGAAGATTATTTAGATGAATTATAAAACCCTTCCTTAAAAATCTCAAATCCATGTTGACTTTCAAGTTTTTCTATTTCATCTGCGGATGTCATATATATATATATTGGTTTGCACTAAGGTATTTCTATTTGATTGGTGAGAGCCTAATTTTTTTAAAGTATGACCTTTTTCAAATGAATTTTCTCCATATACAAAATTAAATCAAACTCAGGACATCTTATTTAAGGTATTTAAACTCTATTTGAATCAATTCATATTATATTTATAGAGCTTACTCTTGTCCTTCCCTTTTTCACCTCTCGGGATGTATTGCATTCATTCCGGCGTGCCGTCCTCCAATGGCATCTTCTTCGTCTATGGCAGTCTGGCTGCTTCTTTTTTTATATGTCTGCACGCTTTGTGCTTGCTCTGCTGCAATTCACGTAGACATAAGGTTTTTAAGGTGGAATTTACAATTTTCTTCAACATTTTCTTTCTATATTAACTTTACAAGTTCACGAAGACATTTGTATTAAAAATAAAATTAAAGAATTATTCACACTAATTATAAATGATGAAGGATATAAGTTACCCTCTTAAATGAATAAAAGCATAGATTATATATTATTAATTAGTGAATTAGTAATGAGCGAATTCAATAGTATATTGAATGTTTTAGATTCGAATATTCTCGATGCTAATGTAAATAAATAAATAAATAATAAATTTAAACACAAACGTCATGTTTGTGAGAAAAGACTGCATTTCTATTGACTCATTTGGTTTAATTGCGATTCTGAAACTAACCAAAATATCTAGTTTTGTTTTGTCAAAGAAATTGATGCTTGGGTTGAAAGGGAATGTAATGACAAGAAAATGCTAATTCAACATCTTATATCTTAACCAACCGAAGTTGAGTCTAATTTCTTTTTATTTTGTTTTTGTCTCAACTAATCTTAAAGTTTTAGTTGAGGGAAGAGCTTGAAATTAATGGTCAAGCGTATTTTCTTAAGAATGGTTAAAATATATTTGTGAGTTGAATTTTTAGGAGATTGTCAAAAAATTGAGTTGCTGAGGGGTATAAACTAGTTCGAACATCTTATGACTACTAAACTCAAAAGGAAAAACAATATGATTATATTATCTCTCATGCATTAAGATAGGATATGAATTCGGTGCATTTTATGAGAAATGTATAGAATGAATTTTGAAGAGAAATAGATATAATTTTTTTTATTTAAAACTACAAATTTTAATAAAAAATAGAATTTAAAATAAAAATTATATCTTTATCTTTTAAAAAATAATAAAAAGTAGAGGAAAAAGGAGAACATCCGCACCTAATAGAACTTGTTTCACTTGTAAAAATGGATGCTATCGATTGAATTAAGAATATTATACATATGTGTAAGATTAATGTCACGAATGCAGTTTGATTGGGATAGTGTGTGGAATACATGAACACATGAATTATTATCTATTTCATAAGCAGCAATGATATATATATATATATATATATATATATATATATATATATAATTAAATTTTGAATGCAAATTGAGAATTGTTATTTATTGTTAAATATAGAATGGTAAAATAAATTTATAAAATTTAATTTAATAAATATAAAAAATTTAAAATTTAATTTTAAATCTTATTTTTTTATGCATATAATATTTTTATATAATAAACAGGACAAGAAAAGAGAGTGCAAATTGCCAAGAATACTAGAACAATCAATGAATAGTGAAATTGGTTGCCAATAGCATTTAGTTCAAGCAACTAATGGTGTTTGAAGGTTTTTACCCTCATTTATATCAGAGGAGGTCACAGGACAGGTCATCGAATTTCAAGCTAGATATTTAATATATAATTATATAAAATATAATGGTTGAACTCAAACTTGAACCATTAAATTTTTTAAAAAATTTGGCCAAGGTTGACTTGATCGAAATTTTATATGATCCAAGGATTGATTCAAAAGTCTGATTATTTTATTTTCATTGTTATTTCAAATAAAAAATAATTTTTATATAAAAATATATTTTAATAGATAATAGGATATTTAAATATAAAAATATTTAATTATATTAAATTAAATATTTTATACTAAAATAATTAAATATAATTATTTTATATAATATATAATTAAATTAATAAAAAAATTTTCAAAACAATTAGTTCATATATTCATAACTAAAATCTAACTTGAATATTAAGAGAAAAGGTTTAATAAATATTTGAAAAAAAAATTAAATGCTATATTTTTTAAAGATCGGATCTTTTGGTCAGGCACCATGCATAGGCCTACTTTATATTTTGTATTTGATGTTTGAACCTTGCGTATATATATTTACTAGTTTAATCACTCTTATTATTATAAAAAATAATATAAAAAGTTAGGCACAAAAATAAATCTTTTTAAACATGAAAATTATTTAACTCATAGTTTTAAAAATTAAACCGGACTGACCAGTTGGACCGATGAATCGACTAAGAAACCAATTTGATTAGGGTATTGAATTGGAAATGCATGTAAATCAATTAGAACCTAGTGTAAATCGATCAAAATCGATGAGTCAGACTAGTAAATTATTTTTTTATTTTTTTAAAAAATTATAAATTTTACAATTTTATAATAATTAAAGTGTAATACTTTCATAGTTTCAAATCAATTAAAATTATATTATTTCTTTTAATATTTTTAGTATAAATTATTAATATATCATTTATATTTTATTATTTATTTGTTTATATTATTAACTTATGTTGTATTATTTTTTAAATGTTATCATGATTTATTATTATAAATATATAATATTAATGTATACATACATATGTAAATGTGTGTATACATATAATTAATATTTTTTTAATATATGTAATTACGTACATATATATAATTTATACTTTTAATTTAAAATTAATTTAACTAGTGAATTAATAGTTGAATTAGTGAATCAATGAATTAGTGATTTGTTCGGTTCAATGATAGGCCCAATTTTAAAAATTATGATTTAATTTCACTTAGCTTGAAAGTAGAAAATCATTTTCCATTCATAGGCCAGAGTCCAATGATTAATAATAGAATTGCCTTTGCATGAGCCCTCGTTCCATGTCTCAATCGGGCCTTAAAGCTGATACCTTATCAAAAGAATAGCCCAACATTACAAAGCCCACAGTTATTCCCAAGGGCCCGGAATGTACTATGAACGTAGCCCTTTAATTTTCAGATCAAGCTCGAGTTAGGTTTGGGCATTTCAGAGAATCTGGACAAAGAAATTAGAGGGAAAGAAAACATTTAGATGGTGATTCAGTACGATCCTCTAAGGATAATAATGCTGATAACAAGCAAACCTTTATACATTTTAAGAAATATTGTTAGGGAATTTAAAATTGTGTTTGATTCGTGAAAATAAATTTTTATTTTTATTTTATTAATTTAATTTTGTAAAAATGATTTTTACTCTTAAGTTTTTCTTTAATGTGTTAGTGTTTATTCAAATATAATTTTCTTTTTTATTTTTAAATAAAACTTACAAAATAATGTAGATTGAAAATGTGTGGTTGAGGAGGCCGTAGAGATGGAGGAAATGAAAAATGATCATGTGGAGGTGGGAGCATTATTGACAATAGAGATGGTGATAATAATAATAATAATAATAACACCAATGATAATAATAAAAATGAAGGCTGTAATGGCAATGATAACATTGAAGGTGAAAATTGTTAATGGGTAAGATTTTGTAATGTTTTATTATAATAAATTTAAATAATTTAAAACTTACCACTATGTACAAAATAAAAATATAAAAAACAAATTTTTTTATTTTCCAATTTTACATATGGACTTCATTTTCAAGAAAATGAAAACAGTAAAAATCATCAAAATACATTTTTCCTGCAATTTTTTATTTTTAGTGAAAATGAAAATAAAAAATAGGTTAAAGCTAACACACTTAAACTCAATCAAACAATAAAAGTTTTGGTTATCGATTGGTTTCAGATTGTTTGAGTGCCAACTAATGTTAATTAAAATTTGACCAACTGCTATAACTTAGGAATAAAATGATGTTATATTATTTAATACTTTATACTTTTTGAACTCAATCAAACTCTACATTTCAATTTCATATGGCCACTGTCACCCCTAATTTAAAACCCTAGCGTAGTTCAACTTCTTCTTATCTTAGTGCATCACCTTTTTGAATGCCAACTCATATAGAAGGTGAGTCAAGGTTTTGAAAGTTTGAACATGATTCATAGCCACTGGCATAGCTACTTTGTCCATTACTAATTCATATGGACAATTTGATATCCGATAAATTACATTAAACTTCTGATTAAGTTAAATTCGAATCGGCAAGACCTAATATGAGAATAAAATTTTTCTAATGATAATTTTCTTCATTCATAAGACACAAATTTAAAATCTTATTTGAGGAGTCTAATCTTTTAACTACTCAAATCAATTGTTTTGTGTGTGTGTGTGTGTATATATATATATATATATATCTCTTTTTATATATATATTATTTTGTTTTGCTTTGACTTTTAATTGGATTTTTCTATAATGTGCGGGGTTGTAGAATATTAACTAACGTGAAAACTCACTCATTGAGTAACAAGCAGCTATACATGGGCAACCAATTACAGTAGCTTAAATAAATATCGGATTTCAAGCTAGTGCGAACAAACCGTTTGAACTTGTATGTAATTGATGTTAGCGGAGGTGATAGGTTTAATTTGGTTAATATACAATAAATGGTCAAAGTCGGTTGAATTTTCAGTGACATCGGATTATTGCGGTTCATTGAGTTGGGCTTACTTAATCGGTCTTAATTGATCGATGCAATAATTTTAGACTCATCCTACGGTTTAATTGAGTTTTGAGGAATCGCTGCAAAAAACCATGGGCATTGTATGGGCCAAACCCACGGAAGTGAATGAACGAACTTACTTGGGCCATATGATTGGTTCACATTGGGTTAATTCTTCTGGCAAACATGCCTGCATGGCCCATAAAAGCCCGGGGAAAAAATGGCAAGCAAAGATTTGATGCTGGTCTGGTTGGTTATCTCCTTGCGAGTTCATTGCTACAAAAATGTTCATAGCCCAAAGGTTTTAAAATTTTTTCACATTAAATATCTTTAAAGACAACTTCCAAAATGTCGGGTGATGAACACAATTGGGTTGGAAGTTCAATCAAGTAAAATTTTGAGTTTGAATTTTATAAATAAAGAAAAATATCGTTGAAAGAGGTTTATTTTCATATTGAATTCAACTTGATTCGATTTCAAATTAATCAGGATTTAATGTGATTATTGAATATCAAAATCTTAAAAAAAAATATTGGGTGCAAGCACCATAGGTCGGGTTGGCTTAATATGCTTCTAAAATCTTCCAAACTGGAAGAATATAATGTAAAATCACAAGGAATGAAAAAACTATAGGCCATAATTGAAAATAAGGATGAATTTTACACATATACCTATAGGACAGATTTGTAGAATAAAACTATTCTTTCACGGTGTATGTGTCCTCCTCAATAATTATAGTTACAGATATTGTATTTAAAAGTGAAATATTTTATGTTTTTATAAAGTTTATGTTAATTAATAATTAACACAGCAACCGTAGTTGTAATTATCGAAGATGGATCCCCTTCCAAGATTCATAGTAGCTCTCATGAATAGTTTACCATAAAAGTGAGATATCACGTGGACGACTCACAAATGACAGACAAATGAAATGAGGTCCCGTAAGAAAGTATAGTACTAAGGACAACCATTTTCTTCCACACACACACACACAAACACACACAAATAGTACCAAGGACAACCATTCCCCCCTCCCCCCTCCCCCCCCCCCCCCACATGCACACACGCATAAAAAAAGACAAAGCACACCGAAGAAAACAAATTAAAAGCACATTCTTCTTCTGCTTATTTTTAAAGTGACGGCAACCACATTATTTTAATTTAAGTGTATTTTGTCATAATAAATAAATAAATTTATAATTTATTAATTAATTAATAAATTATAAATTAGCATTTAGAAATATTTAGTGTACTAAAAGCTAGTAATTTTTAAACTTTTATTTGATAAGTTTCACAAGTTAACTTATATTCTTTCCATTTCTTTTTAAATATTATTTTTTAAAGAATTATTTACCTATCATTTAAAAAAATTAAGATTATATTTATTATTTTCTTTTATATAGTATCTAAATAAATATTCAATAACTTCACTTAATAGCTAATTTTTAATAGAAGAATATATTAATAAATTATAATTTATTTATTTTAAAATTAAAATTATTTATTATATTTCTCAATTCTTATGTATTAACCTAAAATCACATTTAAAAAAAATGAAACGAGTAACTTATAAACTAGTAGTTTTTTTTAAAATTTTTTTAAAATTTGCTTCTCTTCTTTTAATTACATGACAACTTATTACATAAATAAATATTGATGTATCTTTATTAATTCAATATAAATAAATAAAAATAAAAAATTAAATAAATATGTGGGTTATCATAAAATATAATTAATTAAATTTTAGATAATTATATTTTTATATTAAATATTTTGATTAAATTAATATAATTTAGTCTAAAAATAAATATAAATTAATTTAATTAATATATTTATTTATATTAATATATTCTTTTATAATTTTTATCTAATTCAATAATTAAATTTGATAAATACTTTTAATACAATTAACTCAATTAATTATCAATTATAAACATTTAATTATTAATTAATTTATCAATTATCAATTAATTATGCTAAACTGGGCGTACACTTAATTTGTAATATACTCTTTTAGTGATTATAAATCCTTCACTCTTTTTTTTAATTTTATTAAAGAAACTTTATTAAACACTTAAATTGTTAGAAAAAATTTTAAAAAATAATATTACCATAGGTGTTATGTAATTAAAAAAAGATTTATACCGATATGTACATGCAGTTTTAACAAAAGTATTTGTACTTTTTTTGCAACTTTTTTATATAAAAAACTTTTCAAATATATTTTTATCTTTTTATACAATTCTAATTGATGGAATTGTAATTTTTTATAGATTTAAATTTGATTTATTATTGGCATAAATAAATTTTTCATTTTTACTGTGTTATTATATTAATAAAAATTATTAAAATCATCGTATTATTGATAAAAAATTTAATTATTATTATTTTTAGTAATTTATTAATTTTATTTATTAATAGTATATAATATTTTATATTGATAATAAATTAAATTTAAATTTATTATTATATACTTATTATATATATATAATTTATACAAAAATTATTAAATTTTTTTAAAAAATTTACAATATTAATGTTAAATTTCCTGAAACTCACAGAATTATGTATAATTACGTACTCAAGCATTATATATTTATTATGTTTGTTCCAATTAGCTCAGAATTGGTCTACGACATTATAGTCAAACCCCACGTGATGACACAGTGTCTTCACGTGGCCATCTAACTTCTGAGAACTTTTAACGTATGAAATCATTTTAAATCTTTGATATTCTTTGGTTACATGAATTTAGGTCACATTAGTCATATTACGCAATCATACTCTCTATGTTTACTGGGTCAACAATGTGAAACTCCAAAATTTGAAGGGCTTAGCCTAGAAATTAAAATCGAATTTAGATTGGGTAACTAAATGCAAGATATAAATTTTTGTATAATGAAAAAGTTACATGAGCATGTTGTTGGTTGAAAATTGGGGGAAGGGATTACAATTTCTATGGTGCCAGGATAATATTTTTTTTAAGGAAATATTTGCCTTATTTGAATCAAGTTTATTTGAAGAAAATAATATGTAAATTAATTTATCAGGATATAAAGTAAATTTAAAAAATTGCAGAAAGTAAAATTAAATATGTCTAGAAATTATGTCTTAATAAAAAGTATGAAACTTTAGAGTATTTATAAAGATTAAAATGTTTCATTTGATAGACATAATTTTTAAATTTGAAAAGATATAAAATTTTCATTTAAGAGATAACTTTTGAATTTAAAAAAACTTGAAGTTTCATAAGCAGAAGTTATAATTTTTTAATTCAAAAGACATACCTTCTATTTCAAAAATTACAAATTTACATTTTAAAAATTATAAATATATCAGTCATCTCAAATTTTTGCTTCAACAAGTATAATCAATGATTCAATTTTTTTAAATAAAAATGTATTATTTTTCAAAACAAACACCGACATATATTGCAAGAAATTTTAATTAAAAATAAAAATGAATATTATATTTATAGTTAAATTAAACATATAAATTAAACGTAATTAATTGATTTCCACATTTGTGAGGACTCAAATCAACAAAAATTTGAAAAAAAAAAAGGGTTGGCAAGGACCATATTAATATGTCAAAAGCAGCTTTTAGAAGAAGAGATAAAGCAAATTCCACCGAGAGGGCTTCCACGTGACCGTTTCGAGCACGCATTGGTTCCATCAATTCCAATTGTTGTTGCTTGTTTCTTTGAAGCTTCCAAGGACATTTGTTGTCCTCCACAGCCTAAACAAAGACAAGAGGCTAACTCTTTAAGAAAACGGCAAACAATTGACAAAATATCAGTCAAAGACTCAAGGTAGGTAGGTACCTCAGTAAAATATCACCACAAATGAAGACCAAATCCCACGTCCACGCATTTCCTTTTTTTTTTTTTTTCCTAAGTACAAAATTGATTCGCTCATATTAACAAAGATATATATATATATATATATATATATATATATATATATATATATATATATATATATATATATATATATATATATATATATATATATACGTGTGTGAAATAAGAAAAGTATTATTATGTGAAATTAAGAAAAATGAATCATAATTATCAAATTTAAAATTGAAGTGTTATAATTAAAACATAAAATTTTATATTTTCTTAAGTAATTACATAACCTTCAATTGTTTTTTAATTCAGGTTATTAACACAAAATTTAATGATCACACTTCACTCATATAAATTTTTATATAAAAATATTAATTTCATTTGTATTGTCCTTTATATATATATATATATAATTCATGTATTTCATTTCTCACATAAAAGCACTATTTATACTTGATATATTCTCTATATATTTATGCAAATAATTAATAAAATTTTTAATATTAATTATAAAATGTCTAATATATTAAAATTTCAATTAAAAGATTTAAATGCAAAATGTGAACAATCAGAGACATTATTGTTAATATTGTAGAGTGGATCTAGAGCACAAATAGGTTTTTTTTAATAGTAAAAGTAATAATTTATTTAATACATATGTATAAATATTTTTATAATAATAAAAATGATAATTTACTTAATAATATTGATATAAAAAATTTTAAATTTGAACTTCAAATATGAAAAATATAAAATTTTAAAATAACATTAAATATGTTTATACTATTATGATGCAAGCACGCACATAAACATTTTTTTTAATAATAAAAATAATAATTTACTTAAATATTATTACCCCGCTGAAATTTCAATATCAACATTTTCTTTTCTACGAGATAGGTGGGTCAAACATTTGATTGGAACTTACTAAGCAAATAAAAAGCAGTGTATTTAATAATCTAATCTAATCTAATCTTCTATCATCTTCCTTTACCAAAGGAAAAAACAACATTCTATCATCTTCTTGGAAACACAACACGAAATCAATGTGCAAGCGTTGGATTCAATTGGTGTCACGCCAGCAGCGCTGTCGTTTTAGCCCAAAAGTGGGGTTCTTTTGAATATTGCTTGCTCTTTAAAAAAGAGTCGGTTAGTCCTGTTGGACGCGTGGCAAAAAGCATGTGGTTGGCAAAAAAGTAAGCACGCGGTTTTTTGAATGACAGCATTCTATTGGGCGACGTGGCGTGAGCCCAGCGGATTTGGAATATTTCTCGTTGGAATGGGAAGCAAAAGCAAGATCTGCCGTTTGGTTCTTAGTCCTTAGTTCAGCGGAGAATGTGCCAATCTTCTTTTAGAAATGGAGGGAGGCCCCCACGATGGAATATGTGACCATTCCCCAAGACCCACATATTCAACGGATAACAACAAATAAAATATCCTCCGAAGGATGTGTTTTTGAACCAAAAGTGAAGTTAGTTGCTAAATGATGGGCGCATCAAATTAATCACGTTCGATTAGCTTTTTTGACTATTAATTTGGGGAAGATTAGCACGGTTTGTGCTTAAGATTGACACGTGTGAGTGAAAAATTTGAGATTTCATTTAAATTTTTTTTTATACCAAAATTGATGAGTTACATAAGTACAAACAATATTCGGGGGCTTGAACCTAGCCTAGAATACTAATCTTTCATTTTATTGTAAAGAAAAAAAAGAAAAAAATAAAAATAAAAGAATTTTTTCATTTATTCTATTGATACGGGAAAAATAAAAAGAAAATAATTTTTTACTCATTAAGAGAAAATTAAATTAAATAACAATATTACTCGTCAAACTAATAAGATAGTTTTTAAATTAAATAAAATTAAGAGTAAAATTATAATAATTAATTTTTTGCTTCTTGTTTTATCTCATATGTGTGTTAAGAAATTTTTTTTATAAGTTCCACTCTTTTTCGTATTCCTTTTTTCTTTTTATCTCTTTTGTACTCTACAAGACTACAATCAAATAAAAAATATTATTTTCTACTTTTTATAAGGTTTTTTCACTAAGTTTTTATAGAAAGAAGTGAATGGTAAAAGTAAAATATCTAGAAATAATAATAGAAATGCGAAAAGGTGTAGGAAAATAAGAAAAAAATTAAGAGTAAAATTATAATAATTAACTTTGATATGAAGAAAATAAGAAATTTTTTTCTTTACTTGTTTAAATAGAAAAATAAGATAAAAGAAAATTAAATTAAATTAAATTAAATTAAATAACAATATTACTCTTCAAACTAATAAGACAGTTTTTAAATTAAATAAAATTAAGAGTAAAATTATAATAATTAACGTTTTACTCCTTTTTTATCTCGTATGTGTTAAGAAAAGTTTTTTGTAAGTTCCACTTCTTTTTTTGTATTCCCTCTTTCTTTTATCTCTTTTTTACTTTGCAACACTACAATCAAATGAAAAATATTATTTTCTACTTTTTAAAATTTTCTTTTCCCTAATTTTTTATAGAAACAAGTGAATGATAAAAGTAAAATATGTAGAGATAATAATAGGAATTATTGTGTTGCTATTAGAGATAAGTTAAAAGCATTTGGTTAGAGTAGTATTCGAATCTTTGAAGATTTTGTCTTTTATTACGTACTCAATTCCTAATTTTTGCATTTATACATTTAGTAGTGTAAATATTTATTTTATTAAAAAAATGATACGTTGGATCCGTTGCCGCCATTGGAAGACAGCCGAGAGTGCGTTCCCATGTTTGATGTTTTTTGGACGCGGCTCCAAACACGGACTTAGTCAATGTCCGGTTTCGAATGGAACGGTGTGTTTTTTGTCAAATAAGAATGCCATGCATGGCGGTGAGATGAAATAAATTGCTTAGTTTTTTGAGAAGTCTTCTTTGACGTGAAATTTAAGATAAAAAAGCTTTGTTTGGGAGTGTCATTTTCTGAGAAATGAGGCTGCCATGCGATTGGTATCTGAGGATGGAAATTCGCAACAAAGACAGACATAAAGGTTGGATTTAATTACATGTATCCATTTTCCCATTCTCATTGGTTAATTACTTTTCTTGACAAGTTAGCCAGCGGACATTAAACCGTCGTACAACTATTGCATATATTGATACGAAATATAGTTGGCATTACTTCTCGATTAATGATAGTGAAAATAGAATTTGAATTTTCCTTTTATCATTTTTCCTTGAATATCACAATAGAAATTTTTTTATAAATAAAAATGATTCTATCTGAATATATAGGTAAAAAAAAATTGCCACAAATTTGGATTTTGGGATGAGTTTCATTGAGAGTATATATTTATTAATATTCTCATTTTTGGTGTGATTTTTCAGCAAAAAAAATGTGAAATACATATCAATTTAAATAAATAACTTATTTGAAAGTAAATCCGAGAATTTATACATTATTATTTATTTGTTTATATTTTTATATTTTTCAAAATTAACCTTAAATATTAATAATTATTAGATAAAATTAATAAATTCATCCATAAAATTGAACAACATTGGCAAAATAATTCTTCAATTGTATAAAATTAAAATTTTATTTCTGAATAATAATTCATATGTATAATTTTATTCATCAAATATATTATTCAAAAATAAAATTATTTATACAAAAGATAAAATAGTATGTACATATTATTACTATTTAAGGAACAGAATTATAATTTTTTATAATTTAAAAACTTTTTACCAATATTATAAAATTTCAAGAATGAAATCTTTAATTTTATCTCATAATTAATATGAGAAATTACATAGTTCCAAGACGTAAATGTGCAAAATTATGTTAGCGTGAGAATAAATATGAATGGATGACAATTGACAAGACAGGAGAGGTGGTTGGGATAAGGTGGTCTTGGTTGTTAAATCAGAAGCCCAATACTCCATGCAATGTAACTGAGTGCTGGGCCCTTGTTTTTTTTGTAAGCCTTCAACTTTCGGTGACACCTTTTTTAGTGTCATCTCTCCGTCGCGGAAAGTAGGAATTGACCATCTGATTTTCCTTTGGCTTTTGATTTTTTGCCATTTTTGTTTTATAATGCTACTACCTTAATTTGACATTTGCTTACTTTGTAAGCTTCGCAGATGGAGAGGATATGATCTAGTTGGAATTGAATTCAACTTCTATGTTGGTGCAATGTAACATTAATCTAACTACAGTTATGTTATAGATAAAAACAAATGTAAAAGTTTGAGAGACGAAATAAAGTTTATGTTGTTTGTTTAGATGAAGTGCCTTTTGGAAAAAGAAGAATATTTTAATTACTTCATTGGACTTGATTCTATCTCTTTAGGGGCGTAAATGGGTCAAGTAGTTTATTAGAGGCTTATGACCCGACCTAATTTAGACTTTAATTCGACTTGACCTATTTAATTAAACGAATCAGGTTAATGTCAATATAGAAGTTTTTTTAATTAAATAGGTCAAACTTTTTTATTTTAAGTTTAGCTTAGAGGCTTATTGGGTCGGTCGACTTATTTAATATTTTTTTATTTAAGTTTATTTATTATAAAAGTAATGACATATAAGCTTTTTTTTTCAAGTTTATTATATAGATTAAATATTTTAAATATTTGTTGTATAATTTATGGTAAATTCATTGGCCTTTATTGTTAACTTTTGATGTTATGATAACTTAACATTATTTTACTTTTAATTAAATTTTAAATATTTAAATTAGTAATTTTATATTATGAATATATGAATTTATTTCTTTGTTAAATTAGTTCTTATATAAAATTTTATATTAATTTTAGTATTATTAGGAATATTTTAAGAATATATTGATACAAGCTTATATAAGTTATTAGCTTATTTAAGGTTTTTTTGTAATAGATCTTTTATGTCTTAAGTTGTTGACTTATTTAAAAACTTATATTTAAAATAGACTTTTAAATAGGTTAGCAGGTCAGGCCATACTTTTAAAATAGGCTAGACTCGGGCTTGAAATAAAGCTTTATATAAGCTAATAGGTCAGGCTCGGGCCAATATTTTGTAATACAGGTTCGACCTATTTAAGGCAAAGCCTAACTCAACCTAACCCATTTGCACCCCTAATCTTTTGAAGAAAAAGGAAAATTCAAAGGAACTAGGCTAAAATAACCAAAGGACTACCAAAAAATTAGAGATAAAATTTTGGGGTTTTAAGGATATCAATAAGACGCAAGCTTAAATATTAAGTAACATGTTTATTAAAAATGAGTTTTTAAATGAAGAGAAATGCTATGGCTAGCTATTGATCAATACAAGAGTTACTAACCCTTTTTCTATATGTAGGAATAATAATTTTCAACATGACATGTATTATATGAGTTCAAATCAAATATTATTAATTTTAAGTTATAAACAAATTGATCCATTTCATTCGGATAAATTCTTGTTTTAATCTTTTTTAAGTTATACGGATTATTAATCGAATCAATCTAATCCATGTAACCTATGTAACTTATAATAATAAATCATATAATATATAATATTATTAATTATTAATTCATATAAAATAAAATCTTTAAAATTTAAATTAAAATTGTTTAAAAAAATGCCTTAAAGCATTTGGTTTTAAAGTGAAAATTTAAAGATAAATGCTTTAAAAGTGAAAAGTGAAAAAAATTAAAAATTTAAAACTAAAAATATTGATAAACTAAAATAAAAAGTATTAGTTTTTAGAAGATTGAAATAAATAGCATAAATTAAAGTGCTTAAAACTAGATGTAGAAAAGAAAATATAATAGAAGTAATAGAGAAGGGAAAAAAACCTTAAGTCCAGTAACTTATGATGATGAAACAACAACATTGATGTAGTAATGATAATGGTGCAACTTTTTCTCTGTTCCAATGAGTTTCCTTTATACAATTAAGTGGTAAATTTCTTATAAAATCTAATTACATGTATATAATGTGTTTTCAAATTTTATCAAATAAAAAATATTAAATAAATTAGCAAGAGAGATAGATAAGAGAAAAATAAAAAAGAATTTTCACTAAATATTAAATAAAAATTAAAATTCAATATTTTTTTTAAATTGATGGTCACTCGAATAAAATGAAAAGTAACTTTTTTTAATATCTAAAGTAATCAACATAAACGAGTTATGTTGCAACCTATATAAACATATTATAAATATTTTGGGTTAAATGGGTCATGTTATGTCAACCTGCGTAATTAAATAGGTCATGTTCGATTCTATCATAAATAGATTGAGATCATATCTCAACTTGATACGAACATAACCTACCATCCGAAATTACCACCCTTATTTATATGTATCTAGTATTTTCACTACCTGACTTAAGATGAAGGTTTTGACCACCTGGATAGAATGGTATCTTGTAACCCCTATTTGTCAAAAACCTAAATCACACATTTCAAATAACATTCCACTTGAACTTTCCAATAACCTAGCTAGATCTTAAATAGCTTCATTATTACAAAATAATTGATTGATATCGAGTGTTTAAGAGATTATGTATTGAAAAATAATTAATGTGTAATCGAGTACCATAGTATGTATGATCTTAAGGTTGATTAGTAAATGATCGTAAAATATAAAAAAATGTCATTTTTTATATTGAAAAGACTAATATTATTTATGTTTCTATTATCTTAGGAAGTAACAATTAATGTCATTTACTTTTTAATAAGTAATATTTAATACCTATAATACTACATCGATTTGTCTACATAACTAACATTATCTGTCTATCTACTTACCCACCTAAACATTAGCCCTCACGTCTTTGCTCTTTCATTCTAAACCCTAGTCCCATCCACATGCCCTGGCTTTTAATTACTTACTCCCTTATCCCAAACCCTAACTCTATCCTTATTTCCTCGCTCCTTTGTCCCAAATCCTAATTCCATCCTTATGTTTCTTACTCCCTTATTCTCTCTTTTTGTCCTATATTTCTAACCAGATGTAAAAAGCTAACATTTTCTTTACTCTAGAGAATCCCATCTTAAATAATTTTAAAGAATAAACTTGATAACAAAAGATTAAAAATGGTGAAAGTTTATATATAATATAATAATCAAAGATAGATGCTTCACTAAATTTGTCTTAATACCTATTGCTCAATACATGAGATTTGCACTTTCCAAAAAAGTCTTTTGAATATTATACTTATAGATACAATGTGTATTTATGAAAAATTAGTATATTATACATTTTTATATAAATAAATAGTGGATAATAGGAAAGAATACCAAAAAAAGATAAATGAGAATAAATTTCTTAATTGTTCAAACTTTTAAAAGTTGTATCAAAATGATAGGTAACAAAATAAAATCAATTATAAAATTAAAAATTAAATTACAAAAACAAACATAAGAAAAAAATTCTCATATTTATATTTCGTACTTTTTTAGGGAATGTTAAACCTTATATATTTAGCTTAAGGTTAACTAAGCTTTTGATTCTTTAAAATAATTAGTGAGCAAAAATATAACCTAAAAGAATAATAAGAGTATATCTCATTAGATAAAAAATCATTTTAGGGCTGGAATGACTTTGAGATGAAATTTGTAAATAGTGTCATGCTTCACTCTTTTTATTTTTAACTCACATAATGTTTTATCCTTTTTATTTTTAATTCATGCCTGTGACCTAAGCTTTCATGTCGGTTATTACATAACAGCCAATGTTTTTAATATAACGATGTCATTTTAATAACTAATATTTAACATTAATTACAATAGGAAAAAATGTCATAATAGATGAATATATTTCTTAAAAAATAATTTTTTTGCTTAATATAATATTAAATAGAATAAGAATAAATTCAATGTAATAAAATGAAAATGAGAAAGAAGATAAAATATTATGAAAATATATTTTCCATTTTATATATTTCTATATCAATACATGAAAATATAAAATGAAAAAAAATTGCTATTCATAATGAATAATAAACTTTACATTTATAATAAATATATATGACATCCTTACAAAAATTAATTTTGTATCTATTGATCTTGACATACTTGATTAGTTTATTTGTTATGAACTTTTTAAGATTCTTGTGTTTTAGTATGCAAATGGGCATGGTTCTTGCTTTATTTGTATCAAAGTTTGACACAATATATAAAGGAAGCAACATGTTGATTTTTACATTGAAACACAAGAAGCATTGGAGGCTTATAGCAAATAAAGAAATTAGACATATCAATGCTAATAAGAGGATAACATATACCATCAATGCTACATAAATAGAGATGCTTCAAATTTTATGATCATAACAATTACATCAAACCACAAATATGCTCATAACCGTCTATTTGAGTATAGAAGATAAATGTGATTTGAAGCAATGCCCATAACCAAAACAAATAATGAACGTAAATATAAAGATTGCAATGTGTAATGAACGTAAATATTCAACATTCAGAAGGAACTAGAATTTCCAAAAGTTCCTATAATACTATTTGTGGTTTAATGTAATTGTTATGATCATAATATTCAACATTCAGAAGGAACTAGAATTTCCAAAAGTTCCTTTAATTAAAGGACATTTATTTGCACTTTAGTAATGAACGTAAATATTCTACAAAAAATTTGGAAGAATTCTTATTTGAAATTCTTATAAATGTTTTGTAAAATTCTTGTGTTTATAACCAAAGTGTGGATACAAGTTTTTAATAGGAACTTAGATCAATTCAAAGACCTTCTAAATGGATTGATTTTTGGAATCTATTAACATAAAAAGCTTTTGAGATAAAAGGTATAGACCATAACATTAGCATCACCTAGACTATTGAAAAAATTTAAGATACTTTTAAAGTTCCTTCTAATATATGGATACAAGTTCTTATAAGAAACTCTAAAAGTTCCTTGAACCTTCCAAATAGCCATGGTGATGTTGAATACCAAGATTTACACCCTTCAATTTAGAAGCTTTTTTTTCTTATGAAAAGATATCTATCTTAAAAGATTATAGATTTGATATTAAGGAGGCTTATTTATAGACTAAGAGTAAAATATTTAAATGTCAATTAAGTACTAAAATGACATGTAAATTATTAGTGAATAGTCACGATGATTAAAAATAGATTTACATGATGGTTAATAGAAAAAACTAATGTTGTAAGTTATTCATTAGTTACCTTTTGTTGAAGTTATCTTTAATTCCATTTATTTAGATTTCTTCAATTTTATTCATTGAAACTTCTTTATAAATTCATTATTTAGACTCTTTTAGTATTTTTTATCTAAACTTATTCATAAATTTATTTATTTAGATATGTTTAGTTACATTTATTTAAACTTTTTTTTATAAATAACATTCATTTAAACATCATCATATATTTGGAGAAAATATCATCATATTAAATGTTGGTTAAACCTAAAACTAATGATTTTATGTTTATTATTTCCTTAGCATTATTATAAATTTTGATTATGTAAATAACTAAATATGAAAAGAAAATTATTTTTAAACTAATTTAACATAAAATGTTATATTTGTTTTGATATATCTTGTCTTTATTTATTTATATAATCCAAAAATATATTTTAGAATTTTAAGTAAAAAGAACATAAAATTGAGCAAAAAGAAATAATTTTGCAAAATTTGAAAAAATTTTATTATCATTACTCTGTTTATGATGAAAGTATAAACATATAAGTAAATAGAAACAATTTCTGTCTGAATTTATATAAAATAACTATATTACATCATCAGTAAATAAAAATTATACATTTATATATGAATACATTAAAACAACAAAAAAACTATTATATATCAAGATCTTTATCCTCGATGCAAACTTTAATATTGTTGTTTAAATTTATTCAATTTATATACTTTGTTAGGGAATGGAAGAGTATACAATTAGAGAAGCTAAAAATTAACGTTCTCCTATTGTACACTTTCTTAATTAAAGATGAATAAGAGTTCACTAAACTTTTCATTCATTAACTCTTTCATTCCATTTTTACTTTATAGAAAATGAGAGAGTATACAATAAAAGAGAAATGAAAGTTAAAATTCTTCCATTGTACACTTTTTTAATGAACGTGAAGTGAGAGATCAATGGTAACATTATATATCAAGTCATCACACTTGAGATCATATCGAAGAGATGTTAGAAGATTTCATATGGAAAGATAAAGTTCAAGTAATGATTTATAGGGAAAAATAAATATCAGTTATTAAATAAAATTAACATTAAAATATTTTATAGTTTCCAACATGACTTCTTAAATAACTTTTAGATAATGGTTGTTAACTAAGATTAATGTTTTATACTTCTACAATTTTCAATGTTATGTTTGAAATGCCTTTTAAACAATGGTTGTTGACTAAACTTGATGTTTTAAGATTTTGCAATTTTCAATAAGGGCTTTGAAATGTTTTTTAGATAATGGTTTAGTTTAAAATAAATGTTATAAGTTTCCACACAATCTTTAGATATTGATTGTATTCTTATCCATTGTTTTAAGTTTTTGTATAATTTTAAAAATGATATTGCATCAAAAGAAACATCGATTTTATTATACATCGATGTTTATCAATCAATGTAAATCATTAATTCTATATTAGTGCTTGTAATCCACAAATAATATTGTTGCAACAAAATTCAAGGGGCTTAGGCCATAAAGTTAATTATTATTATTATTATCATCATCATCATCATCATTTTTAAGAAGATAACCAAAACTAGCAAATACATATCTTTACTTCCACCTAACAAAATGAAGGCAATTCAAATTATTAATACCTTGAAATTGATAAGTACCTCTTTTAATGCATACAAAAAGCTAGAAGGAATTCTTCCTACTATATAATAAGATAAACTCATTACAAAAGAGAAAAAGATAAGAAAAGTATGGTTTGCTAGGATTTTTGCATCACAATTTAACCCCTAGTCGCAACTAGCATGGAACTTAATTGCTAATTTTCACTAAACTAACTTACTTTTCTTTTTAACATTTTAAGTATATATGAGAAAATAAAGGAGTATAACCATATGATAAGAGGAAATTAGCAAAATTTTGTTTACAATAAAGGTGCAACATAAAGGTAAAATTAGGAAAAAAAAATATAGAGGGGCAAATTTACACATATATATAAATGTTATAAAAAAATTATACTTATTTTTTTACTTAAAAATAATTTAAGTTATAGTAGTATTTCACTAAAATAGAATAAGAAAATAATTTATTTATTACTAATGTCTTATAAATAGATGAAATTGTGTATGTGAATTAAAAGATACATAATGTTTCAAATGACAATATTAAATTTTTGGAAGGAAATATTTAATTTTTTTTATAATTAATTAAAAATTTATAAAATTTTTAATGTAATATATAGGGTTACATAGAGGTTTGGAGAGCCATGGCCCCCTTACCTTCACATATATTTCCATCCCTGATTCAACAATTACGAGGAGTTAGGCTTTTTTATAATCCCTCATAGTTTAGGTATAAGCTAACTTAACTAGTTTTAAAGAAAATAAGTTCATATTGCTCTATTTTTTACTTATACAGAATAAGGTTTCAAAATATATAATTACATCAAAGTATCCAATGTAGCCCTTAACTATACCAGAGAGTTTCCTAGATATTTAACTTTAAGGTGTGGCTAAAACTCATCCTATGAATTTAGAAATAAAAAATATTGAAGTGTAATTTTGAATCTTACTGAGTAAAGACCCTAGTATGAATAAAATTTAAGGAAATTAAACTTTTACCAATTAAATTTACCCTCTTTTAACCATAACATTTATCTTGAATAATATTACCTTAGCCATTAGCGATCATAGCATAACATTTACTAATATTATTGAAAATAATAAAAGCAAAGCTCATAAATTCACCTAATTCAATTTCATAACTCAACATGTAAACTTTATTGTGACTTCCAATCATTTTTATTTCTTCAAAAACCTAACCTTGTCTTTCTGGAAGTCTACTATATCCTCTCATAAATGTTTATCAGATATGTTTTGATACACAATTATCATCAATGCACCCCTATATTAATTTCCTTAATCATTATCACACATCAAGTTTAGTCATCATAATTTAATTCAATTTTTATCACATGTTATAAATCGATACTTCTATGCCTTCTTGTATAGTCACATATCAATCATTTAACATCATTTTTATTGTATAACACTTGTACTTTGACATAATAGGCTCATTTTATTTTTTAACGTTTGAAAAAGGATTAATTACTAAAGATACCTGGATGATAGTTGATTACATATTTAACTATGCATTAATTGAGAATAAATTTTGAGGGTATAATCATAATTGACTACGAACCACTAAAGAGCAAATGGATAATCTTATAGTTAACTACGAACCTTCTATAAGCAAGGTCATAGTTGACTATGTATTCAACTACAAAATGGTTGAGAGCATTTCTAATGGCTTATAGTTAACTATGTAGTGGTTAACTATAAGGGGCCATAAGGCCATACCACAACATCATAATCGACTATACTTGCCTAGAAGTTGGCCTTTGAGTATATAATCAACTATATAGTCAACTACCACTTAGGTTTTCTATAAAATCCAATGTAAATGTACTATTCACTAGCCATAGATTCTAACCAAACTTATTTATTAAGCTATCTATTCCTTACCAAATCATTAATACACCCATATGTCATCTCATTTATCCATTTTCAACATCAAACTCAAATTAAATAACATAAATCAACATATTTTCCAAGTAAACATCAAAACCTAAAAACTTTAACTTAACCTAAAGTTTAAGTATTTCAATTAAAGATCTTTAAGTTAGAGTTAAGATGCTCACTTACCTAGTATGGAAGAGATACTTAAAAGCTAAGTTTGAGATTTACTCATTCCTAATCATTCACAATCACCATATTTAAGGATAAAGTTCAAAATCCTTCTTTTAAATTAGTTTGCTTAAACTTCCTTAAACTTAAGAGAAGAATGAAAAGGAATTTGACAATAAGGAAGATCTTATGTTGATTATAGGGGAAAAAAAGAGAGTTGCAGGCAAAGGCAAAATAAGGAAAAAGCATTTTAACTCTTGTTCATATTTTCTTTAGAAGTGTTCACCAATCGAATAATAATGATTTATTATAAAAAATTTAATTGAACCAAATTTAATGGATTTAGAATTTAAGGACCCACTTTTAATGTTATAAAAATTTTTAACCATTTCAAATTAAATTTTACGAATGTATACATTCAAAATCACCATATTTGAGGATAAGGTTCAAAATCCCTCTTTTGAGTCAGTTTGCTTAAACTTCCTTAAACCTAAGAGAAGAATGAAAAAGAATTTAATAATAAGGAAAATCTCATGTTGATTGTATGAAAAAATTGATGAATTCTTAAATCCTTGTTTCTTGACCAAGATGAAAGACATGAAGTAGATAAAAGTGAAGATATAGAAATCAAGGAAGAAAAAAGTGTTAAGAATTTTGAGGAGGTAAGGAATTATGGAGGGTCATGGACTGAAATTGTAAGGACAAAAAAAGAGTCGTAAGTAAAGGCAAAATAAGGAAAAAGCATCTTAACTCTTGTTCATACTTTCTTTAGAGGTGTCCACTAATCGGATAATACTAATTTATTATAAAAAATTTAATCAAACCAAATTTAATAGGTTCGAAATTTAAAAACCCATTTTTAATGTTATAAGAAGTTTTAACCATTTTAAATTAAATTTTATAAGTGTATACATTCAAAATTACCATATTTGAGGATAAGGTTCAAAATCCTTCTTTTGAGTTAGTTTGCTTAAACTTCCTTAAACCTAAGAGAAGAATGAAAAGGAATTTGACAATAAGGAAGATCTCATGTTGATTGTATGAAAAATTTGATGAATTCTTGAATCCTTGTTTCTTGATCAAGATGAAGGACATGAAGTAAATAAAAGTGAATACATAGAAATCAAGGAAGAAAAAAAGTGTTAGGAATTTTGAAGAGGTGAGGAATTATGGAGGGTTATGGACTAAAATTGTTGGGGCAAAAAAAGAGTTATAAGCAAAGGCAAAATAAGGAAAAAAACATCTTAACTATTGTTCATACTTTCTTTAGAGGTGTCTGTTAATTGAAAATACTGATTTGTTACAAAAAATTTAATCAAACCAAATTTAATGAGTTTGGAATTTAAGGATTCACTTTCAATGTTATAAGAAGTTTTAAACATGTCAAATCAAATTGTACAAGTGTATAAATGATTGGGTCAATTATTTTAGCTTGATTACTAAAAAGGAAAAAATGATGAATTTAAGAAAGAAACGAGCATAACCTATCCAAATCAATAATAAAAGTAAAATAAAACTAAGATGAAATAAAAGTTAAAAAGAAAGAAAGAAAGAAATGAGGAATAGTAGCAAAAAAAGATATCGAGGAATCATTCACACGATGAAGAAAGAATTGAAATTGAAATATTATAAGTATTTAAAGCTTAAAAATGGTTAAGAGTTTAACTTAGAGACCATATAGGATCATAACAAAGAATCAAGAAGAATAAGAATGAAAAAGTTGAATATAAGTCCACAAAAGTGAAAGTTTAAAGAAAAAGTTGAAGGCAAGACATATAGAAGTAGAATTATAAGAATATGAATACAATAAAAAATCTTGTAAATAAGACTTTAAAAATTAAAAAAGTAATTAAATAATTAAGAATAAACATTAAAAATTGAAATAATAAAATATATTAAACAAGTGGCTGTGTATAGGTAATGTAGCAATAAAGGTGAAGCAATGTGTCTTTATGAGTTGTGTAAATCTAAAGTAGGTGCAGGCTATAGGATTAAAAAAGCATTCAACATTCCTTTTAATAATTGGTTGGGTGTGGTTACAAATGGATAACAATTTGTAAAATTGATTTATCTATTAAAATCCAATTTTTAAGAAGAAAAAAAACTATTTTTAATCAAATTAATAATTTAACCATTTTAAACTAAAGTTTTAAGCTTTAGTTTGAGTAGGTTATCATGATTTATATATTTTTGCCCACCTCTATTTTTCTCTAACTAATTCATGCAAGGCTTTTGTTTTAATTTCATAAAGTTTCATTTAACCTTTTTTATGTTAATTTATTATTTTCATATGAAAATATTTTAAATTTCATAAGTTTATAATAAACTCCCTCCAATTGATAATAATGGAGTCTTCCTTTAAGTAAAATCTTAGTTTTTCCCTTTTTTATTCTCTAGTTTTCCTTTACCATTTCACCTTTCATCCTTTTCATCTTTTCATTTTTCCCTTTTTCACATCTTCCCCATTTATTCTTTCAAATCTTCACTTTTCATCTCCAAGCTTCATTTTTTTTCACTTTTTTTATTTCTATTATGCCTATATTCTTTTTTTTATTGTTAGATTTACATTTCTTGGAACAAAAATTCCTTTTTTTAATACTCCTTTTTTTCCCAAAAATTTTCAATTCCTTTAATAGTAACTAGAAAAATTGGCTTCACTTCTTCTTTGGTATTTTTTGCCTGAGCTATGGTTAGTTTTTCTTCAAATTTTCTATGGAAGCCATCGTTAGTAAATTATCCAATAAAAAAAAATACAAATATCATCTTTATTTGTGATTTATAGTTGAGTTCATGATTGTGATGTTTCAATATTAATGTTTCTATAAATTTCGCTGACTCATCTCAACTTTTCTTGTTTAAAGTTTTCTACTTTCTTTTAACACAATAGCTGATATGCTTGTTGGTTTGCTTGTGTATTAGGTCTTTAAACTCTCAAATCCTTAATCTTGTATCTTACTTCTTATGTAGCTAGTGTTCTTCTTTATGTTTTGCTAGTTTGGTTTTATATGCTTCTTGTCATTTGATATATTTTCTTAGTTTAGTTACTTGTCTTTGCTTATGGTTATAGTTCCTTCTTGCATTAACGTTTGTAATCTTTCTTTTTTGTGGTAATGAATTAATTTTTGTTCTTGGCTAAAAAAATGCATATGGAATCTATAAATATGACGTATAAATAATAAAATTAATAACAAATTATTTTTTATTAATTAATTTAAGTAATATTAATTATAGAACAAGGTACAAGTATTTAGACTTTATATAAACAAAAATTCTAAAACAAATTTTTAATTTGTTCATATTTCAGCCCTTTTGAGAAGAGTTAGTTAAGACATGCTTATGCTAATAATATTATCCTTTGTGCAACTATCTTCTTTGTAGACATCACAGATAGGAAAGTTAGAAGAATTTATATTAGGTCAAAAAGTCATTGAATAACTATTGATTTATTGTTCATTTTTTTTGGGTAATAATAAAGGTATCAATTCACTTAATACATATATATATAAGGTCATAGATTTAGACCCTAGACATGATTAGAAGTTTAGTTTCTAATTATTGAGTACTACTACATTACTAAGATATTGATAATTAATTATTATATTTATGATTTAATATAAAATTTTATGTAAGTTATAAACAATCCATTTATAACTCTTAAATATATGATTAACCTAATTTATCTATTTATTCATCAAATTATTATTATTTTATATTTTATTATTTTTATTAGCATAATTTTTGGCACCATAGTCTTGTATTTACACTACTATCAAAATGTAAATATATGTTAAGGATTTAACGAATTATATGTTCATTTTAAATTGACACCTTATTGAGTGTTATTATATACTAGTTGTAAAATAAAAAATGATTATTAATATTAGTTTTTTTGTTAAATAAATAGATATTTTTTCTTATATATATTACATTTCACGTCAAATTTTAATTAAAAAATTGACATGAATTGTTTGTACTATAATTTTTTAACATTGATTTTTGGCGTCTTTACTAGAATATTTATTAAAAAAATTGAATACACCTAACATTCTACCAAAAAAGTATATATTGGGTTAAAAAAATTTAAAAAATCATAACTTTATATTCAATTGTCCATTCATGGTATTTTTTTTATTTTATATAACTTTCAGAGATTTATTTATTTGCATATAGTTGTAGGCAGTTTGTCATCCTAAAAGCATGAAAAATAACTATTTTCATGAACTTTATTTTTTACTTTTTCTTCATCTTTTATTATTGTTTGGCCAATTTGAACTTCACTATAATAATAATAATAAGCATTTAAAACTCAAATACAATCTCACAAATTATACAAATGAAATACAAGCAAAATTTTCTTAAAAATTAAGTAAAAAATTAGAGAAATGAAAGTGATGAAGATATAATAAATAGAAGCAATAAAGATACCTCTTAAATTTTGAATTAGTAGCTTAGAACAAGACATTTGCTTTATACTTAATGTTAGTTAAAAGAGTACTAATAGCTAATTAATATGTAGTAAAGGATGCAATAAGATAAAGAATTCTATAGAGGGAATTTGACAGAGATAGAGATTGAGTTTGAAAACAAATAAGAGAGAGAACATGAGTTAAAAAGAGGGAAAAAACATATGTTTCATTTATAGCACAAAAATATCACTACTCCTATGATTTTAGATACTAACTATTTTGGAAATCGATATCTAATATCAATTGACATCTAAAGTTTAGCATTAAAAAACACGTTAACTTTTTTAAAAAGAAATAATATTTAAAATTTCTTCTTTTTTTCCCCTAAAAAATGCCATCATTTCAACAACTTTAGATATTGTATTTTTGAAACTAACTTTTAAAGTTTCATTAAATGAAAATACATCATTTTTTAAAAAAACTAATATTTAAAGTTTTCTTATATTCTCACATGTATCATTGCTTCCATAACTTTAGATATTGATTAAGTACAAAATTGATATATTTACTATTTATATTTTTCAACCAATCATTTGAAATGCCTTTACACAATGTTTATGTACAAAATTAATGTCTCAAGTTTTTGTAATTTTTCAATAACATCATAAATGCCATAGTTTTAGATGTCGGTCAAGTTCAAAATTGACATATTAAAGATTGATTTTTTCTTAATAGACTCTTGTAACACCTTTAAACGTTGATTAATGTTAAAACTAATGTATTAAGTTTCCTCATTTTCTAAACAATCTTTAAATATCATATATTTTTATGTTGGTTAAGTAAAAAAATAATATCTTAAGTTTTCCAACAATTTTAAAGCTATCATTGAGTCCAAATAAATGTTGATTCTATTTGTAATCAATCATTTTAATTTTTTTAAATAAGCTAAAAAATATCATCACTTCCAAGTAGATGTCAATTATATTTATATGTTATTGTCTTAACTTTTCTAATAATTTTAAAAATACAACAATATCCAAATAAACATTTTTTTTTAACTTTGATTGGTATGTATTTGCAATTTTTTAGTAATTTTACCATCACTATTTCAAAATAAATTTATCCTATTAAAATTTTTAATCTCTATTCTCACTTCCTATTTAAAATTATAATTTTCTCTATGATTAGTAGCATGAATAACCATTTTCTCAATATTATATTTCTCAAAATTATTTTAATATAATATACAGCCGGTCAAATATTTTAATATTAGTCTATGTTAAATGAATTAAGCCCATATAATCCAATATTGATATTACAATGAAATTAAAAATATTCAAAATAATAAACTATTTGGATTTTAACAACAGCATAAGAAATTTACAATAGGTTTTCTTTTTTTTTATTATAAAATTCTATCGAGAATTAATTAGAATCTTTAAATTTATTTTTAAATTTAATTCTTATGTAATATTAATACTTGTGACAATGCATTTTTATTTTTAGGTGAACCAATACTATCTCATACATAAAAATATTACAAAGATAAATAATTTTAAAAGTATTTAAATTTATAATAAACTACAAAAATATTTTGATATAATATTTTTATTTTATAATATAATATTGATTAATATAATATATGAACTTATTTCTTATAAATATAAATAAATGGTTATTTATAAATTGAATCAATATGACTTATATATAAAATTGTCAATAATATCTCAATTTGCAATCACCGTAAAGCTAACCTACATAGACAAAGAGATGGGTCACTAATTTTCACTTCTAATCCTTTATCAATGGTAAATGAAAATCCTTAAACTTCATATGAGATCCTCTTAAGGTGGAGTTAAGTTGGGATGGCAAAATTATAGATTCGAAATTTATTTGCAGATTTTGCTCTAACTAGGTATACATATAGTATAAAATTTTATTTTGTAGGACAAGTTTTGGAGCAGATTTTAGAGCAAATGTAATATTAACTGGATTTGGTCATGGAACTCCATAATTTTAATATTAGATCTTTTTCCATATAATTAATGTGTGCGTGTGTGTATTATAAATGTACCCTTTTTGATAATTTAACTATTAGAAATATTTTTCAATGATTTTAATTTAATTTTTTGATTTAATTATTATATTGCATTATGTATTCATAGAACAAAATAGGTACAAACAATAATTTAATTAATGAGATTGTTATTTAAATTATGTGTATTGTTAGACTTGTGTTATCATACTATATTAAATATTATATATCACTTATATGTGAATTTTAAAAAATATAAAATTTAAATTTTGTATTAGGCTTTTTCATTGTTTTTTATTTTATGGATTTCTTCGTAAAAAGATCATGGAGATAATATTTCAAATTACTCTACAAGTTAGGATGAGGCAAATGATAAGAGTTGCAAAACAGGATAGTATTTAATTAATCTATCCTCGACCCATTCCATTACCATCCTAGAGCCTAGTGAACTCAAAATTTTTTACAAGTTTTGAAACTTATTTTTAGCGTGTATATAAATCATTTGTTAAAGGGATTTTGTTTTATTTGTTTTTCCTTGTCAAGAACAACTTCATTCCATTTATTAAAAGTCATATACCTAAATTATAATCATGAAGAATACAAAATAGCTAACATGATAGAATACATAATATAAATAGAAGTTAGATTCCTAAGATAAAAAATATAATTCTAAGTAAGTTAAAAAACCATTAATCACATGGCATTTGCTGTTTCATTCTACTTCTCAGGCAGGGAGAAGGAGTTACCGCCCTTAATTTTTTTTTCTTAACATGTCCCCCCCTTTTAACGATCATAATAAAGTTTTTTTTTTCTTTTGTAAATATGCAATTGATCGATGCCTTTTAGATCACATAATAATGAAAATATGGAATTGGATAAGATAAGCTAACATCCATTATTATATAGAATTTTATAATAAAAGGATGAGATATAATAATATTCAATAATTAATGTATATAATTATATAACAAGATAATAAAATAAAATTATATTATAAATTATTTATTATCAATTGTATATAAATTAAATGATATTAAAAATATTTATTTGGATAAAATTAATCTTTAACATTATTTGATTGATGGAATTATAAATTCATCATAATATTTTTGGTAATGTGATATCTGAAAACGTCATATTATCATATTTATATTTTTTAAAAGATATTATTATATTATAAAAAATATTTTAATGGGAGTAAATCCACTAATTCAATTTTGGTAGCAATTGCCTCATTGTGATTAAAGATTTAAATTATAGTAGCGACCATGATATTGTTATGATGCAAACAAATACAAAAAAAATACAATCATAACAATCCAAAATTGTAGAAAATCATGGATGCAATCAAGTTCGAAACTGTAATATTGTAGGTAATATCACAATCATGAATCATTTTTTAAATCTTAAATTGTTACAGTAGAAATGACTAATTCATTAAACATACACATGTACACATAAGAATTAGATCCAAGATATAAAAGAAGAGACAAAATTTTTTAAGAATATAAAATACTATGATTGACTTTTTTTAACATTTGTATACTCACTACTTATATATATTACCCCACAATTTATACAAGATTTATTTTTTCGTTATGATAGTTGGGAAAGAAAAGTTTTTCTTTAAATAAGTATAAAATTGTTTAAAATTTCATTTGTTATACAAATTGAGACAAACCTAAAGAGATATATTAAAAGAAATAAAATTCTATTTTTATTTAAATATTTATTTTTCTAATAATTTCAATATTTATTTTGTTTAATATTTATTGCCCCACAAGTTAATAAGTTAATTTTTTTTAATCCACCACTTCATAACCCATTTTCATTGATCACTTTTCCCTCTCTATCCCAATGTGGTTATTCATAATTAAGGAGAAAAAGAAAAGAAAAGTTTTACTTTTATCCAATAAGCTCATATTATATATTTGAAGGAAGATGACACTTTTAATTGTACTTCTAACAAGATAAACTGCTTGCTTTGATTAGCTTAAATTATTCTATTTAATAAATACACTAAACATATCAATATGAGAAAGTATATATGTGTATTATTTATCTTCGCTTGTACTATGATCCAATGAGGCCTGAGGTTTTTTTTAGTAAAAATCATTATACAATTAGCAAAGTAGAGTACTCAACATGCGATACATGATACATTTTATCTGTGTATTTCCAACATTCATATTGTTTAATGATCTCCCCATTTCTATTTTTAAGCTCTGAATTTTTAATATTCATTGAATTTATAAATTTATTTCATCATCTTATATTTAATAATAATTTTTTTATTTATATTCAATATTCAATTTTAAATCTCATTTTTAGTATATATAATATCATTAAATATAAAATGCATTATATTTTTATTCTTTTCACTATTGCCATCATCGTCGAATAATAATAATAATAATAATAATAATAATAATAATAATAATAATAATAATAATAATAATCTTAAAAGGATATCAAAATTCACATGACAGCACAAATTCGAATCACATGTTATCCTTTGACAAAGTGGGGTCAAATGATAGCGTCGTTTCAATTCGATTCTATTATGATAGCTCTTCCAATTAAACTTTGCTTAACTTCATATATATTAAAATCTTAGACAATGTGTCACACACTCTACAATTTTAATATATTGAAAAAGCGAGTTTAAGAGTACCTAACCAAGATTACGAATATAAGGTTAGGCTTCTATTTTAGGTGATCTATGACCTCAAAATCGAATATAGATTTGTTAGGCGTGGTATATATTTCTATTTAATGAAGAATATTATATATATAAATATATATTATATAAAAGTAAGAGGAATATGATATCTAATAGAATTAAATAAAGTGATATAAATTTTAATTCTAATTTTAAAAGCAAGATTTAATGACAACAATGCATAACAATGATCTTGAATATAATTTCGTACGAAATTTCACTCTTTATCAATAAGAACAATACTTTCACTTAATACATGCTTTGCTCCTAGGACTTTTTGGCACAAGAGTAATACCCTCACTAAATATATCTTTATTTTTTTCTCTCTAAATCTATCCTTACTAAATTATATGTGTGTGTTAGGTATAACGGGGGATTAATATGCAATACCTCCCAAATGTGCTGTGCATAATGACTATGATAGTCGGCAGCCATTTCACAAGCAATATAGAATTATTAAGGTCTGCATCTTTACAACAAATTTTACAAACATAATAATGAGAAAAGTTATTCAACTTTAGGGATTTGAATCTACAATTATTCCTCATCTTTCAATTGATTTGATTCCGATTTTATATGTATGTGTGCCGAAATTTCGAGATACGGTAGGTAATAAGTATATTATATACTTGTTTCAACTGCACTTCACATGCGTTAGTTTTGTATTCTTAACTTTTCTTTTATAATTATAAGTTTAAACATTATTATCCATCCAATTTTTTTAATAATAAAGTTAATTAAATCATTAAATACATATATGCATAACTCTAGAATCAAACTCAAAATGAAGAGGAAGACAAAACATTTTATGTAATATCATAAATTACTTGAGTTAAATGTACTCTATTGCTTTTATCCATCATTTTAATAATAAATATTTTTAACTGTTATAATAATCTTAAAGAAATTATATGACTTTGAAAAAATAATTGAAATTATATTAGTGACATGATTAAACTTATTCAGAGTCCAAAGTTTAAATTTCATATATTTTATTTGCAGTTTGTTTCAATAAATTTACTCAAAAAAATAACTTAAGGTAAAGATGGTAGTACGATCACATTTATTTTTAGATTTATGATATATAATTTGTAAGTAATTTTGATAACTATATATTTTTTTAACAATTATATTTAGTTATTTTGAATCATTTATATATTTATGATAGAATATGATATAGATTAAAAGTGTTTTAGAATGATTTATACGTAATAAAAAAGTATTATCGTGCTTGTAAACAAAGCATTAGTGTGAAAATCATTGATTGTAGTTGTACTATAAAGACAGCTGGAGGGGGAATTTACAATTGATTGTAGTTAAGTGCGATATGAATATTGAATAGATAAGTTAAGACCAACTTACACGTTACATTATGAGTGTTTTTGGCTGATCTTGAAGGCCAACCCAGCTTCCATTTAATGAAGATATGGTAAGGCTTAGGACAACTCTTTATGGTCAAAATACACTCTTTTACTTTAATTATTTTCGATGTTGATCTGCTTGACTGTCATTATTATATTATAAACCTATAAAATTTACTCAACCAGCCGTAATAATTCTAATAAAGTCAATGTGATTCTTCTTGATTATAAGTATTCTCTTCCATACCCATCATCCTAGTTGGGGATAATCTTTTTTAAGAAGATCTTTTAATATTGGAGAATTAATTGAATTGTTGCCTTTCAATTTAATTAAGCTTGACAATGATCTTTAAGTAATTTTTTATTGGCAATTTTAATATGTTATTGATGTTTTATCTGATAGGATCGTAGAATCTCCCCTCGTATCATTATCTATAACAAATAAATAGAAAGGCTTCAATACTTTAGTCAAATTTAAACAGTTATTTAACTTTCGTTTGTTTCGTCGAAAAGTATTTTTCGTAAAATATAATTATAAAAATGGTAAAATGAAGAAAAATATTTTACTTATTTAATGTTAAATGTAAAAAGTTTGAGGAAAATAACTTTTCTAATTTTAAAAAAGAATTTATTTTTTTTCATTTTTAAGTTTTTAAATATCAATTTTTTAGTCATTAATATAAATGACATATCATTCTTTTATTAACTTATATATAAATAACATTTTTCTATAAAAAATATTTTCTAACGAAATAAATGAAGCCTTAGATTGTAGAGTAATTTATAGAAGTACTGTTTTTTTCATATAAAAGCGCAAGGAAAGCAATGGGAGAGTTATATATATTTTAGCGTAAATGGATTCTCTACTATTTTCCTTTTAAATCTGACGTGATGTTATATATATGTGGCTTCGTTGAAAAAATATTGAAACATACATTAATAATTTATTACCTATTATACTAAAAGCCAAATATGATAACAAGTGGCTTCGTTGAAAAAATAATCGAATGTGGAATGTATGGACAAATGAGCGCTTATAACATACATTAATAAAAAAATATATGTGATTAATAAATTGATTATACAATGATTTTAAAATATAAAATGTAAATATGTTTCTAAAATTACAATTCTTATAATTTGGCATATAATAATATAAAAGTTATATATTAATAACATAATAAAAATTATTTTTACTAGTGTTATGATAATTAAAACAAACAAAAAGCAATCCTTTCTCAGTAACTTTTACATAAATATAACTTAAGATGAGAATTAAAAGTAAAGCTTATATACTATTCTCTAAAATACTTTTAATCATCACAAGCAGAGTCCGAACTGCCTTATATATTTGCCATCGAAGCTTATCGACAATACGTATAGATGCGTAGGAACATACGCATGTACACACGCACGTACACGCACGCACATTAAATCGATGTATGCATTTCATGTCAACTTATTATAATTTATAATATCAATTATAAATCAATGTTTGATATGAATAATTAATTAATATTCTAAAATTAATTAATATATCTTCTTTAATTGTGCAAAGATAGTGTGAGAATATTAATGATAATTTAATGTTGTAATTCACAGATCTTTCAAAATCAATTAATGATAAGCAATAGAATAAAAATCAATACAATTAATATCTTTTGATTCAAGTCATATTCAATAATATTTTTTAAAGCTTAATAGACATACATATATATATTTGGTATTTTGAGTTCAATCCCAATTATACCTATGACAAGATTTTTAATTGTGGTTTACAATTGTAATATTATAAGTAATATTGTTGTCGTAGACTACATTACTATCACATTATTTCATAATTTTATATTGTAATTGTCATATTTTTTTATACTTATCCATAATTTTCTTAATAACAATAAAATTTCAATTAAAATTTAAAACTACCGTACATGAGTTTGATGCTTAGGCACTCTCCCTTTAAAAAGGAAAATGACAACATAAAAGGGGCATTATGAAATGCTCACCCAACACACAAGAAATACTAAACGATGATTCAACCATGTGTGCATTGTATGAGCATGAATTAGCCCCCACAAAGACACGATAGAAAGCATTGGTACTTGGTTTGTCTTCACTACAAGTTAACACAAGAAAGACACCAAAATATAAGTGTATGCATACCTACCACGATTCTTTTTGTGCCTTTGATTTGAATGGCATCCCTAAGGATATTCGTAGACATCCCGCAAATAATATGTAGGCAACTCTCCCTGTCTATCTATTGATCTCTGTGTTATTGGAGACCAAACCAACCCCCTTAGACTCATAGTTAGACAAGAAACATAAAAGGTGAAGTACTTCCTCTGAAACCCTTATCCCTTTGTTCAAAGTTCACGGGATTAACCCGCAGACATAACTCCAAGAGCTTTTGTACTATAATCTATCATCATGGCTATAACCAGATAAGGTTGGAAGGAATGGGAAGGTTGGTTTCATGGCTTTTGCTCCACCAATTGAACAAAACCAAATATCCATTTTGTGGGGGCTAGACTTCAGTGTATATTTACTGAAATTAAATTAAAAACTTTCTTTTTTTATGATGAAGCTAAATTAGAAACCAAATATACATCTTGGATTTTGGATTTGTTGGTCCCTTTGATAACAATTGGATTAATCATGTCATTTTGTAGTAATTAATGTTTAATATAACTAGATAAGTATATATATATTGTTTGTGAGCATCAAAACTAATTAAATAAAAAATAATGTTATAAATGAATTAATATGATTTATTATTAACCGTAGTCGTGAATGTACTTTAAGAAGACAATATGCCGACATCGCATGCAAGTTTAGAACCATCAGGTCGTTTCATTTCAAACGTCTTCAGTCCGTAGAAGATGTTTGGTATACCAGCACTACATATGTCATGACAATGTTATTGTCACCGTATATAATAATAATAATAATAATAATAATAATAATAATAATAATAATAATAATAATAATAATAATAATAATAGTTAAGTTATTGACCATTCATAAAAATTATAAATCCAATTTTGGATATAACGGAAAGCCTAAACCTTCTATGTTTATTTGTTGTATAAGTAACAAATTAAATACATAAATAATATGATAGATTAGTACTTTAAATATGTTGTAGAAGATGAAAATAGTTTAAATTCCGGTACCTTTTCAAAATTTTGAAAAAGGCTTCTTGCGCGCTGGATGAGGCACACCCGGATACTTTTCAATCAAGATGTGTGTCAAGCCCTTGAATGTAACGGAGTAAATAAATAAATAAAATATTTAAAAATTTTATAAAAAATATTATAAAAATTTCATCTTCTGAGAGATTAATCACTTCATCATTCAATTTTGTAATTTTAAAATAAATAAATAAAAATTAAATATACAAATTTTAATATATTAAAAATAATTTAATTATAAAAATATTCAAAATGAAACTCACTTATAATATTATTTTATATTTTATAAAATCAAATCATAACTATCGGCGAAACAAATAGCCTGCGAACGTGAAATGTTACAATTAATAATAATATTCTTATTTTTTTGGTCAGTAACATGAAATTCGTTGACTGATGTGATTTGGTGCTTCCCGAAGCGCCCACAACACTAGCCCTGATTTTTAAATTCCATATTTGCCCTCGTATCAATTGGAGGGAAAACGGAAGTTAGGGGGTAGAGTTGGGTTTTTGTGAATTATCCAACCGAGAAAGCAAGTTTCTGGGACAGTGTCAGTTAGCCCGAACCCAAGGTCTATGGATGGAAAGCAAAGTGGGCCCCCAGACAAAGGGAAGAAAGGAAATGGACCCACAAGTGGAAGCCCATTTAAATCTACATTACTGCTCCGTCCTGAGAATCCGTCTCAGTTCATTCAATTGCCCCAATTATGAGGACCAACATCATTGTAATTTGAAATTCGCCTGCGGTTTGAATTTTCAATAGTCTTCCTTTTTGACAATTTCTATGTAATGTGATATTTAGAAGCATAGCAAACGAAAATTGAAAGTAATATCTATATCTTTGTTTAAATGTTTATAAAATCCTTTAAGAATCCTAGAAGAGGAGGGGGACAAAAATACCAGGTCGCGTGTCGCCTAAATTTAATTTGCTGTTACTTATTTTTTATTATGAATTATCTTTTTATATAAATTAATATTTTTTAAGTTAAATTCAGATTGTTTGTTAAATAGATTTTTTTGAACTATAAATATTTGTATTAATTAAATATTTGAAGTATAAGAGAGATATATAATGTGAGTGATTATAAGGATTATATGAAAATTCTTATAAAGACATAAAAAAAATATAATGATAATAGTAACATTTAAAAATTATGAAATTATGATTAAAAATACTTATATGCATTATATTTAAAGATTAAATCTTTAGTGATATAATAAATCTTTGTTCACTTATAATTTTTTTCTTCTAAAACTTGGAGGTTACGATTATTTACTAATTGACGTCCTACTTAGAGGTATCTCCCAACATCACATTAGTGTTAAAAGATGTTAAAAGTTTTAGACTATTAAATCATAATTTTAAATTTTCTTGTCTTTCTTTGTTAAAATTTTAAAACAAAAGAAATTTTATATAAAGGATAAATTCAATGGTACTTCATGAGCTTTAAAATTTAAAATAATATGATAATTTTAAAAATGATTAGATTTGAATTGTTTAATTATATTCATAAAAAATAAATAAATGTGATTAAATAATTTTAATTTAATAATTTTAAAATTTATCACATTATTTCAAATCTTTGAAACACTTGGAATATTAAAACAATATATGTGTGAATGCAATGATATTTCATGAGTTTTAAAACTTAGAATGATATGATGATTTTAGAAACTATCAAATTAAAATTATTTAATTATATTTTTTAAAAAATAAATAATTATAATTAAATAATTACAATTTAATAATTTCAAAATTTGTTACATCATGTTAAATTTTAAAGTTGTTGGAGTACCAAAGCAATGAGTAACCTCCTCTTTCGTCTTTCCAAACATATAACACCTGCTTTAACTTTCTAGAGATGGGTATTGAGCTGGCTAGACCATTTAGCGATAGGATTGGACTATATATTTTGTGGGTCATTAATTGGATGCTTTAGTTGGGTCCTAGAAAAGTCATCGGTGAATAGCCTGGTTTGCAAATTTTTTAAATATTTAAAATTTTTAAATGATAAAAAAATTTAAAAATATTTCAAAATATATATATTCATTCAAAAATAAATTATAATATTTAAAATTAATATGACATTAAAAAATATTATATATATAAAATATAAGTTACAAAATATTCATAAAATAAAACTATCATTTACAAATAATTTATAATACAAACTTACATGATTAACAGTGAGAAAAAATAATTTTATATAAATTAAAAATTGGAATTTATATAAAAATTAAAGAGTGAAAAAAGAATTATGTAGCCAATTGATTTGTTTAAAGGTTGACTCATACGAATCGAGTTGAGTTTGCCTTCCATTTCAGATTGAGTCTACGTGGGCCCACATCCTAAATTAATAGTTCAATGGATCCTTTGGGTAGTAGGTGTATTTGTTTGTGTTTCAATACCTCATTTTTAACAAAAATTTCACATTTTTTTTAATTGATGGCAATTTTGCCCATAATAATAACTTCATGTTATTTATGTTCATAATTATAAAATATTAAGATAATATAAGATATTTGATTTATTTAAGGTATTGTAAAGAGTATAATGAAAATAACATCATTTATTAAAAAAAAAGACACCCTTTTTTCTACTACCATTGCGTTATTTTCTTAAATTACAAAATATATAAATGGCATAAAATTCTTTATATGTATTAAATAAATAAAATTTTCCTCTAGAACATATTTCTTAATAAACAACGAAAGCCTCAAATTTAATATCTCTAACAAAATATCCAAATTTTTGGTCATTATATCACACCTAGTAACTTAAATCTCCCTTAACCTTGCTTGAAGAGGCAGTAGTTTTTGCAATTTATAAAACTCGATCCAGCATCAAATGTTTATATATTTCAACCAATTTTCTCAACCGCTAAATCAATTTCATTTGGGTTATTTCTGATATTTTTTTTTTATGAGTTAACTTTCATTAATTTACATCTAACCTATCAGTAAGCAATTCGCGAAACGGTGAGTCGGGCGAAAACTTGAACTAATGTTTTTTCCTTCCTCTACTCCCCAAATATAAAGATACCCTAAGTTGAGGGGAGGAGACTTGAGCATATATTTTTTACTTATAGAGAGAATTTTATTACTATCGTTATTTAACTGAACTGTCATATGATGTTTTTTAAAAGATTTTATTTTATTTTATATAATACGAATTCAACATCAAATCTTTTATATATATATATATATATATATATATATATATGTTTAGTCAATCAATTATTCCTATTATATATTTTAAAAAAATAAGGAATCATATTATTAATTCATTTTTGGTATATTTTACATTGCTAAAAAAAATAAGAAAAGATAATTATAATTCACTGTACGATACTACAAAAGATTAAAGACAAATAGGAATTTTGAGTGACTATATATATGCATTTGATTTGATGGGTCAAAAATAATTTTTTTATCAAAGATAACATATTATTTAATACATATATAAAATTTTTACTTTGGATAGAAGGTACTTATAATAAAGAGAAAAAAAGTCTTTAAATGTATGCTATTGCCTCAAACTTTTTATTTTATTAAAGATTTTTCTTTTTAATGTTTTCATTAAAGTGAGTGATAAATGATTAATTCTTTTTTTTTTCCTTGAAAAAAGCCATTGTCTAGTCATCCTCGAGGATTAGGGTTCAGATAAACCCAAAAGGAAATGGTGTTTGGGAAGTATTCTTATTGTTCGTGCCTACTCACGATGAAGGGATAAGGCCACGTGGCATTATCGAGTCTTTGTGGGCTGCGGCCATCCATGTGAATTCCACGTGGACTCCTCCAACTATTGGCATGTTACGAAGTTACTACTATTCCATTATCTGCCATTCTACAATGAAATTTAAAATTAAATTTTAGATATAAATAATTATTAATTAGATATAAAATAATAAAATAAATTTATTAAATTTAATTTAATTTTGTTAAAAATTTTATATTTTAACTTAAATTTTTTTTTAAAAAATATCTAACATTTTTATTTTATTATATATTCATTAGTCTGTGTTGGCATAAACCAGATAGTCCTTCCCCAGTTACACTTGCTATATCTCACCAAATCGACCGTTCTTCCTATGTATTTCTCTCTATCACCGTAATCATATACTTCTGCATTATTCCTAGCCTTTTTCCGTCCGTTTCCTTCGTTGATTAGACTTAAATAAGGCACGTGGCACACACTTGGGTGAAAAGAACGGTCTATATTTACTCAATTTATATTTATATTTATATTATATTGGCACGTGTGTTAATTATAAATTTAATCTCATGATACTTAAAGTATCTCTCTTTTTTATTTCACTAATATTGGAAAAAAAAGAGATTTTGAAAAATTAAAAAAAAGAAGAAGTTATATTCTAGTTAAAATGCCAAATAAAAGAGAAGCATATTAGCTCAAAAAAATAAATAAATAAAAGAGGATTACTTGTTATTGGTTCTTTTATTCAATTCTTGTATTTTTAATTATATTTATTAATTCTTAAGCCCTAACCTCCTAGTTATTAGGGGAGGAAAAAAAGAGTAACTTGACAGTTCATTGTATGGCGGTTTAGTGATGACTGATTGGAATATAATATGTTAGAAAATTATAAATTCAAACTTTTATTTAATGTATAAAATAGTGTAACTTGACTGAATTAACAATAATTAAACAATATGAGTTATGAATATCAAAATTTTTATAGGTTTTGTTTGGTAATTAGCTGATTAAACTAGTTGTTAGCTGATTCAATTAACTGTTAACTAATAATTGATTGTATTAGTTAATTTGACTAATTAATAACATTAACTATTTGAATAAAAATGTTTAGTAAAATTAACTGTTTCTTATTAACTTTTTATATGCAAAATGTCATATAAGGACACGTATATATTTTATGATTTATTTAAATATTTTTTACTTTAATAATATTTTAAATTTATTATATGATTTATATTAAGAAATATAATAATTTATTTTTAAGAAAAATGATAATTTATTTTAAATAATTTTTTAAGCCATACTTCCTTAAAAATATGATAAATTTAAAATATAATTAAAGATTTATTATATTTCTTAAGTTATTATATTTTTTTTAAAAATAAATTATTATATTTCTTAAAAATAAATTATTATACTTCGTAAATACTTATAGAAATTAATAATTATTATTTAATAATTTTTTTAAATTTTTTTTAGTGAGGATATAAGTGAAAATACGTATATTATTTAAGGATAATTTTATATTTTTACAAACCTATTATTAATAAGTTAATTGAAAACTTTTGGTTTATTAACTTTTTCAAATTAGTTTATTGAGGGCTAATCAGTTAATTGAATAAGTTATTTACCAAATAATTAAATTAATTTATTGACTCGGTCAAACAGTTAAATACTATCAAATCAGCTAAAAGCTTACTAAAAAACTCTTTACCAAATACCTTGTAGTTTGGATCTAAAGAAGTATTACAACTAAACTTATACTGCCTTCTATTTAGGATAGTTCAACGCATAATTAATAGTTTTAGTATTATTATCTATTATTTTCTTTTACAAAACAAGAATTTCACCTCCTTAATTTTAGTATTTGTTTAATTATAATGGTAAAACACAATAAATAATATACTGGAATCAGTGGAATGTAAATATCTTGCTTCCAATTCTATTAATGCCTTGTTTTGCTAGCTAGATGTGGAATGATGGCCAAATTAGATGCTTCTAATGAATTGGCAAATAGAGATGGAAGGTGCACCTTTCATTTCTTTTTGAATTTTGAAAGCAGATTGATAAATAATTTTTATTAAAATTATGAATTCTAAAAAAAGGTAAATTTTAGAATAAAAACTTTTATTTTTATTTTTCTCTAAAAATAAAAAGAAGATGATAAAAAGAAGGAGAAAATCTAAACTCAGGGAGAGAGAGAGAGAGAGAGAGAGAGAGAGAATAGGTGTGTTTCTTGCATCAATTATCTCAAATGATGTATATACAAAAAATTCTTAAGTAATTAGAGGTATTTTTCACACTAGTTTATAAATTATCTAAAATAACTTATAACTTATAAGTTATTACTTCTTCAAATTCTTTCTAAATCCATTTTTATTCTTTTTATTAATTTATAATTCATTCCCATTTTAATATAAATCTAAATAATTTTTATAAAATATAATTAATTTAATTTTAACATAATTATATCCTAATTTTAAATTATAAATATATAAAAATATATGTAAATAAATAATATCATCAAATATAATTAGTTATATTTTAAGTAATTATAATTTTAAAATAAATAATAAAATAAAAATTATATAAGTAAATAAATATATAAATTTATAAAATATAATTAATTAAATATTATTTTTTATTTTAAACTTTTAATTACATTAATATAATTTAATTTTTAGATAAATATAAATTATTTTAATTATATATCTATTTCTATTAATATATTTTTATATCATTTTATAATTTTAGTTAGTTCAATAATTAATTTTATAAAATACTTTAACTAACTTATCAGTTATCAGTTAATTTATTAACTATCAATTAACTTATTAATTACTCGAAATGGAACCTAAAAATCTCTCCATCTGTATTTAACATTTTTCATTCTCCAAAGTTAGCCCTTTATTTCCCTTTATTTCTTTGTTCTTTGCGTATGGTGAGAAAGAACAAAGAAAAAATATATAAAAAATATTTTTCACTTATTATTTAGATAGATGGGAAATAGTTGGAATAAAAGTGATAAAAATATTAATTTTTATTTAATTTAATAGAAAATAAAAATAAATAAAAATAATTTATTAGATGATAAAGTGCTACTATCACAAATTAACAAAATTGTTTAATAAACTCCATAAATGAATAATTTTGAAATTATAAAGTTATTTTTCCTCTATTTGGTGGAAAGAGTTTCTGTTGATTTCAAAAATATTTTTTCAATATTTTTCTTTCCACCTTTAGCTTACCATAATATCCTATCACTGAAAAATATACTTTTAATATTTTTTCCTTTTTACATATTTTCTTTCACCTTTTTTTCATATACCAAAATAAGACGTAAAAAATAAGACCCTACAATAAATGGTAATTTCTCAATCTCCTCACACTTTCAAGAAAACAACTTAATCATAACATGATTTTAAGTCCATATGATCTTATGTCAATTAAAAGGTTGAAAATATTAGCCGATAAGCCCGCATTCTCAATGATATTGTGGCACTAATCTGAAACTTTATTTTTCAAAGATGCTATAGGTTTTAAAAATAAATTTAAATTTAATTTATTGTTAACATAAATCACCTTTATCCTATCATATACTCATATATTGCCACATTATTAAAAAATTATTAAAATTCATTTATTATAATTAAAATTTATTAATTTTTTTATTTTTTTAATGATATATCTTCCTTTCATTTATTAATAATATATAATATTTTATACAATCAGTAAATCAAATTTAATTTCTTTAAAAATAAAATTCTTAAGTCTTTTATATCTATTAAATTGAATTTTGTAAATTTACCTTATCATTTTATATTTAATAACAACCCTCAATTTATATTTGAAATTCAATTTCTAATTTCATTTTTAATATATACAAATTTATTTTTTTAAATTTGTATTTGAATTTAAAATTATTCATGTTAATCAAGCGATTTATCACTTCTGTTGTTACACCAGAAGAGCCACCAACCCTCAAATAGTGCCTCACTTTTTGCTTAACATACTCAACCACCATATTTATTAATTTCCGTTGATTGTGCCCTCCATGTGCCTCATAGACAATGCCTTCCAAATGGGCCATGCATTTCCTCTTGGGCAAACCTAATATGCATAGAATCTTCTACCTCTTTCTGTGAAATCAAAGTGGGTCCTATTCATATAGCCTCTCATTCTTCATTTTTAGAGCACTTTGATCCTTATTGGGGCAAATGCAAGAACAAGATCACTAAGAAGGCTCTTTGCTTCCCTCGAAGTTTGTAGCCTTCCATGTGATGTAGTCACAAAAGCAAGCACGATTTGATGAATTTATACTAATCCAAGTGGGTTTGTCACAAATTTTTTGTTAGTTGGGTGAGGACAGTTTTAGTAGTTTTTTCTGGTAAAGTCGTTTGCTTGAACCTTGGACTCCTCAAATATTTTCTAGAGAAAACCTTCCCATCAAAAGGGGTAGCACAAAATATCTATACCATCTTAGCTTAAACATTGACATTTGTAATAAAGAATTAGTGAATTCAAAGCAAACACCTGGTGTTGCGTGGATGATTGTGAGCTCATATGTGATCCTATCATTTGTTATAATAATTAAACATGATTTTGGGCAGCATGGGATTAAATAATTAAGGCAGTAGCAAAAAGTAGAGGTTGTCAGGAAGAAAACTTTATTTAACACTTTGTGAGAACAACAATGATATAAGTATTGGAAATAAAATTTAAAAATGAATTCCAAATAGAAATCAATGGTTATAATTAAATATAAGATGATGAAATAAATTTACAAAATTTAATTTAATAAATATAAAATATTTAAAATTTAATTTCAAATCTCATTTATATTGTATTTTTTATGTGAGAAAACATAGTTTGAAGAATATTTCCATGATGCGGATCCCCACTGCCATACATTGGTTGGAGGCTTCGCAGTTACCCATGTTTAGATCAGTCTAATCTTGTATTAATTAAATAAGGTCACAATGACATTATTAAAAAAATGTTCTACTGGGAGGATTAAATAAATTGTTACTTTTGGGATTAATTAAATTATTGTGCATTGATTGAATGAGCACATCCAATTAGAAGATACTTAATCTTGTATAAAAATTTTAAGGATAGAAAGTGCGGGCTGTGCGTTGTTATGATTTTGAAAAGGATGAGTTGGTGATATGCATTTTTTTTTAAATCTTGTTTGCATATTTAAAAGAACCAATTCGTATCTTAAAATATATCCTTCCCCATGGGATGAGTAAAAAAAAATTTTTTTTTAAGGATGATTTTTTTAAAAAAATAATTCAAGTGCTTTTGTCCCATTTCCATTATTAATAAGAGAGAATTTTTTTAAACTTCTTTCCAATTGAAATTAGACAAAAGTTAAAAAAAAAAAAGAAGCTCAATACAATTTTGGTTTCTTCAAATACAAATTATACGATTGTAGATTCATCTAATTTAAAATAATTTATTTCTCCCTTTAAATATTTAATTAGTGTTATTTTGATTCCTCTATCTTGTAAGTTTCTATTCGATCCAACAATTTATTTATTATTTATCAAAAAAATTACATTCTTTTAGGATTTAAAAAGTAATTAACAATAAAAAAATTCAAACTTATATATACAACCCTTCTATGTGCCTTTTTTTTTCCTAACAATGAGATCTGTTTGAAAATGAAGGACCTTTTCAACTGACCATTTTTATTACCAAATGATAATAATTACTTGGGTTAATTACATTGATTTTCTTTAAAATTTAGTTAAATTACGCTTAACAACCTTCATTTTTTAGAATTATACATGTACATCCACATCTTTTGAAGTATTTTCGTCATTATGAAATGTAATGAATTTAACTTTTAATTGGAAGCCCCTCTCTAATATCATCTCTTGTGACCAAAGAAAATAATATTTTTATTCTTAAAAAAATATATATATATTTATATATAAAAATATGAGGAAATGATCTTTCAGTAAAAAGGAATAATATGAAAGAAGAGATTATAGTTTGAAAGTTTAACTCAATCACATTTTATAACAATGAAAATGCTTAAAAGATAAATATGTACATTTTTTAAAAGAATGAAAAGTGTGGAATGTAATTGAGTTAAATGTTAAGAGTTCAATCCAATTTATCCTAATTATTTTCTTAACCGGAAGAATGATAAGTGATTTATAGAAATGGCATATTTTTAAAGTTTTAAATGCAAATAAGAAAAATATTCGTCATATACAATAATTGTAAATGTTTAGTTATAAAATCGGCAACCTTAATTAGATGTAAAAATGGTGAAACAAGTGAGTCCACGGGGAAGAAAATGAAAGGCAATACATAAACCCGTGTTTGAATCCATAGTTTGTTTCAATGAATTAGTGGCTTGTCCCCCTGCGTCCCATATGATTATGACATTTGTGATGATCAATAGTTTTTCGGTGGAGAAAATGTTCCAAGTGTTGTGCATGTTCCACCATGTGCACACATGGACCTTCTATCTTTATGACAAATACAAACCCCAAATCATTTCTTCATGGTCCCTCCCTCCCATGTGTAAGTCAATCCCGTTCCTTTTCTTCAAGCCTTCTATTTTGCATCTCATTTTCGTCAAAATTAATTGATGAATTCTTGACAAATATTTTTGAATTTTTCTCCCCTTTTATCTTGTTTTGAATTTGAACCAAAAAATTATATGTATACAAAGGGAAAAAAGTTTTAGTGTTATGTTAGTATGAAAAATTCAATGTTATTTTTATTCACATATTATTAAGTATATTATTATTTTTTACTTAGAAATCTAATTTAAGAAAAAATTATTTATTTTTTATAGGAAATCAACTGCATTTTAAGAAACCAAATTATTGAATTAAAAAAATAATGTACTTGATATCATTGATATCATTTATATAAAAGTAACATTGAATTTTTAATACTAATGTACCATTAAAAATTTGTCGTATAAGAAGCAACTTAATATTCCTAGTTGTTCGAAGTGCATTGAATAACTTATTATTCTTAGGTATTAGGTGTATGCTAAGTGACTTATTATACTTGACCTAATTTTCAAATCTTCAATTTAATCTGTGATTTGTACTTCAATCATTGAATTGTGATCTCTTTCCAATCTTCCGAACATAGATTTTGATTCTTGAGAGAAAGCATTTTCTTTTGTTGCCAATTTGTTAATTAGTTTCTTTTCCTTATTAAAGGCTGTGCAGTTCATGTGCAGGGTGCTGCATTTGAATTTGAATATATGTTATGTATCAATTCTCTCTTTCTTAATTAATTTATTGGTTCTAAGGCTAACTTAATTAATTCAACTAATTTCTTGGTTTCCTCATGGTGTGACAAGCTCAATTAGGTTTCTGATCATGTGAATTTCCTCTTCCTATGGGTCTTGCTCATTTTCTCAGCACCCAAACTAGTCCTCGGCATTGTATCTGAGATTTAGCACTAATTAATACTACTTGGAGTGTTTCCATATATTTATATTTACATTAATCTTATATATACCGAAAATAGGATCTAAATTAGATTTCGAATACTAAGAATTGTTATTAAATAAAAAATAGGACAATAAATTTGTAAAGTTCAATTTAATAAATATAAAATATTTGAAACTTAATTTTGGATCTCATTTTTTATCATATAATATTTTTTTTATATTTAAAAGTTTTGTGATACTTAACACATGTTTATTTCTGATTCAAGTTATGAGAATTTTTTTCTCTTCGAAATTTTGATATAAAAAGGTTAATTTTAGGCTTAAAATAGCACAAAAAATCTTTCTTCTTATGAAAACAATTAACTTAATGAACAGCAAATTATTTTATTTGTTAATTCTGAGTTTTTAACCACACACAGCCTTAATTTATCGTGAGCAATTTAATTAATTATTTAATTGGATAACAGTACTTAAAACAACACACACACATCTTCATCTTCAATTTCTTAACGGTGACATCCTTCTATAATAATAATAAAGCAAATAAAACTTCAGATAGTCAATACAAAAAGTAAATGGAAGAACGCAAATCATTAATGCACTCTAATTTTTTGCAGCAATAACTCATTTATATAGAAATTCATAACTTTTATTTACACATTTATACATAAATTTTTGCATCTATACTCCTTAAATTTATAGAGTTAAAATAAGCGAGAGAATTCAATTTCAAAACTTGCATTGCAATAGCTAAAAGGGATTTTTGTGTAACATATCAGCAATGTAATTATATCTCCACTAATAAGATATAAAATAATGAAAAAAATGAAAAATACCCCCTTTAATTTAGGGTGATTAGATTTTACCCTCTTTTACTTTGGAAACTTGAAAACCACCCCTTAAATTTCACTAAACTTAGATTTGACAACTATTATCAACATAATTAACCATTTTATCAAATTACATAATTTTTGTATGAACTTTTAAATAATAATCAAAATATTATCATATATCAGTTCATTTCCAATTTTTTTTATATATAGTTTTGCAATCCATTTTTTATTATTTAATAAAGACTCTACATATCTAGTTTAATTTCTATTAATATATAACATTAAAATCATTTGTGAAAAATAATATGATTAACTAAAATGCTATAATATTATGATTCTTGTTTAAAACTATTATTAAAAAACTATACAACTTGATAAAATGATAAATTAAGCTAATAGTTGGTGTTAAATTCAAGTTTTATTTAGTTTAAGGGGGTAATTTTAAAGTTTTCAAAGTAAAAAGAGGTAAAATCTAGTTACCTCAAAATTGAAGAGAGCATTTTATAATTTTTTCCAAAATAATTGTCACATATTTTATCTTGTTTTACAATTGTAAATATGAATAGCCAATAGAGTGGCGCTCTGTTAATAAAGTTATGTATTGGTAACCTTGAATGAATCAATTTAAATTTCAGGCACTTCCCATTGGTGATAATAAGAGTTTTGATGGAGAGACCTTTAAAAAATGATATCTCTCCCCAAATAAAAAAAGAAGAAGAAGAAATAGTATGAATATAGAAAAACATAAATTATACAATAATATTTTGAGTGCTATGCTAACATAACCATCGCACATAAAATATAAATTCTAAATAAAAATTTAACCGAATATTATAATTACATATCACAAAAGGTCCATACTTTTAGTACCAAAAATAGATAGAGGTACGTACATAAGGTATGTATGTCATTTTGCATTACATCTCTAAGAAAAAGAAGTCCACTCAGTGTTTTTCATTATATATTTACCGTTTTTTGTGGAATTCTGATAAAATGCATGAAAACACAAAGTGGGTCGGTTTGGTGAGTCGTACGTAGGAAGAGCATTTGAGAATGCATCGGACGCGTTTGGGCAGTGAGATTTAATATATCACTATTAATATTAACAATTATAATTAACATTATAAAAAAAAGGAAAGGCTTAGAATTAGATATTAAATTTAATTTATTATAAGTATAAAATATTTTACACTATCAATAAATGAAAAAAAGATACATTATTAAAAATATATAAGTAATAAAAAATTTTAATCATAGTAAAGAATTTTTAATAATTTTTTATTAACATTATATTATATAAATAAATAATAGTATAAAGTTAATTTATATTGATAGTGAATTAAATTTAAACCTTTAGAATTAGATAGATGACAAAAAATTAAAAAAGTACTTTTTCTATTTTCTATTATCTATTACATTTTAAAAAATTATTCTTTTTTATTTATCACTTTAGAATTTTAATGAAGTATTAATTTTTTTTACAATTTTATCTTTCCTTTTTCATTAATAAATCTTTATTATTCTAAATTCTTAATTTACTTTCATTTATTCCATCAAATTTATTTCTTTATTTTTAACTATTTTGAACTTTGTGCATATTTCTCTTTTTATAATTCTAAAAAAGCATTAAATATTTTCAATTACTTTGAACTTTGTGCATATTTTTCTTTTTAAAATTTTAATAAAGTATTAAATATTTTTTTTTAATTTTATTCTTCTTTTTCATTAATAAATACTTTATTATTTTAAACTTTCAATCCTCATGCCTTTATTCCATCCTATTTCTCTCTTTTTTTTCAAATATTTTAAATTTTGTGAAAAAAGAGTAATTTTGAATTCCATCATATTTCTCTCTTTATTTTTAACTATTTTAAATTTTGTGCAAAAGAAATCTTAAAATATCTACTAAAAATAAATAAATTAAACTACTTTTTTAATATTTATAATATCGATTAATTAAAATAGATAATAAAAAATGAAAGGAGTAATTTTGAAAATTATAACTAGGGTAAAACTATGGAAAGTTCCACTTAGATTGAGTATTTTCACTATTAACTTATATTTAGTGTATTAATATTTGTGTTTTTAATTTTAATTTACTTTAAGATTTGAAGAAAAAAAGTAATTTAATGATAAAATACTTAAATTCTTAAGAAATAAAACACTTCATAATATTATTCTTAATACTATCTGCTTTTTTAATTTTCTCATAAGGGGGTTGTGATATCTTATTTTATTATCTAAAGTGCATGATGATTCCATTTTGAGATTTAATATATCACTATTAAAATTAATAATTATAAATAACATTAATAATATGAGATTAATTATGGGAAGCCCTCCTGATTATTATGATAATGCCTCAAATTATCATCACATGCTTGTGTGGTGTCAGGCACGTAAAAGAATGTGTATGGTGGGAGTTTGTGATTATCAATTAATCCATTAATTAATCTTTGATCAATTATTATTAGTCTTGACCATAAACCTGCCGACATTTTCTATTTTTTGTTTTCGGGATTCCTTGAAACTATTTCACATATACTAAGTTTGATAAAACTAAGATTCATATGGTCGTTAGTTTTAAACTAAGTTTGGTAAAACTAAGACTTCATATGGTTGTTAGTTAATTAGTTTTAAAATTAACAAAAAGCAAGAAAAAATGTCAAAAAGGGTGTTTTAAAAAGAGAAAAAAAATCAAATTAATAGCGCGCAAGTTAGTTAAATTTAATTTTTTTTAATATAATATGGCTCAAAGATATTGTTAATCACAATTAATCGGAAAACAGAGATTTGAATCTTTTGATCATAGAATGAGTAACATGCACAGGCAACAGAGACGCGTTTGTAGCTTAAAATATTGTCTTTCAACATCATGCATGAAAACTATGGTCCTTAATCATCAGAAATATATTAAGCAAACCATAATTATCATTGATTTTTTAATTTTTTTTAATTTTCTATCATCTTTTGCATTAAGGGGAGTATGTGCATTTTTAAATAGCATTTGTGGTGTTTTGCCATAGTGGTTCAAAGTGATTGTAGGTCGTTATTCACCAAAACAATAGTATGATGTTTGTTTGATGACAGAACATGGCAAGTCTCTTGCAAAAAAATTCTGTAGAGTTGGTTATTATTTTAGGTCCCTCCACTGTTTAAGTTAGAAGTATTTTAGGGGGAAAAAATATAATAGTGTAGGTAGAGAAAGAGAGAGTTCAAGATTTTTAGAAAAACATACTTGATCATTTTATATAAAAATCGTTCAAAAGATTCAAAAAAGGATAGATTATACTTTTTGATAAGGGGTAAATTGGCCGTTCCTTAATAGAAGTTTTTACATTTAACCTTTGCCAACTCAGCAGTTTACCAGTTATAATTGCTTGGTTATATTGATTAAACTTGTTCATGATCATGCCATCAATTCATGAGCTTAAGATATTAAGCAATTATTACTTGTGATTTATTTCAAATTATTATTTGATGGACCGGTCTATTGGTGGGCCGATTATGAGTTACGATCCATCTTAATCTAAATAATCAATACTTATTAATTCTAGTAAATTTTTGCAAAAGAATTTTATAAATTTATGCTGGAGATTTAATGATTGAATTGTATTTTAGAAAAATTATAATTTAAGAAAATTTAAATTTTGCACAATTTTTTTATTTTATATAAAATTTTAAAAAATTAAATAAATTACTTAATTATTAACACAAACATGAAGGGCCGGATATGGTTGTTAGCAACCATGATCAGCCAAAGCCACTTGCTAAACAGTGTGAACTCCCTCATTAAGGATATTAATTAAGACACTAATCAAGAATCTTTCTCATCGCAACAAGAACAATAATAATATTAATGTGAACATAATATATTATGTTTGAATGCAAGAAAATCTTTCTAGAGCAGATTATGTTCGCTTAAAAAAATAACGGTAGGGTACCTAACCATATTTGTCCCCCAAGTAAGTGTTAAACCATTTACTTGGCAGGTATACTAGAAATTAATTATTAGTAGTACATGGTTGGAATTAAAGTATGCTCTGTATTTCTGTCACCATACTTCTTAAATAACATGTAGACTATAAGAGCATGATTAAGATCATGTTTAACTGCATCAGATAATAAAATAGTGTTTTTTTCTTGTTACGATTATTTATTTATTTCAATGCAAGATTGTAAAAAAGATCAAAATTTAGAAATATTTGATGATTAATTACTTGATCTTAAAAAAAGGTAACATGGTGTTGCCTTTTTTTTTTTGCTATGTTGTTTTTTTTTATTTATCTTTGGCTAAGGTGTTAATGGCATGTTAATGCTGTTAATAAATAAGAGATTATTGTCAAGCATAATCAACAGTGAATAACTTGAATAGTTTATTAAATAACAAATTTTTGGATCTTTTGTTGCAAAAATTAGAATATCATATAGGTGATGCTTGGGCAAAACAATTAATTATACGTTGGATTCCTACACAATTCAATAAGATTTCAATAAGAACCGATGAATGTAGATGAAGACATAAAAATGTATTTTAGCTCTTAAATTATGATAAAAATTTCATACCATGATATTGCAATTTCAAATATTAATGTTTTAATTTAACTCGCTATTTCAGAACTAGTTATTTTTTTTTTCCAATTTTATCAGATCTTCTTGAAGAGATAAGTCAATTGATTCTTCTCAAATTTGTTGAAGTGTAATAGTGAATTGATAATTATTAAGTACCAGTTGTCCCTAAAAACTTAAGTTGTGAAGAAAATGTTGTTCTTAAAAGCTTAAACGGTAAGAAAAAGGTCTAAAATTAATTTTATTAATACTCTAATATGCATGCTTAAATTATGAGGAAAAGGTCTAAAATTAGTTTTATTACTCTAACAAACCTCTCATGCAATGACTTTTTAAAATTAGTTTTATTATTAGGTTTTGATATCTTGTCAAGCATTTATTATTTCTAAAAACTTAAATTGTCAGAAAAGGTTCTATAATTATTACCCTAAGAATAATTCCTAGGATTAATAGGGTTTAACCCTAAGATAGATTAATAGGATTAATAGGGTTTAACCCTAAGATAGATTAATAGGGTTTAACCCTAAGATAAGGTTTATAGTGGATGTCAAGATCCTTGAATCAAATAATTAATGCTACATAATTCTAGCTACTTCTATTGTAAGGTCATAAGAAACAGAGATTTATGATGTCCCATATATTCTGTTGATGTTTGAAGGCCTAACTATATATATTTCTTTACTTGTTTTCTCTGCAAATGAAGTTCTGACAACAAAAAAAGCTCCCATTACGCTACAAACTTGTCAACATTGCTGGATGCTAAATGCCTGTATATATATCTGAATTCAGTGTGAATATGATGTGTTCTCCCATTGGCTATTTAATATACAAATATATATATATATATATATATATATATATATATATATTTCTGCTTGAATTAGTTGCATCATGCATACATCATTCTATTTTGTGCCTTTTACAATTAGGGTTTGGGACAAGTTCAAAATTTGCATGATTAAGCGTACTTTGGGGCAAAATATCAGAGGCTAATTACTGTTCTGAATCCTTAATTTTCCGAAGGCTGGGAGTTGAGTGCGGGCTCTGTTATGCGATCTCTGGCTAACACGTATCATGTAGAGTCAAATTTGCCACTATGAATCCAGCCAAATTTAGCACATGGAGCATTGTTTTCATACCTCGGAAACTTAGAAAAAGTTAAGGATATAACAGCAACGGATGTTATTTTTTTCAGATTATTGTTCGATTTATACTTCCTTTTTGTAATTTTTTTTAGAGAAAAAATTATTTTTATTTATATGTTATTTTTAGAAATTAAAATTAAAATTATTATATTTTTCAAATATAATTTCTACTATTTAAATAAATACTTAGCAATTTTGTTTGTTAGATTATTTTAGTAAAAATTATATTAATAAATTATAATACATCTCTTATAAAATTAAAATTATTTATTATCTTTCTTGATCCTTATGTGTTACTATTAAATGACATTAAAAAATAAATAGAGAGAGTACAAGATTTTAAATTAATTAAAAAGATAAATTTTAGGTAAAGTTCTTTAAATACTAGTGTCATAAGATTTTTCAATTAGCTCACAACATTTGTATTAATTGTTCTAATTAAAAAAATAATTGATACATCGATAATTGTTGTAACATCAAAATATAATTATTAATAGTATTCAAATATAATAATTATACATATGATATGATTGAAAAATTTTATAATAAATACCTAAAAAATTTTACATAGCTTTTAGTCTAATTAAAATTTTCATTATGACTATTTTATATTTCTTTTAGGGTTATATAGGTTTTTGTCAATAAATTAACGTCAAGGAGGCTCGAACCTAAGACTTCTAGTATGGTATAGTTAATTTTTTCAGTATTGATCTACCATCTAATGATTTTATATGAGATGTTTATCAATATATAAAATAGATAAAAATCATAAGAATTTAATCCAATTTTAAATTTAATTTATTATATAAATTATTTTTACATTATCATTTATATATATTAATATATTAATAAAAATGTTAAAATATTATTATTAGTAAAAATTATTAATTTTTAATGGTATTCAGTGTTTTTATTTAAAAAACAGTTTTTTTAAAAAGGTTTGTCAACATTTGAATTAAAAATTAGTTTTGAACCTAATTTCATTATATTTAAAATTTTAAAATTTATCAAAGATATAAAATAAAAAAATAATTAATCTAACTACATTATTAATTGTTTTTATAAAGTCTGACGAACACACCCACACACACATACATATATATATATATATATATATATATATATATATATATATTAGCCAAAAAAATATCATATATATAATTATTACCCACATTCTTCCGTATAATTATTATCTACCACTAAATTATTATGTAAACTTTAATCCACAGTACGTATGTACTTATAACTTACCGTTCTTGATCAAAATTTTGAAAGAGAAATGGCTTTTTGGTTTGAATAATTGAAAAGGGGGGAAAATAGTTTTGAAGTTAGGTGAGGCTTATGTACGTGGAGCTATTGTAACTACTCTTTGTAAAATTTTTTATAAAATTATATTTCGTAAGAATTTTGCATATAAAAAGCATGAAAAAAGTTATAAGTCTACATATAAAAATTGCATGCCAAAAATTTTCAAAATTTCCTGTGAAAGTTATAATATTCTATAAACAAAATGTAAAATATTTTATGAGAAAAATAAGTAATGCTACTTTCATCTTTTGGTATTCGCTCCCTCTCTGCTTGATTTGATTAGATTCTTATTTAATTTGTTTATTTTGATTATAATTTTTTATTATATTATATATATATAATATACCAGATAATGTAAAATCTAACTTATTTTATACTTTTGAATTTATATTATTTAATAATATTTATAATTAAATTAAATGTTATAATTTTTGAAAAAAATGTATTTATTACTTACTTAATTAAAAATTATACTAAATTAAATTCAAATTAAGCTCCAACTCATTTTATTTTAAATGAGTCACATTCAATAAAATTAAAATTCAACTCGATTTGGGCTCAATTTTATTCCTACTCACTTCTTATAATTAAAAATTTTATGAATCTTATTATTTATTAAAAAATAAATAATTACTATCTTTTAAAGAATGTGAAAAATATTTTTATATTAAAAAATACAAACAAAAAAAAATCAAGTAATTAAATTTGACGTGGGGAAAGTATCCGTGATGCGTGTGGGGCAAATGACGTGACCAAGATTTTGAGGGGAAAGAGAGCACCCAAGAGGACTGGACACGTGTATAGCAATCACACTCTCAAAGAGGGAGCAACGCGGGTAATACGTGTACGTGCAGACAAAATACCGCCTCCACCCACCTTTGTGCTTTGCTCAACCCCATAATGGGCCAATAGGAACCCCTCTTTGTCTATGTTTACAAATTTTAATACAATAATTTTGATTTGATTGGGAAACAATCCGTTAATTTCAATTCATCTGTATCGATATTTTTAATCGATTAAACTTCTTGAATCTGATTTTTTTTTCTCAATTTAATGTTGATTCAATTTAGGAAACTTTACTTCAAACACTATCATTTGATAGCTAATTTTTTGTCATTATAAAGGGAGTTTTTTTTAAGAATAAGATGGGATAATTAGCCTTAGTTACTCTTTAAAACATGTTATCATAGTCATATTAAATTATTAAAAAAATATTTACTTTTTATTAATTATAAATTAATATCTTATTACTTCAAATATATATTTTTTATAAAGAAATAATAATCTAATATCATTATATTAATTACTTTGTAGTGAAACTTATTATTTAAGAAAGCAATGAAAAGATAAAATATAATAAATTTTTTATAGTATAAATGTTGTAATTTTCCTTTAAATTTAATCAGATGAATAATAGCTGGTAAAATAAGAGAAAATTTTATTTCATCCAAATATTAGAGATGTTATTTCAAAATATTAAAAAATACAAATCACACAAATCGTAATCTTACCTAATAAAAAAAGCGTGCAACTCATTAATCAGTTTTATGAAATATATAAATATGATAATTTTATTTTTTTATCTTCAAAAAACTCATTAAATTCAATAAATGAAATTCGGGCATACGCTTACGAGACATAACGTGAAGGTGCTTCTGATAATTCATTTTCGTCTCATGGCAATATTGTTTTCTTGTCATCAATTGTCATGTGTGAGTGCTCTCAATTTAAGGAACTTTCCTAATATTTTAATCCTTATTCCATTAAATTATTCTTAGGCTCACTTGATGAGCCTTATTTTCTGTTCTAGAGAGAGAAAGTGAAAGAGTGTGGTCGTGGCATTATGTCAAGCAACTATGACCCATCGACAAGCCCACCTAGTTTTGATCACCTATTGGCAATCCTACTTCCTTTTGCTTAGTCCCTCATTTTGCTTATTCCACCTCTCCTCTCCTCTCCCTATATATACCCCAAACTTTCACTCCCTACTCCCCTCAATTCAAATTCTCCTTCTTTGCCCACAAAGGCATTTCAAACATCCTCAATCTCTCACAGAACATCACACACAAATTCTTCTACTACACTCACATTCCAACGTAGCACAATCTCAAAAATCCACCTTCTTTTTGAAAGCCAATCCATTTCTAAGCTCCAAATTCCTTCTACTCTTTCAAGATAGGTAATTACTACTATGGCTTCATCAACTTCTTCAAGTGCATTGATTAACACTAAACTCTCATCTTCATGCTCTTCACCATTCAAAGACTTGAGCTCCAATTCAACAACCTCTATCACAACAAAGAGGTCTATTAGAAAAGCCAATAACATATATTGCTCCACCCAAACACTGCCTTATCCCAAACACTTGCAGCCGATGACAACAACAAAGGAAAAGCCACCCCCAGCTTTGCCTTCACCTTCCCCTGTTTCGGAAAAACCTAAGAAATGGAACCTTTTTCAGAAAGCTGCGGCTATGGCGTTAGACGCAGTAGAAATGGCCTTGGTTACCCAAGAACGCCAACATCCACTTCCCAAAACCGCCGACCCGAGGGTCCAAATTGCGGGGAACTTTGCCCCGGTGCCGGAGCAACCGGTTCAGCACTCATTGCCAGTAGCCGGAAAAATTCCCAAATGCATACAGGGGGTTTACATTAGAAATGGAGCGAACCCACTTTACGAACCGGTGGCCGGGCACCACTTCTTCGACGGCGACGGCATGGTTCACGCCGTTCAAATCAAAGACGGGTCCGCCAACTACGCCTCCAGGTTCACTGAAACTTCCCGTTTGGTTCAAGAAAGAACTCTGGGTCGACCAGTTTTCCCGAAAGCCATCGGTGAACTTCATGGCCACTCCGGCATAGCCAGGCTCCTTCTGTTCTACGCTAGAGGACTGTTTGGCCTCGTTGATGGAAGCCATGGAATGGGAGTTGCGAACGCAGGCCTTGTTTATTTCAACAACCGCCTCCTGGCCATGTCTGAAGACGATTTGCCTTACCAAGTTAGAATCTTGCCGAACGGAGACCTTAAAACTGTTGGCCGATACGATTTCGATGGCCAGTTGAAATCTACAATGATTGCTCACCCGAAAGTCGATCCAGTTTCTGGGGATTTGTTTGCTTTGAGCTATGATGTTGTTCAGAAGCCATATTTGAAGTACTTCAGATTCTCTCCAGACGGAACAAAATCCCCTGATGTTGAAATTCCTCTCTCTGAGCCTACCATGATGCATGATTTTGCAATTACAGAGAATTTTGTGGTTATCCCAGATCAGCAGGTAGTTTTCAAGCTATCTGAGATGATTAGAGGAGGCTCTCCAGTAATCTATGACAAGGAAAAGATGTCAAGGTTTGGAATTCTGGACAAAAATGCCACTGATTCTTCTAAGATTAGATGGATCGAAGCACCTGATTGTTTCTGTTTCCATCTTTGGAATGCTTGGGAAGAACCAGAAACCAATGAGGTTGTGGTTATTGGCTCTTGCATGACACCTGCAGATTCCATTTTCAATGAATGTGATGAGAGCTTGAAGAGTGTTCTCTCTGAAATCCGGCTAAACTTAACGACCGGGAAATCCACGAGAAGAGCTATCATTTCTGATTCCGAGCAGGTGAATTTGGAGGCTGGAATGGTGAACAGAAACAAGCTTGGAAGGAAGACAAAATATGCATATTTGGCTCTGGCTGAGCCATGGCCTAAAGTTTCAGGCTTTGCAAAAGTGGACCTCTCAAATGGTGAGGTGAAGAAGTATATCTATGGAGATGAGAGATTTGGTGGGGAGCCCTTGTTTCTTCCAAGAGACCCCAATTCAGAAAGAGAAGATGATGGTTACATTCTGGCATTTGTGCATGATGAGAAAGAATGGAGGTCTGAATTGCAAATTGTGAATGCCATGAATTTGAAGTTGGAAGCCTCCATTAAGCTCCCTTCAAGGGTTCCATATGGTTTCCATGGAACTTTCGTACATTCAAAGGATTTGAGGAAACAGGCCTGAGACTAGAGGCTGCAGGTTTTCATCATGTGTTCACGTTTCCCGCTTACCCACGGTAGCTTGTGGGAGGGGCCAGGGGGAGATTTACCTGTGGGATGTTTGCATTTATGTCCCCGGAATTTCCTCTATTTACAGCAGCAGAATTTTTTTTCCTGCTATTTTTTTTCCTTTTGGGGTTGTTTTAAAGTGAGAGGTTTTGGGGGGACCAGCTTGTAGCTTTTGGGTGTAGTTAGCAATGGAGCTCAGCCGGTCTCTGCTTTTTCTTTCACTTCTTGTGCATCATGCAAGCATAAAGATTTACAATACAGGATGTGATATACTATGTTTTTTCTTTACCATGATATTATCTCTGTTAATTTCTGTTTGACACAGTTCTGTGTTGTAAATGAAAGAATTAGTACTTTTTCCATTGCCCCTTTTGTCCTCAAACATCGTTTTTTCTTCAAGGTCACTTTTTTTCTACTGACTTTTGAGTTGCTGTACCTTTGGAACCAGATAGAAAGAAGAAAATGTGAAAACAGTATCAACCAACCCTGTGCTTCTTATGCTAGATGTCTATGCATTGAATTTGGCCAATTCGTATATAATGGAGACTAACGGAGAAATTATCCTTGAGTTGAATTTTAGTTGAATATTTCTGAAAGTCCATCCACTTATGAGGATCCCATGAACTGGGGCTCTATGTATAACGTACCTTCAAGTAAATCAAGTTGAAAGTTCATTGATTTCTGTAAATTACACAGAAATCTTTTGAACGAGGATAACTCTTCCTGATTTAGAATTAATTCATATTTAGTTCAATTCGTATTCTTCAAAGATGATTGATGAATTAATTGAGGAATTAATAAGTTTCGCAATAAAAAAATATTTTTAAATGATATAAATATTTAAAAGAATTCTCAATAACTGACAAGATATAATAACTGCCTGAATACAATCTCAGTCCCTTAATTGCACGGACATAAAAACTTATATTTACATAAATATCCAACATACATTTACATCCTTTAATATTATGTTTACTTTATAAAAAGAGGTCCTCTAATTACCCCAATCAATCTACTATTCTCTTATTTATATTATATAGGTATAGATACGAATGTTGTATCTAGTATGATATAGGTACGTTGGTGCGACATTTTCCTAAAAATTTAGGGTATGAATAAGCTTAAGAGATCTTAACTTTTCATGCTCCCCTCTCTGTTTTTGCAAGTATTCCAGCTATTTATCGCTGTTAATTTTATCCTTTTTTGTTTGTTTGAATGGGAGAGGGGATTTGGATTTGGAGTTACACAGCAGAAATGCTAAATCAATTAAAAAATCAGCAAAACCCATTCTTGTTTTAAAGGATGTCTGTTTTTTCTGTTGAAATGTTAAATCATTCAAAAAGCAGCAAAGATGGATCAAGTATTAGAACGTCTTCATCAGCTTTAATTTTGTTGCCACTACAGGGCTGGCAGCACGTGTTAAAATCTTGGCTAACCAATTAAAGTAAGATATCTTGGCGAGAGAGAACAATCTCTTCTCCAGCAAGCTTGAAGGCTTGTGTAGATATTTAGCATTGGCAATGAATTCACAATTGTCAAGTCTCAGCAATTACATCTGATTAGGCTTTATGTCAACTTCTGCAGGTGCAGCTATTTGAAAGTTTCGAGCCAGATTTTTAACAAGCAAATGAAGCTTTGATATTTATGCCCTTTTGTGGAAATTGATATTAATTGGCCTTCTGTGTCGATATGATATAAATAGCTTGCAAAAGTCGTGGAAATTGTGATTGTTTTATTGGCAGATTGTGGGGGCGAAAACAGGCTGACACAATCAGAACTCACTGAATATTCGCATCTCTTTCGGTGCGCTAATTGCACTTTACATCTCTTCAATCCCCTGCACATACATAATGGAGATAGCTATTTGTAGCAATATATTAATATATTATTAAATTTAATTATTAATATATTATTTTATAATATATTAAATTTAATTTAAAAAAATAAATTTAATATATAATTAAATTTAATAATATATTAATATACTATTACATAAGTAATATATTTCAATCTTTCTCATGAAATAATCTAAATTAAACTTTTTTATGTTACTTTTTACACATCAAGTAATCTAAATCAAATTCATATGCAGTGTAATCCAAATCAAAATTGTACTATTCTTTCTTACTTAATGAAAATTATGGTAGATTTATTGGAAGAATATTATGGAGAAAATAAAAACTTGATATAATTTTAATATACAGTTCATTGATATGATGCAATATAATTCAAATCGTTCTAATTAACTTAAATCTAATGTGTTTAAAATAATTTAAACTTATTTAAACTTAAATTTAATGTGTTTAAAACAATTTAAACTTAGTTAATTTAAATTATAAATTGTCAGTACAAGTAATAAATACCGTGAAAATATGTTAAATGTGAGAATGGTTGACTTTATTTTATGGAGGGGTATGACTTCACATCCACAATGCTGCTTATTCAAGAGGCTAAATTATTGACGGGAGGGGGTTCTGATTTCTCTATCATGTAAAGGTGACGGGTTGCTTGGAGGATCCAACCAATACAAACTTCATCTCAAATTGAAGTTTTTCCATCATTTTAAGCATCTTTGTAAACAGGAAAACTCTGTCCAATTAGTCACCAAAGAGGATGATGGATTTGCAATTTTGCTAATTGAGTTCCACAATGTGGTCGGGCATGGAAGGATGAGTTGGCTCTCAGTAGTTTGTTCAATTAATGGTTTTGGCTCTATTTCGCGCAAATATTTAATAAATTAACTAATTACTGTTAAATTAGTTAATAATTAATAAATTAATAATTGCTAACTTAATTGATTATTTAAGAAATATTTTTATAAAATTAACTATTAAACTAGTTGAAATTATAAAATAATATAAAAAGATATATTAATAAAAATAGATACATAATTAAAATAATTCATATTTATCTAAAAATTAAATTATATTAATATAACTAAAAGTTTTAAAATAAAAATATAATATTTAATATTTAATTAAATATATTTTATAAATTTATATATTTATTTACTTATATACTTTTCATTTTATTATTATTTATAAAAAATATAATTACTTAAAATATAATTATGATATTATTTATTTATTTACATACATATTTTCATATATTTATAATTTAAAATTAAGATATAATTATGTTAAAATTAAGTTAATTATAATTTAAGAAAAAATATTTAGATTTATATTATAAAGAGCATGAGTTATAAATTAATAAAAAGAATGAGGATAAATTTAGAAAGGATTTGAAAAGAAAATAGTTTATAAGTTTTAAATTATTTCAGATAATTTATTATACTAGAACTTTTTTTTTAATAAGTTAATACGAGAAATATTTCTAAAGATTAGTTTATAACTTATTAATTAAGTCAATAAATTATAAATTAACTTATTTATTGTGCGAAATAGAGTTTTTGCATTTTAGAATAGAGAAATACTTCAAATGTACATTCTTTGTTCACACACTATACCACATCAAGTTAAATTTAAAAATTATAAGATATCGAATATAATGATTTAAATAATTATAACTCATCCCTTAAATCACGTGATCAATTATTTCGGATCAACCAAATATAAAACATGATACAAATGAGCGAGACCCCATTTTTTTTTTTTTTATAAATTTATATTTTCATGATTGTGTGAGTACATTTTTTTTGGTCCCATATGTGCTGAGTGAAGATGTAGCCAACTTGAACTCTCTAATTCAGACTGTCTCAGCTTCCCCACATGTCCCATATTCCATGAGGCCCTTGTTGTCTTATTGATAATTAAATTTCACCTCTAAAGGCCGCATTCAATTCAATTTGCCTATTAAAAAAATTGATAGAAAATTCAAAACCATGTTATCTTTTTTTTTCTTTTTTTTTTCCATTTTGGTGATTAATTTAAACTACATGTTTGAAGCAGCCTTTTCCTATCTTCTGTAGTAGTTGATTGGAATTGAATAGGATAGTATGTTCTCAGTTTCCATCTTTCAATTTTTTACCGATTTAAAAGAAATAAAAAATATGATTTTTATTTTAAAATTTAATTTTTTTTAATTTATTAAAATATATAATTTTAACAAAAATTATATATAAATATCTCTTCAAAATTCACATATTCCATTTTGGAAGAAATAGAGTTACATTCTCAGTTGACATACCAAAAGCTGAAATTCTTGTTTAATGTCAAAGTTTCAGTTCATCACTGGCCAAATTGTGTTGGGTTTTTAATGAAAATATAGATAGATTTGTGAAAGAAAAGGCAGAACTGATGAAGAGTTGAAGTATTTGGAGGGTAACCAATTTGAATTGAAATTTATTTTAAATCTAAAGACTCTGTTTGAACAACTACCTAATTTGGGGTATGATTCATTAATTAAAAAATATAATAAAATATGATATAAGGTGGCAAATGGATGGATTAGGATGGATATTGATTGAGTTAAAAATGGATGGGTCATTATTGATCCACTTATCTATTTATGACATAATATAAAATTTTAAATGGATCATGAATGACCCATAATCCTTAAATATATGGTTAACCTAACTTATTTTATTTATCCATCAAATTATTATTATTTTATACTTTATTATTTTTATTAATATTATTTTTCATCACTTTTTTATATTTATTAGTATTATTTCAAAATAAACTTGTGTTATCAAATTTTTTATTCTTTATTTGTATTTACTTTTTAAAATTATAGTTTACAATGAATTAAATATCATTATTTCTACTTTTTAAAAAAAAGAATTACAAGTTAATCAAATGCGGGGCAGATTAGAGACCTCAAAAACATCATAAATACATTCCTAGCTCGGCACATCTGCTCCTTTTTTTTTGAAAGTGGGGTTGACCAAATCCTACGATCGCAAATTGATAAGATTTTTGCATTTAGTGATGAGAGAGAGAGGCGTATGTTTTCATGAACTCTGGCGAGCATCCATTCATCTATAAGAATATTAACTAATTGTTTAGAGTCTGATTTTAAAACAACCAAATTTTAACCCAATTGTTAAATTATTTCTTTCTTATTATTATATTATAATGAATTAAAATGTGAATTCATTATCATTGTATTGGTTGATTACATATTTTTAATTATTTTTATATTATAAATAATTAAATCATTGATTCACTTGTTGAATTATGACCGAATAAAATAAATTTTTATTCAATTCAATATTCCATTCAGCTTTAAAAGTTATGCGGATGATGAATAAATGTACACTTTTTAAGCAAAAATTTTCATGTGTTTTATGTAAATTTTTATTGAAATTATGATACATGTATTAATTATTCACACTAAAATAAATAGTTATTATATGAATAATTATTATAATCAAGAATAATTAAAAAGTAATTATAAGATTTTTTATTTGAAAATTGAAAAAGGTAATTTTGTGATTTTTTTAAGTTTTAAAAGTAAAAATAATAAATTATATGGATTTTAGTACAAAAGATTGGACTTGATTTTACTTTTTTATAAAAAAAATTAATATTGTCACATATATAATAATATTATAATATTTAATTTCAAAAAATTAATTTTAAAAATCTTTAATTTATATTAAATTTTTAAAGATATTTTTTTATAATATTTATTTATATAGTATATAAATCTATCTTTTATAAATATAAATAGATAAATAATTATCTGTGAGTTGATCTAATGTGACCCTTATTTCAATGGATCAATAATGACCTAACTCATATTTATCCTAAGACTAAAATGGATAGATCAAAATAAAGATAGATAGGGATGGATAAATGGATATGGGTTAAAATTACCAGATATATGTATATATGATTTTTTAAGATTTGTACGTGTGATACAAATTCAATCAAACTTACTCATCATCATTCAAATAAAATTTAGCTGTATAAAGATATTTTCTTTCTGCTATAGAAATTTAAAATTAATATTACCAATAATTAGTTTATTCATTCAAAATAAACTAAATTTTAAAATATTTCAGACATAATAAAAAATTTTAATTCAATTTTTAAAAGTACTTTTATTAAAAAAATATTATTTATTGGCGTTGGTGTATAATGACAATGAGATACAGTAAAAAGGCAATTATGTGCTATGTCTGCGGAGAACAAGGGAACAACCAGCGAATGCCAAAAGTTCGAAACATTCTACGTCTGCTTTTGCAATTGGCAAGCTCCAATTTGTCCATGTGGAGGCTAATCATAACTTTCTATTTTCAATTTTTTTTTCAATACAACCACTTCTTGCATTTTTTTTAAAAAATATTTTTATTCTCTATCCTTGTGAATGTATATATACTTATACAATATGTATGTATAATTTTTCGATGAGTGAACTAATTATTGGCAACACTAATTTTAAATTGTATTTTTGCTGAGAGAGGGAAAGGGGATCAATAAATTTGAAAAATGAACAACATTATAAAAAAGTGATTATGCAATGATTATTATTATGTTCAAACATTTTTTCTTCTGTTACTCATGAAACAAGATTGCAAAGAGAGCAAACTTGAAATAAAATGACAGAAGCAAAATTTGACAATGCATATTTAATACGATATAAAGCAATAAATTAATAACAAATATTATTAAATGAATTTTGATCCTTTTTATTTCTTGAGAAATGGATGAAATAAATTTTGAAAAGATAGAAGTATAAATTTTTTTATTTAAAATTATGGATTTTAGTAAAAAAAAAGTAATAAATTTTTTAATAAAAATTGTGCCTTTATTTTTTTAAAATTGATAGAAAGTTAATAGAACAAAATAAAGAAAATTAGAATCTTTATTGAACGAAGAACAATGTTATTAATCAAAGATGAGAGTAAGAATTTTTATATCTTTAATCTCCATTTAAAGTTCATACTTCATAATTTTAACTTGCAGTTTCAATCAGGTTGCAAACAAATTGAATTAAGCTAAAAGTTCAAATGCTCAAACTTAAATTTATAAAAAATAAATGAACTTGAACTTAAATTTGAGTCGAACATTGGCAAGGTTAAGCAATTCAAACTTGCATTTAAGTTTGATTTAAATACAAACCTAAATTAATTTATATAAATTTATTTGAGTAGTATATTATTAATCTCTAATTTCTTATCAAATTTGAAATATTTAAAATTGAATTTGCATTTTTAATAAATACTAATTTAAACAAGTTTATACAATTTTATTGGAATAATTTGTTATTTCACCTAAATTGAATGATATGGAATTATATCTTTCATAAATAAATCAAACATTATTTTTTTTTATCTTGTTTTACTTATCAATATAAATTTTCTGTAATTTTTAAATTTATTAAAAAATATCTACATAATCATCATATAATACCAACAATTTCACTTAAAAAAAGCTAATTATTTTAACTAAAATATTATACTTCTTCATATCATATTCACAATTATTCATATAATTGAAATTTTGTTATGTACTATATTATTTTTATATAGGATAAAAATAAAAACATTTTTATTATTAAATTTGTTTAAACTTGCAAATAGTTCAAATTGATTAATATGAAGCTCTGGTAGATTAATTGAGATTGACCCTTTATGTTCGAATTGTTTAAAATTAAATACAAATTAAACTTTTTGGAATCAATCTTAAATTATTTGTAACTAATTTAACTCATTTGCACCATTAATTTCCATTTTAGAGATGTAACACATAGATATCTTCTAGGAACCTTTTACACTATGTATGGCTCGGCCAACGATTAAATCACAGCATTAGTTTCCTTTGAGTTATTAGTTAACCAGAAGCCCAAACAGTTAGGTTTATTAGTAATGCTTGTTACCTTCAACAGATAATATCTCAAATTCAAATTTGTCAGTATGAAGCAGTCAGATAATTTACAAGAGAATACCACCACATATAAATCATCATGAAAACTAGTGGCACATCCAAATAAAACGAAGCATTAGTCTAAATTGTATTTGCATTCATGGCTATACTGTGACAGGTAAAATTACACGTGAATGCAGAAAAATATCATCATATTAACAATGCAAATTTATGAAAATTTGTGATTGTAGTGTGATTTGTAACAATAATTTTTGTGCAATATTGTAATTACAGATCAATTTAATTAAAATATTATAATGAAGTAATCCATTTTATTATCAGGAATTACTTATTTTAATAGGAAATATTTTCATAATAATATAATTATAAAATATTAGAATAAGAAAAAATATTCTATTTAATCATGTTAAATGTGGAGAATGTAAAAAACAATATTATTTATTTTTAAAAAACTTATTTTTTATTCCTATAACATTAACATTAGGTATCATTATTTTTTAATCAAAATATATACATGATCTATCACTCCTTATTAGTATATCAAGCTCTTATATGGAAGTGTACCAATGGATTTATTGTCTTAATAATGATTGATCCTTTTTCTATTGTATTTTATCACATTTGATTTATAAATTGAATAAATTTATAAATAGAAATAATAATAAATAAATAAGACCAAATTAACAAAGGAAAATTCTTATGAACGAAGAATAGCTCAGAACAAACGCTTCCTATCTCCAAAAATTGGAAAATGAACCACCAAAATCTCTGTACAAACTTAGATAATTTAAAGTAAGAAAACTTAAATTTTATCCATCCATATTTTTATTTTTTATTTATTCACTTATAGTTCTAAAATGTTAAAATTTAGTTACATGTATTTTTAAATTTTTAATATTTTATCCACCTAAAGTAGTCTTTGTCCAAAATTTAATAGAAGAATCATATACATTATTTGTTATATTTATTTTTTCAAATTTTAACTCAATTTGATACTTTCATAGAATTAAATTATCCAAAAAAAATTTAATTATAATAAAAAATTTTCTTTTATAATTTAGTTTATAACTGTTAAATAAAAGGGGTTGTATGTTGTTTTTTGGAGTAAATTAATTCTAAATAAATATCAAATTAAGTTAAATTTTAAGAAAATAAAGATCACAAATAATATATATGAGTTTTTTTATTAAATTTAGATAAAAATAATTTAGATAGATAAAGTGTTAATAATTGAAAAGTATATGTGTATAAATTACAACATTTAAAACTATAAATATGTTAAATGAATAATGGCTAAGTCCTTTTCTTTTAAAATAATACAGTTAAAGTTTCCTTCATTTATAATTCCCTTATAATTACATGTTTAAACGATCCAATTTGAGTAAAAAATGTGAAGAATTATAAATTGATGAAACGCAAGGAGTAAAATTCTCCTGTCTAAGCTATCTTCTGTCTTCGTGTTCTACCATGACAACTGACTTGCATTAGAGGAGCTCTCGAATCTTCCAATTTCATATCAACGATATGGAGAGAAGGAGGGTGATTCCTCTCCATTTTCTAGAACCGAGATGAAATAAATTTTAAAAAGTGTTGAATATAAAATTTTATTTTATATTTTAAAATTATAATTTCAATAAAAAATAATAAATTTTGAAATAAAAATTATATTTTCATCTTTAAAAATCAAAAGAAAAGAAAGAATTCAGATTCTCAGAAGATTGTGGATAAATAACTGCATATCCATTTCACCTGGGCAAGAGAATTTCAAAACGATGAATTAGGTTGTTGTAAAATTTAGGCAGTGAAATGATGACAGATAACAGAGATGTGTATAAGACTAAAATACCTGATTAACATTTCCAACATGTCAAGCAACAATTATATATTATTATATATATATGAAACTTGGCATTCAAATTCATCAAACTTGCTTTTTCAGTGCAATGGTCAAAGTAATAGATTTCCATTCTCTTGCTTACCATAATCAAAATATGCAGTAATTACTAGGCAGATTTCCTCTCCTTGTACATACTCCACTAGGGATAAAAATTCTAACCTTTTTTTAATGCTTTTTTGATGACTCAGTGATATTTAATATCGGTCTTATAGGGAAATATTCTTAATTTTTAATGAAATTATTTTTAAAAATTATATTTAGATTTATGGAAAATAAAGAATAAATATGTTTAAAGGATCAAATAAGAAAATATATCAATTAATTAAAAATTGGAATAAAAATAAAAGAAAATTTGGAAAAATTATGTAAAAATTGTTCCTCTTTTCTATTTTTAATTAAATTATACATTTGGCGAACAATTTATAAAATTAGGTTTTGAAAATAATCTCCCAAACAAGAACTTCTATTTGTAAAAATATAAGAATAAAAAATTATTTTGAAAAGCAATAAATAAACAGATCCATTGGATGTTTAAAAATATATTTTTATTTTCGTATTTTTTAGAAACTCTTCTTAAAACTTATTCTTAAATTTTTTTTTATTTTCAAAGTCATTTTTAAATTAAAAAAATAAAGGATAGATAATGTCTAGTGTTATGAATAAAAAAATATTTTATTTAATTATAAAATTGACACCAAGATCAAGATGACAAATTAGAAAATATTTAAAAGTTATTTCCTTTTTTATTTTTAATTTACACATTTAAAATTATAACTTTTAAAATCAGAGTTGAAAAATAACTTCCTAAATAGTTTCTTCTATTTTTTTAAAAAAAAAAGATAACAATTTTTGAAAATAATAAATGAACATATTTATTATTTTTGAAGTTTTATTTCTTTGTGCCCTAAGTTTGAACTCAGGATTTTGAGTATATGTTAAATAATTTATCATTCCAGCAATTAAAAAAATTATTTTCTTAAATGGCTTAGATTCTAATTTAATTTATATTTACTAGCGTAAAAGTGTTTTGAAATTCATGTAGAGGGCCAGTTTATGCTATTTCATGTCACCTTGATGAACCATCAAAATAATGAATAATACTACTAGTTTGGATGCATGCATAATGTCATATCCAAGCAGAAGAAGGCCACCAATTTTCTTCTGGAGCATTAATGAACAAAAAACAACCAGAAAATTTAATTAAATTGAAAGGTTTGATTGATAAATGAATGGTGAAGAATATTCCCAAGAGTTCAGTAGATAAAATAATATAAGCCGTCAAAACAAAATAGTTGCATTCAGTATATAATATAAGAAATAGAAGCTGATCTAATGCATAATAGCAGCTCAGACTGGCACTACAAATTTTAACGATATATTGTAATTTTGATTTTATTGTAACTAGAAAAATTACATAAATAAGTGGAATAAAATTCCATCGTTCTAATATAAAATTATGAAAAATTATAGATGAAATATGATCTATAATAACAATATTATGATTAAGGAGTGTAATTTAAAATCCTGTCACGCACATAAACTAAGCCATCTGTCTTCCTTTCTTTCCTTCCCCCCCCCCCCCCCCTATTTTTTTTTCCAATGAAAACAACTGTGCCCAGAAGCAAGGTTAGTGCCCAAGGAGGCCCCAAAAGTTTGGCTGACGAAAACAGAGAGAGATTTTAATACAACACCAGAATCCTTTGGGGTTTGCTGTCTGAAATAAAATTTATTAAGGATTTATAGAAATTTTTTAAGGTACTTACTAAAGTATCCCTAGGAGTTTGATACTTGAGATAATGTAGTAAATATAGATCATTTGATGAGATTACAAAATATTTGACAATAATTTAGTAATATCATCCAATAATTTGTATTTTGTTACACTACTTTAAATACTAAATCTCTAAGAGTACATTAGAATTTATCATTTTTTAATTCTTGCAGGGGCTATAATTCAACAATTATATACTAAATTAAAGAAATTTAATTATGCCAAGCAACAAGTCACATAGGAGAGCCCTCAACCGTTGTCAATCAATTCCAAACGTGAGCCCTTTCAAGCAAAATGACGATATTGGAATTAAATTTGTTGGCCATTGATTGAAGCCGGTGAAGGCCAAGATTCCCCAATTTGATGTATTGGGCAAATGACGATGGTGAATGGAGCCACATGTCATCTCTTATACCAATCAAACAATTTCTTGATTGTGTCAAAACATCAATTATTAGAAGGCACTTTTACTAGATTTGGACTTCATTTCTATTGGATAAGATAGGCACCTTTCATTTTCTGCAGAGAAAGGGAATAGAATTTGATATATAATTAGGATAATGATGTATTAATATATTATTAAAATTTATTATATATTAAATTTATTTTTTTTAAATTTAAAGATAATATATTATATGATAATATATTAATAATTAAATTTAGTGATATATTAAAAATATGTTATATTAATAATACACCGTAAAATTTTTCAGAGAAAAATTGTGAAAACAACGTATTTTACTACTACATTTGAGAAGCGAAATAATATGCTTTTGGCCTTGTTACAACCTTTTTATATCAGTTAAGGTTAAAAATGAGTTTGAGCTCGAGTTCACTGGGCTTGTAAAATTTCAAACTTAAACTTCATAACTATACGAGTATAACATATTTAATAATTATTTCTAGTATCTTTTTTTCTCTTTTCATTTTTAAATTTTTCTTAAAAAAAGAAAATGTAATAATACTTCAAATGCATTTGATAATATTAAAGCATTTAAGAGTGAATTTTTAGTGCTTAATACATTAAGTACTAGGTTTACATTATTTGAATAGTTTATTGATTTTGGTTAATAGTTTAAATTTTTATTAAAAATATTATAATTCCAAAAAATTTCACAATTATTTTTATTATAATTTTAAAATTTCTATACGTCAGATCCTCAAATGGTATGAAATATATTATGTATTCAATTATTGTCTTAAAAATAAAGATAATATTGAATATATATATATATTTGTCTTAAAAATTCTCATCTAAATAAAAACATCCGCAAAATGATTCAACAAAATTTTCACTTAATTTAATATGCAATTTTAATAAATTAAATAAATGAAATTTAATTTATTTAAAATTTGAATCTATTCACTAAAGTATTAAAGTGATATTTTGAAATACATTCTTATCCATTATGTTATATCTCATATTTATTTATTATTTTATAAAGGGTCAAGCTAATAATGTTTTCACATAAAAATTACATGTACATTTTCAAAAAAAAAAAAGAAATCAAAATTTTAGAGGGCAATGGCCCCTAAGCAAAGTGGTGCACCGCCCTCGTCAAATTGTTTTACTAGAGGTGTAAAATAAGCTTTATAACTACAAGTTTCGAGCTACCTGTGGATAAAGTGAGGCAAGCTCCTTATTTGGAGCCTTTCGTTTATTAGTTTATGGGGGCAAAGCTTATTTATAAGTGAAATTTTTTTTTTTACATTGAAATTTTTAGTAATCTTTCAAGTATTTAGAAATTTTTTTAATCCAACCTAATTTTCAATCTAATGTTTAATGATTTAATATAATTTTTTTAGTCTCACTTAACTAATCCATCACATAAAAAAATCTAATTATTTAATTATAATTTTAAAAAATAGTTATTTTTAAATCTAATACAATTTAATGCTCTTTGAAGGTACCTTTTTCTATGTTTAAAGTTTGATCTTTAATTTTTGTGTGTATATATTTAGTAATTTAATCACCTTTAATAGTAAAATAATAATAATGCAGCTTATTTAGGAGTACCTATGAGCTTGGCCATTTTTCATTTTTTTTGTGGGCATAAGTTAATGTAACTCTACCCCGCCACTCTTTACACCTCTATATTTCACATTTTGTTTATCAAAGCTATAATAAATGATGAGAAAATATATTTTATCCCCTTAAACTTTGACTAAGTGATAAAAGTTATACATAAACTTTAAAACTTTACACTTTATCCCCTCTGAACTTTAACTAAGTAATAAAAATGGTACATAAATTTTAAAACTTTACACTTTATCTATAAAACTTTTAGAAAAAACATTAGTTTTAAGTTAAATTTAAACCCATACTAACTTGACTATTTTGATAGTATATATCTAAGGTAATTTATTTAAAAATCATGATAGTGTCATGATAATCATTAAAACTTGAAAAGGATATGATGTTGAAGTTCGATCAACTTATATTTAATGAAACTTTCTTTTTTAAAAGGTCTCCAAAATTCACATTTGTGAAAACCTGATGAACTTTATCTAATTTATAAATTTGAAAATAAATTGTTTGATGAATACAATTTAAGAATATTATAAAAGTTTTTGTTTAAATTTTTCTAGTAAAATATAGTATAAAAGGTTAGTATATAAATAAAAATTTTGATTCGATAAAGGCACAATGAATTTAAGGTCTAATGTTTAAGTTAATTTACAAGTTTTCAAAAAATTAAGCAAACTTGTATAAGAAAACCTTGGCTTAAATTTTAAAAGCAATTTTGAATCCTAATCTCTTAACTCTTCTTTGATTTTTTAGGAGAATTTATTATTGAACTTTATTTTTTTTATTTGTCCAAAGTAAAAAATTGCTTGACATAGTGAAAGATTAATATCAATAGATATTAGCATTAGACTTAACCTAGAATCAATAGTTTCACTTTTTCTAAATTTTAAGAGAGTAAAATGTAAGGTTTTAAAGTTTATGTATCATTTTTATCATTCAATTAAAGCTCAAGAGAGTAAAGTGTGAGATTTTTTAAGTTCATATACCATTTTTGTCATTCATTTCAAGTTTATGCGGTATATTGACTCTTTCCCATTATTAGTTGTACCTTTATCAATGATATTCCATATATATATTTTTTAAAGTTTTACTTCATAGCCTAAACCCAAGGTATTATTTATGTTTTAAGTAAAATATCATTTTTACTTTAAAAAAATAATAAATGAATTTATTTTTTTGATGAATTAAAGGAATGTAATTTATATATATATTTACTAAAAATACTAACATCATAACATTAATCATAAGTGATCTGTCGATCATTGTTACAAGTGACTTTTATTGAGAGAGGAATTTTATAAATAAGACCTACCCCACTTCCTATCATTTTAAAAATCTACTCAACTCCCTCAGAAGTTGCAATATTTACATTCTTACTAATCCTATCACGTCTCACATGATTGTGACTAATATGAGATCTATTTTTCAATTTTCACTAATCTAATCAATTACTAAACTTGGTATTATCGTATGAATACTAGCAATATATTTATTTTAAGAATATTATTAGAAGTATTTTCAAAAGTATTTATAACATCACAAGTTTGTCTTTACAAAGGCCAAATATTTCTAATTACAAGCTCTATTTGATTATGGTTACTGAACATAAAATATTAAGGAAATTTTCATTCTTAACCTGCCAGTGGCAGGTGGAGGAGCTTCAATAAGCACTAGAAGTGGAAATACATCAAGCTGCTCATCAATGGCCCATAACTTGACTTACTTTAGGCTTAACCTAACCAATTTAGTTAAACAAGTTAAGTTAAGATTAAAAAGTAGCTTATTTGACTAAATAGACCACCAAAAAATATTTAAGCTTAGCTTGTTTGCTTGATAAGCTAACCTATAAAGATTTTATTTAAATTTATTATAATATATATTATTTTATTGAGCCTTTTGTTACAACTTACATACTTAATTTTTTTTCTAGTCAACTCCTATAATTATTGTTAATATGTTACCTAATTCTACTAGATATTGATAAAAAAATTAACCTAAGCAAACCCTAGTTTCCTAAGTTCTTAACCTTGTTGATTTTGCCTTCATACTTTGCAATTATGTAGAACTAAACTAACCCATTGGAGCAAAAGCCAAAGAAGGGAGTGGCTTTGTGATTGTTGGTGAAGATTAGAAGTGAGCAACCTTATTCACATTTAGCAAAAAGAAGCAAGCAGCAACTAAAAGAAGCAACTCAGCCACCTTTTCTATCTTTGAGTATCTTGACATTCTCTATCTTATTTTCCTTTTCTAATTTCTTTTATTTGGAATATATCTTGTTCATTTTTGGTTTTTTAAGAAATTTTCATAACTTTTGAACTTACAAGCAACTTGGCTAGATTCAACCTTAAATTACTAAATCCAATTGAAAATGCATTAATCTAACTTAATAGTCTACTTAAGCTTAAAGTATTATGTCAGTGACCTAATTTTATTAACTCTGTCATAGCTTTTTATGGAAAAAAAACCTTGAATTTAAGGCTCTTGATCAAACTAAAAGCATTGCTTAGGCATATGAATTTCTAAAACCTTATTTTGTAGTGGGGATTTTTTAGTATAGTGTTCTCATTGAATATGTGATCTTAAATAGGCCTTCGGCCTATGTAAGGCCTTTTAAGGCTTCACCTACTAGCCTATTTAGAAGCTTATTATAAATGTAGACTTTAAAATGGGCTAATAGGTTAGGTTAGACTTTTTAAAAAGGTTAAGTTGAGCTAGTATTGAAATTTTAGGAAATTCTATGATACTTATGTGGTACTAAACATATGCTCATATGGCAGCATTGAGAGTTATTAGATGAAATGACTATAATCTCATCCAATGGCTCCCAATGCTACCACCTCAGTATGAGTTTGGTATAACATGAGTACCATAGCATCCACTTGAAACTTTATATAAGTTGATAAGTCAAGCTTAAGCCATTGTTTTGCTAAACATATTTGGCTTGGCCTCATTTATTTTCACCCCAAATGAGCAAATTTGAAAAAGGAAAATAAGTAAATAAAGTGAGTCAATGACTCAATAAGTAAATGACCTATTTAATGAATACTCATATAATCATAAACATTCCCCATTGAATATTACAGTAGTCATTCTTAACCACATTGTTTCATGTTCTATGCAATACTTATAATTATAATTATAACTAAAGATATTATTTAATTCCAAGGAAAAATAAAAGAAAACAATTAAACTATCTTGTATCTCTTGGTCAATTTTATCCTTTTACAAACATATATTTATTCTTTTAGGGCTAACTTTATCTTTTTACAAATATTTTCTTAAATTTAGTGCTATTTCATATTATCACATTTCATTGCCTCATTCTTAAATTATCATATTTTATTATCTTCATTCTTAAATCATCACATAAACATATTCCCTTTTGGGATTCCAAAAATAAAGTTTTAACAATTTGAATATACTTTTCTATCTATAACTCATCATCATCCCACAATTTTATATTAACATTAATGCATATCACAAATCAAGATTTCATTATTATCAATATCAAATAACTTATTCATCTTCCACTTAAAGCTTAAAGCCTTAAATGATAGCCATAAGTATTTGATTACTATAGTCAAATATATGATTTTACAAGTAAAATTTAAAACTTATGTTTAACTATGATAGTCAAATACTATCATCCGGGAAGCACTATTTTCGTTATAATTAAATATGGTAATTGATTATAAGCTCTTAGGATATGACTTCTAGAGCCATAATTGAATACTATATTCAGATATATGCATAAAATAGGCAATCATTTTTAGGGTATTCAACTATAATAGTCAAATATAGCCTATAAGGAATGATTCCTAGGGCCATATTCATATATCAATTAGGTTTTCCAACTTTTCATTGAATAAGTAATCAATCTTTTCATCCAATCTATCTTAAACCTATATTTTCATTGTTCATCCATTATCTACCTCATAATACAACTTCAACATACAACAATATTACAATATAAATTAGATTTCAATTATCAGCTTATCAAAATCCCTAAAAATAGCAAGTATATCAATATTAAATATAAATTATGGAATTCAAGTAGTGGTAAATAGATTTTTACTTACCTAAATATAAAAGAGATTAAGAAAAGGTTGAAGTGTAAGTTGGTCAGCCCATTTATCACAAAATTCAAAGGTTTAAGATGATTTCTCCCTAAAACCCCAAAATTTCTCCCTTCCTTAAATTTTTATAAGATAATCATTCGAAACTTAAAAATCAAGAGATTACCTCAAGTTGATTGGAAGATATGACTATTCCCTTAGATTACCTTAACTAAATTTTGTTAGAGCTTGATAGAAAGGGAATTTGCAAGGAAAGGAGGAGGAAATGCCAAGCGAGGAGTCAACCAAATTGAAAAGTAAAGAGTGCTTAAGGAGTTATAAGCCATAAGGGCAATTTGATAATTTTTGTAATTTAAGGGCAATTTGAAAAATATAACTCCTTAAATCTGCTTTATATACCCTTACCAATGTCTAATTATACATAACTTATATTTAATTTATTCTTTTTACTTTCATTTTAAAATTCTATTTTCTTCAATTAAGTTCTTATCTTAAATATATTTACAACAAATAAATAATTGACACATATATGAAAATATCATTAAAAATAAATATAATATCCTATTTTTTCAAGGGGTATAACAAATCCAAGCAACAAAAAGTACAGTAGAATCAAGTAAATAAAACCTAATGTCTTCAACTAAAACTAGTAAATACCATGGACATTTAGTAAAACGTAATATTCATCACTAATTTGCAAACAATCTCAATAATAATTTTGAATAGCATATATCCTTAATAACTTGCAAGCTTTCATAATCGCATAGGCTTCAATTTCCTTAAGAGAAGTGCATCACAATTTTTCAAACCAAAAATCCTTTACTTGGACATTTCACCCCTTCCAAGCATGACAATCATAGCTATATGATTCTTCCATGTGGCATTTACATTTAGCTTCAAACATTCCATTGGAAAAGATGCTTGAGTTGATGTAATTTACATGATTAGATTCTGTACATTCCCTTGTATATGGTTTGACTCCATGTGTAAATCATTCTCTATATAAGTAGCCAATACTTTAGAATTTATAGTAGATTTCCTTCAAACACAATGTCATTGTGGACTTCCCATACTCATCGGATAATAATAGCCACTCTAACAACCACCTTAATAGCATATTTTGATATGCCAAAGTTAGAATGAAAAGATCATTTATTTTTAAAACAGAATCTAAGGATTATAGGCAATCCAAAAAAGGAATATTGTGTATGTGGATACTTAAGATTCAGAATTATAATAGGCTAGTAACTTCACATCTAATCATAACATAAAATTCATCCTCTAGTTAAAGTTGACAAATGAGGTAGTTAACATCTTGTAAATTTACAAAGTATTAAATTTGCATCATGTAATATTTTTATGTATATTGATAGATTTTGAATGGCTAACAGTAGTTTAAGGCAGATTCTATTAAATATGTAATGACTAGTATCAAGAAGACATTGACTTAGACAACAAAGAAGGGTATATATGTTCTTGTCTTTTTCGTTTTAGATTTGAATTCGAAAACAAGACAATTATGATATAAAATTCTTATGAATTCATTAGAGTCAACGTAAATTGATCTGTTTCGACCATATTAAAAAAATATATATTACTAGCAAAACTCGAGAATCCCTTGTTATCCTATAAAAAAAACTATGTCCATGTTTTCCACGCTCAACCAAGAAAGTATAAGGAAAAATGTAGGCATTAATCTTGGGAAAAAGGAAAATATAGCATGCTTTACATAGCAAAGCCATAATCTTATGCCAAAGAGTGTTATATGTTTTACACATGACAAGATAAGTTGTTATTAAGGCTAAGTGTATTTTTACGGAAAATATTTTGTATAAAATATAACTAAAGAATATTAAAATGAGAAAATATTTTATTTATTCAACATTAATATAAATATCTCAAAAAATAAATTTATTCATTTTTATCATGATTTTAAATATTATTTTTTATAATCATAAATATAAGTAATATATTATTTGTTTACCAAAATACATATAAATAGTATTTTTTATAAAAAATATTTGTTGTGAAAATAAATTGAACCTCAACATGCGAGAAGAAGATCTACAAATGGGATAATAAGATTGGTGTATTTGTTGAATCAGATGGTAGATGAGTTACTGAATTGATTAATATGATTAGGATTCCGCTCCTCCAAAATATAAAATATATTGTAAAAAGTAAAGTATCAAATTTTAATTTTTAATAAAAATTAAAAACTCAAAATTTAATAAAAACAATAAATTAAAAATAATTTTTAAATTTATAATCATCTCTCTTTTTTTAATTTTTTACCAAAAATTAAGATGTAATAGCCTGATCCACGTCATTAGTATACATGATGCTGCAGCTTAAGATGGTGCCAAAAAGAAGATATTAATGCTATAATTTTCACGGGCTCACAACCACAAGCTGTAGGAATCTGCAGACAGTCCTATCAACATAAAACTCCAACATATGTACAATCCACGAAGAATTGACGGCGGAGATAGATATATATAGCTGACTGGTTATACGTCGGCCGAGAACACCGCTTTCCACCGTTAGCGCCTCAATCTCGAAGCTTCATTCTCTCCACTGCACAAATTAAAATTTTTGAATTGACCTGGCGATAACTACTTGACCTCAAATTTTGATTAGCAGCCCCAACTTAAAAATAGTTTTTTAAATCATAATTTTAATGAAAAAAAATATAGTTTATCTCCCTCAATTTTGATTGGATAACAAAAATATTATATAAATTTTAAAATTTTACATTTTATTCACCTGAATTTTGATTAAGTAACAAAAGTAATATATAAATTCTAAAACCTTACGTTATATCTTCTTAAATTTTTAAAAAATGTGAAAATGTTAGTTTCAAATTAAATATAATAAAATTGCTTTGATTATTTTGACAATACATAAAATAAGTTTAACTATAATTAGAACTTAAGGATATATGATATTATAATCATCTGTATTTACTCTAAAAGATCTCCAAAGTTTATATTTGCTAAAATCTAGTAAACTCAATCCAATTTATGTTGAAAATTGAATTATTTGACCAATATAATAAAAAAATTTTATAAAAACTTCTGTTTAAATTATTCCTGTTACTTAAAAAGTTAGTGTATAAATGGCAATTTTGATCTTATGAAGATATAATAAATTTGAGGTTTAATTTTTGACTTATTTTACATGTTTTTTAAAAAGTTGAGCAAATTGATATAATCAAAATAAATGATGTATTTAGAAAAAAATTTATCTCAAATTTTAAAAGTAATTTTAAACCCTAATCTCAATTGTTCTTTAGTTTTTATGAGGAGATGCTTTTAGCTTGCATATCTAGGAAAACACTATTGCTTGTACATCCAAGGAGCTGTTTTTAGGTTATACATCCAAGAAGATATTTTTAGGTTATACATTCGGGGAGATGCTTGTAGGTTGTACGTTCAAGAAGATGCTTTTTGCTTGTACATTCGAGGAGACACTTTTAGGTTGTACATCTAAGGAGATGTTTTTACCTTGTACATTCGAGAAGATGCTTTAGCTTGCATATCCGGGAAGATAATATTTGCTTGTTCATCTAGGGAGACGTTTTTTAGCTTATATATTCGAAGAGACATATTGTTCACAAATTCACTATCCAACAAATCTTTTCTCTCTGAAAAGAGCTCAAATCCAACTTTACTTCCAAATTTTGATATTTGCATCGGTGATCTTTGATGGTTGACAATCATGTTCAAGCATTAGAAATACAATTTTCTTCGATTGAACATGTACCTACAAAATCAAGCAGAAAATTAGTGATCCTCATTCGCATTATTGATTCTTAAATGTGCGATTTAATAAGGTTTCTTCTGTCAAAAGGCAAGTGCCTATGGTTTTCACTATCCACTAGTCGAAGGCAGAATCCATCTTCCCCTTTTTGCCATCATTGCCATTATAACTTGCAGAATCATGCAAGAAATTAACGGTTTAAGTGTGAATTAATGGTTCACACATCGTTGTTTTTCTGATCTCACAGGGAAAAATTGAAGATTTCTAAGAATCACTGTTACTTTCCATCTTTTTAAGCCCTTGATGTGTGAAGTTGGATTAGATCTTCAAAAGAAAAGCACGATTTGGCTTTTTCCCACACGAAAACATGGAAATTATTGATCAATATCATCTTGCAAAAATTTATCAATCCAAAAGGTTTTCTCCTTCCTTTCCACCACGATGAAAGGAGGATCAAAACCATTTCCGACGGAGAAGAAAGGTGGCCGGGGACCACAAACAGCACCAATGATAAAATTGTGAAGAATACTCTCTCAAGGGTAAGAGTGTCTAGAGAATATAAGTGTGTGAGTTGGTCCTAAAGCGATAAAAGCTACCTTTATTTATAAGGTGCGAATATTTTACTAAGGGGTAATTTTGTAATTGTAATTGTCATTAAAAAAATAGACATAAATTTTTACATACAGTGAAATTTAGAATCTTTTTATACATAATGAAATTCACATAATTTTTTTACATATTTTTCTTTACCTTAACAAGAAAATGATAAGAGAAAGAAAATGAAGAAAAAGAAAGAATCCAAGTGCTTAAAAAATTTTAAACTCTGTCTCTTGGTCCAACTTAGGGCTTCTGCATAAGAGGCCTCTGAATAAAAACGATGGAAGTGGAAAAAAAAAATGGGATTTAAATGTCAAGAAGTAAATGGAATTAAAACGTGGCAGAGGTTTGTTTCGGTGCTACTATGTTGAAATATGAAAATTTTTTCATAAAATTTATAATATCTTATATAAATTTATAATTTTTTTTATAATGATATAATTATATTGTGTAACTGTTTACATAAATCATATAATTTTTTCATAAAATTTTGTAATTTTTTTCATAACTATTACAACATGAACATCGATAGTTATAGCATAAAAATTCTAGAAATTCTACAGAAAAAGTTGTAAAAATTTATAAAATAAATTAGAAAATTTCATAAAAAAATTATAAAAATCATAAAAAATTTACAGAAATATTACCGATATTCCCAATTTTAGGGACTGCCGAACAACGACCCAACTTTGTAATTCTTTTATTGTGAAAATGGAAAATTACGAATAAGATGATGTATTGGATGACTTAATAAATATTCATAAAAATCAAATTGGAAGCCCCACAGTCCTGAAGTAGAACTGTAGAAATGAATTATCCACAAAATAGCATTAAATTTTGTGATCTGATAACCCTTGAAGTGACATTAGACAATAAATTAAGAAGAATATATACCTGCTTTAACTTAAAGCACCGCATGATCACGCAACGCAATTAGCTTCTAGCAGTTCGTGACTAAAAATAAATTAATTAGCACTATTAAATAAGCTTGAGAATTTGATTGAGATCGTTAAAGCAATATTATTATATAAAGTATTCTACCAAAATCAAGGTTTTAAATTATGATTTGCAATTGCTGTAATTAGAATTTTGTATCTCAATAATGATATCATGCTGTATGTATCAATAACTTTACTAATTACAATTCAATCAGAACCGTAACTGCAACTGAAATTTAAAACTATGATTACAATATTAGATGCAATATTATTATATAGAATGAAAATGTAATTTACCGGTCGCATACGTATGCCTTAAAATCCAAGTGACTTTTCTTAGCACATCCAACGTCTTTAAGTGGTTCCCTTTGTCCTTTAATTTTGCCCACAAAGATAACATTTAAAATTAGGCACCACACAAGATGTTCACCACTCGATCATTACAACGATAATTATATCATTTTCTTTATTGTTTTCCAATAATTAGAGGTATAATTGTTTATTGAGTCAGTTCATACTAGGGATATCAAGATTATCATTTTCAATTACATGTTTCACTTACATTTGTAATTACAATACCATTAGTAAAATTATGAATAAATATATATAATTACGTTGGATTTAATCAAAATTATAATTGCTATTAATTTATAATTATTTTTTATTGTGAGTTTGCAAATTATATTTTTGTATTCAAGTAGAATTGAATTGTTTATTAAATAAATATTTCTGAATTATAAATATTTATATTAATTAAAAATTTTGAAATACGAAAGAAAAGTGAAGTAAGTGCTTGTGAGAGATATATCAAAATTCTTTGAGAGGTATGATATAATATATGTTTTCATGTTCACATTTTTTCCCAGAGTTTGATAATTTTTTATATTAAATTATTTATATATTTTATTATTATACTTTGATTAATTTAATTACTTGATACTTGTGTGTTTAGGGAGGGGACATTTTTCTTAACAAATTGTTACATAATATAATTGCAAAAAAATAATCATCACAAGAATGCAAGCGTAACAACTAGTAGTGACCTTAAAAGATGAGAAAACATTTAGTGCCATATTAATACTGAAAATTTAGTATTATTCCTATATAAATAGTATTAAGTGTATTATTATTCTAATTCAACAATTTGATTTGATAAAAAATCATTTATTTTTTGTAGAAAAGCAATTGTTTATGAAGAAATCAGATTTCTAAGTTAGAAAAATAATATACTTAATAACATTTATATAAAAGTATATTTATATAAATGTAGGATTGAGTTTCTAATATTAAGTAATACAAGAAGTTTTTTTCCTGAAAGAGCACCCTGCTATATCAACTTTTAAAATGCTTTCTAACAAATTCAAATTTCTAAGTTGACAAGAAACTAAGACATTATTTTGTTCCTTGCCATTCGGATTAACTTTTATTGAGTCTCGATTTTGGGATTAATGATCCTCGAGGAAGGCCAGACATGAAGAGCTTTGCGTGAAGAAGAAGAAGCAGCTCCACCTTAACGGTCTTTTTGGTGGTGGAGGAAAGGAGGAGTTAGGAAAAATGAAGAAGAATTTACCAACAATTTACTGATATAATTAAGCTTAATCCCAAAGTATTTTACATGTTACAAAAGATTTAAAATCTAATTTTTGTTAGTATTATTATCAAAAAGGAGTTCATCACTTCCTATTATTGAAAAAAAAATTACTTTTTATTACTCTCATCTTCAATAAAAATTAATTTCATACATAATTAAAAAATATGTGGCAATACCTTGAGTGTTGAGGGAAAAAAAAAGAATATAATTTATCTCTTCTAGGACTTTTGAAGTAACAGGTTTCTTTCTTTTAAAATTTCTTACTCTTAATAAATGATAAATATACTAAGATGTGACAAACTCCAAACTGTAATTGTGAAGAGACAGCTGCTTTGGTAAAAGTGGATAAGCTAGTAGGTGATATACATTAAACTTTTCATAAAGTGGCAGGTCGATACATTATTAGTATAAGGGAATCTCTTTAGTATTGATTTCGATGTCTAAATTAGTGATAACCAGAAATTGATACTTGGGTTTTAGACAATTAACCATACTAAATATTTTGGCAAAAGAAGCAATTGAACCCTAAAACTTATGTCAAATATTGAATAATGCAAAAATTTTGTGTCGAAATGAATAATTCATTTCTCACGAGATGTCAATTAATGTTTTAAATTGCGGTTTCAAATCTTTGATGAGTTCATACTATTGCATTTTTGTTATTTACCGTACGTGATCGTCTAATCCTTTTTATCTGGATACTTTAATTTTCACAAGTTTCTACAATATATCTGCAACTGCATTATAGAAGATTCTGTTATCTAACAGAATAAATTTTGTTAATTTTTATGTAAATAAAAGAATATCATACTAATTATATATTTTATGATTAAAAATAATTAATTATATTATAAAATTGAGGAAATTAATAATTTTTTAAAGTAAAAATGTTTTTTTATCTTATTATATATAATATTAAATAAGCATGATTTTTTTATTATCTTAATTATAATCACATATAACTAAATTAGACTATGTAGTTATGAAACATAATTATCGTAAAAATATATGACATCATAAATCCATTACTACTATGCTTAGAGAATAGATAACGCCAAGATCATAATTATTAAAGCTGAATAGGATATTAAAGTAGATAAGAATTGAGTACACGAGGTCATTGGTTTAACTAATGAGTTATTGGTTCAACTCTTTATAATATAAAAATATAAATTTGTATAAAAATAAAAAAATACATATTCTATAAATAAAATGATAATAAGTTTGATTCATTAAAATATGGTAATAGAAAACAAATGGTTTAAGGTTATATAAAATTTCATAGTTAAATAAATTAGAATTTTTTTTAAAATTTTACCAATTCACAAATAAAACTAATTTAATGGTATGATTCAGACCAAATCAAATACCGATTCACTAATTTATGGATTGAACCAGATTTAATAATTACTTAGAATTGCTGCTACGACCCCTTCTCAATTTGAGGAGTTTCCATACACATTACACGCGGATTCAACTTACTTTTCATTTGTTCAAGAAAGCAGATTAAACAGATGGGGCGGAATCAAATGGGCCTCATGCAAGCCTGAGCCCACACAAACTTATCCATTTGAGCCTGCCTTCTTAAATAATTCCATTAAAGAAAATTTGTCTTGTCTAATACTCGTCGGGCAGGTTCAAAGATGATCTACATTTAATTTTTAAATTCATTATTTTTTAAATAAATAATAAATTAATTACTAATAACTAGTTAAAAAATATTTTTAAATCAAAATTGGGTGGGTATATATGCATTGAGTTTCTTGGTTGTAGACCATATATTAATGCAAAAGAATTGAAAAAAAAAATCTATAATTAGGCACAAGCCCATAGGTTAGCTTAGGACGGTTGCAGGTAGCATGCAAATGAGTTGAGCCACTCGTGAGCAGCTCGAGATTGATTCATAAAAAATTTAGTTCGAATTCGAATTTTAACGAGTCAAGTCAAAATGAGTTCGGTTCGTTTAGTTCTTTTATTAAATGAGTTGAGTTTGAGTTTTTTATTACTCGATTCGAATTGTTCGCGAGATTAAACGAGCTTAATATAAAATATATTTTTATTTTTTATATTATATATAATGTAAATATAAAAAAATTCACTAAACTTTTTTAGGCTCATTTAAATTTGTATATTATATATAATGTAAATATAAAAAACTTATTAAACTATTTTAGGCCCATTTAGACTTATATATTATATATAATATAAATATAAAAAATTCTTTAAACTCTTTTAGACTCTTTTAAGGTCGTATAAATTTGTTTAGGATCGTTTAAGCTCAAATATAACTTAAACTTGAATTTGAACTCAAATACTTAGGTTCGATTAGAAATTTAGAGTAAAGAATTTAAAACTTGTTTAAACTTAAATAAGTTCGATTAAGCTCGTGTTCGAATTGAGTTCGAACTCGAACTCAAACTCAAACTCGACTTTTTTGAGCATGATGCGTTCGAGCTCGAGCTTGTTTAATATTGATAAGTTAAAGCTTGAGCATTCAGATGTTTGACTCGGTTCGGCTTGTTTGCACTCCTAATTGCAGGTTTATTGGTACAATCTTAATCCATACAACATGATTCGTTTCAACTAGCGTTAAAAACAAACGAAAATAAAATTCCACTCCACTTTGCAAGTTCAAACATCTATATATTTTAAACCAACCTTGATAATATTAAATAAGTTTGAGTTTAGACTCAAGTCTTCCAAACCTAAAAATGCCGAATTTGAGTTTAAATTCAATTTGAATACGAACTTAATTTAATTTATTTAAGTTTAAATGAATTTTAAATTTTTTATTTCAAAATTTTAATCAAACCTAAAAATTTAAGTACAAGTTCAAGCTTAAGTCATATTTAATTTTAAACGAGCTTGTATGAGTCTATAATTATTTAGTAAATTTTTTATATTTATATTATATAAAATATATATATATATATATATATATATATATATATATATATATATATATTATATTAAACTCATTTAGAATCATGAGTAATTCGAATCGAGTAATAAAAAATTCAAACTTGATTCGTTAAAATTCTATCTCAAATTAAATTTTATATAAATTAATTTTGAACTGCTCACAGATAACTCAACTTATTAATATCTTTATTTTACATCTAGCCTGCAAAGTTGGTGGCCCGTTTTACATAATTGGAAAGTCCAACGTTTCCCATAATATCACGTGAGAAGACAACCTTAATTAGCAATCAAAATTCAACAACACTTCAAACGCAAAAAACATAATACAAGCATCGGTAGTGCGCATGTAATCAATGCTACGGTTGCATTCTTAGCAACATCAACCGAATGTGTGAAATCAATGTATGTGTTCTGAAGCATAGACTTGGTTCAGATTTTCATCAAAGATCCAATGCATGACTTGCCTTTCATGCCACTCCCTCCATCTGCTCAACACCTAAACACTACATCTGTCAGCACCATACACATCACCTCTAGTGCCTTCAATTGTGGGCTGCGTACTTGCTCTCACCAGCACAAGAACCTCTAGATTGAGAAAATTAATTACACCTAAGGTGAGAAGTTTGTTGTGTGTTTTCAGCTAACTTCTTTTAACCACGAAAGTTATATCAAAAGTTGATCAGGCTTTCTTTTACATTTTTAAATCAACATTCAGCCTTTTTCATATTTAATGTAGAATTATTTGATAATATCTCAATTACATATTGATTTATAATTAGAATTTTAATATCAACTAATTCTCTTATAAATTGATAGAAATATTGCATTCGAACTTTTGCAAAAAAACTTAATGAGATTTTGGTTAAAAAAAAAATCATAAGTTGCACACATTATATAATCACATTGTCCTTATAGATACACATATAGTGCATTAGGTTCTTATCTCATGACAAGTCAGCCTGTGCCATCCAAGAAATATTATATTTATACTCATCAAAATAAATATAGATGTGTACGCATGTAATACTGATTATTAAAAAAAAAGGCTCATTAAAATTTGTTGTGCTAGGTTTTGCAGTCGTAATTTATTCTATAATATTCGTATTATCTTAGATTTATATGTGATTTTATTAATCGTAGCATAATTGTGATTATTATTTAGAATTATGCCTCACACTTTTCACAGTTGATATGTTTGAAACTATCTTCCTAACATAGAATGTAAAATCAGTTTTATATGGGTTGTGTGCAAGCTATCATGTTGATATCCCAAGTTTTATTTGAGTATTGGATAATGTATCCATAATTTTCTGGTTTGGGACTACACGTGCATGTATCAAGCAGAACTAAGATCTGATTTGAAGCAGACACCAACACTTGGTAAGTGGTAACACATTGATAGCGATACGCGTCCAAGGCTTCATATGCCATCGAAATTTCGGGAAGTGTTTAAATACATTGTTATTTTTATATTTTTAAAAATTATTCTCAATAATTATTTTTAAAATTTGTTTTCGGATTAAAAAAAATAGAATAGAAAATGATTGATATTATAAATAAAAAGAATTTCACCTTATTATAAACTGACATTCAAAATAAAAAGATAAATTTAAAAAATAACTAAAAGTTATTTATATATTTTTGTTTGTAAATTATTCATTTAGAAAATAATTTTTAAAAGTAGATTTTAAAAATAAGTTACCAAATCAATTTTTTTATTTTTAAAAATAGAAAATAAAAAATTATTTTTAAAAATAGAAAATAAAAAGACCGCCAGTTTTTTTCCCCTCCGTCACTCATTGTAACAGTAATAAAGTTTTAGGAGACAAACCTTAGATACGAAAGCAAAATATTAAAAACTACACGCAAAACAAAACAACCAAACATACAATTAAAGAGACAAGACTTATAACATCCTAATATGTTCGGTGGTCGAACTTAATGCATGAATTTCCATTAAAACTTTGGCTCGAATCGGGATACTTGAAATATATATGATGATGGAGGAAAGCATTGGAGTCAAACTAGTGTATAAAACTCCTATAAAATATCATGTGCCTGATGGTATTTGACTCTTTTATTTCTTTGGTTGTTTTTATTTTTAACATCCATAAAGAATTTGATCTAATTTCTGGTTAGAATTTAGAAAGACTTAACGACATATGTTGAAGATATGAGAAATTTTTTATTGGGCTCGACCCCAATATATCATATTTGAGCACAAACAATGAGAGGATAATAAATAATATAAAATGAGACCTATAATATATAAATTATCCAAGTTATGTGATCCATAATATTTAAATCATCTAATTCGTGGAACTCATAATACAATTAAGTCATTTGACTCATAAAACATACAAATATTGTAAGTCCTATGAATTAGGTGATTTGTACATTATAGATCTCATTTTGTATTATTTGTCATCTTCTCATTAGTTATGTTTAAATATGATATGTTAGGGTTGTGCGCAACCAAGAATTTCTTTGAAAATATAGACCAAGGATCATATCTACATGTTTTTTTTAAGCGTATCTTATATTTTTAAGAGTAAAGTGATTTGTCATAATTTTTATAAAAAAATTAGGAATATATCATTATAAATTTAAAATTACTCTTTAATTAATTATTATTTATTAAATTTTAAATCTTTGATATTTTTATTAAAAATTGTGATATCACACTTTACTCTATAAAATATATATTACACTCTATAAAATCCAACCATTTGTGACAACAAATACTTGGTATGAGTAAGATAGAATGCACTAGTTATACAATAAATTAGTTTACTATGATATTTTATCAGAAAAGGTGGATTTTACACATGATAATTTTTTTTTCTTTTTTTCACTTTGATAGCATAAAACCACTCAAAAACATAGTGAGCTACATTTTATGATAGATAAATTTCATGGACTATGAATTGATAAAATTCATGACGTATCATGTATAAAAATAGCATATTTTATGTCAGAGATAATAAAAATCACAAGATCTAAGTTAGTATAAAAAATTCATGTAAATTATGAATATGGAAGGGTAGGTCCAAAACTTGAAAGTGTCAAATCATATTATAATTCATGATTAGTGAGACAGATAATCAATACTAATGTGAGGAAGACTATAGTGTCTTTGCCTAACCTTGGGTGCCGATGTTGGAACCCAAGACATGTGGCAGATGAATTGATTGCCATGTGTACATTGATCAGACAAGAAATTAAATTTTATTTGTCATCAAAATGTAGGAAAAATTGCAAAAAAGACCCATCTAGTGAGGAGAAAGGGCTGCCAATTATGTTTTGTCCACCTTGGATCCTTCTTATCAACCCCTGCTTCACATCAAATGAGGAACATTGAAGACTAATTGCGAAGAATGAATATGCTAGCAAAACACACAAGACATTAGTCCTGTTTAAGGCAAAGCTGGTGATGAAATCAAAAGATTTTCTGAAACTTTAAAGAGATTTTGGTGAGTGCTTTGTTAATTTGGTATATTTGATTATGGTTGTTAGAACTTAAAAAATTGTTAGCAAGATTATAGGTTATGATTTTACCTGAAATTAAAGTAGCTCTTCTATAAATTTCAAAAGGGTTGGCATTTGCACTCAGAGCAGTCATGGAATTTAAATTACAACAATTTACAAAAAAATTAAAAAAAATAAAACATTGTATACAAATTACAAGTTTACATCAATTTAAAATAGAAAATAACATTCGAAAACAAAATCATAATGGCAAAATAATTTCAATGCATAAAGACCCAAACAAGGACAGGCATCGTACCTTCAAATAGGGCTTCAAACACGCTTCGTAAATGTTAAAGGAAATTCACAGTGATTTAACAAAACTTCATATTGGTCCTAATGTTTTTGAATTTTGCTATGAATGAAAATGCATCACAGGGATTCAATCACATTTCACAGTGATCACATATCAAAGATTCTTTATTTTTCAGGTCAATCTGCTATTTTTATAATTGTAAGAACTCTTGAAGAGTTTTCCACATTTTGTGGAAATGCATTAGTTATAACAATGGTTGCGATTTGAAATCTAAATTCCAATACATCATATTCATCCACATCACCCAAGGTTTTAAAACCTCGACCGCACCTTAGATTTTGCCTACTAGTGTAAATTTAAAATAAAATTAAAAGTCATTTGATTTGCATAGAAAATAATTTTTTACAAAAAATTATCTTTTTTTAAAAAATAATTTTCAATATAAATTTTTTAAAAAATACTCAAAATTGTTTGGTTCAATTTACATAAGAATTGATACTTCTTGAAAAGTAACTTCTTATGTATTGTTTAATTTAATTTTTAAATATTTTAGGAAGTGTTAATAAAATAATTACTATATTATTATAATATAAAGTAATAAGTTTTATTTGTTACTAATTAAATTTAATAATGATAATTTTATTATTTAATCTGTAAATAACATAAAAAATAGAACTTACCAAGGGAGAATGTGGGTAAATAATTTTTTATATTTTGTAGGAAGTAAAATTTCTCAAGAAGTTTTATTTTTTCAATTTGTAAGATAATAGCCAACCAAATAACCTATCCATTTTTTATTTTTCATAAAATAGAATTTTCTATACTATTGAAAAATAGAACTTATCAAGAGAAGAGATGGGTAAGTAATTTCTCATGTTTCGTAAGAAGTAAAATTTCTCAAAAAAATTATTTTTTTAATTTATAAATTAATAGCTAATCAAATAATTTTTTATATTTTTTAATTTTTTTAATATGTTATAGGCAAGCAATATGACTGTTAAGATCCCCCACTAAAGTATAGGAGTATTAGGATTTCAAGATAATAGTTGGTTATATTAAATTTTTTAAAAAGGAAATTTTGTGGTAATTAAATAAAGGATTTTAAGCGTGCTAAAAGGTCTTTTCCATCATATTAATTTTCTAAAAAAACCAAAAAAATAGAAGTATGTTATTTTGGGTACTTCAAGATCTGTATTTTGCAAAACTTAGAATTTGTTTGAATATATTTTTCATTTTTCTGTTTTAAAAAATTTTTCTCAAAATTTATTTTAGAATTTATTTTTTATTGTTAAAAATTGTCTTTAGATTTAAAGAATACAAAGAATAAAGAGTATTTGAATATGTAAATAAGAAAATATTTTATTTAATTACAAAATTGGCATCAAGTACAAAAGAATAAATTAAAAAAATAAAAAAATTGTTTATATATTTTTTTAAATTATACTTGTAAAGTTAGAATATTGAAAAACTGGTTTCAAAATAAGAATTTCTTTCTTAAAAATAAAAAAATATTTTTAAAACAGTAAAAATCATGCCCTTAGAAATGTAAATCGGGCTCAAGCCTGTAGGTTTAGTGGGTCAATTTGTGGATTTTGTGATTTTGGTTTGTTTTGAAAATGGACTGACCCGTGGAAGTCAAGGTTTGCGCTACTGCAGGCCAACGTTTTTTTTTTTTTGGGCTTCTGAACCAAACAACCTCCAAATCCTATTTTGGTCAAAAATAAAATGGTTTAATGTTGATTTTAAGATAGGAGTAGAGATGGAAGTACGAAAAGAGGGGTAATTAATTATAATAAAAATAAAAAAAATAAAAGATTAATTGTATTATTTGTAAAATTTAATGAATGTAATAATCATTATATTCATAAATGATAAATTAAATATTACATTTACTCTTTAAAATTATTATTTATCCTTACTTTTTTTTGTGCAGGTTTACTGGTACGAATTTCAATCCACATAGGCTCTATATCGTGTAAATAAATGACACCTGATAAATTACTTGGTAGTTAATAAGTAAGCTGATAGCTTATAATTGATAGCTAATTTATCTAAAAATTAAATTATATTAATATAATTAAAAAGTATAAAATAAAATTATAATTTTTAATATTTAATTAATTATATTTTATAAACTTATATATTTATTTACTTATATAATTTTTATTTTATTATTTATTATAAAATTATAATTACTTAAAATATAATTAATTATTTTTTAAAAAATTAATCAAATTTATATTATAAAAAATATGAATTGGAAATTAATAAAAAATAAGGATAAATTTAGAAAGAATTTTAAAAAAATAATAGTTAGGTAGTTTATTAAATAAGAATTTATAAGTTACCTACAGTAGTTTATAAATTAGTGCGAAAAATACCTTTAGAGGATAGTTTTAGGGATGCTTAACGGGCCACTATCTTGCAAGCTCTTCGCAGATCAAACTTATTAAAATTAGTCTCGTAAAAAATGCAAGCCTAAATGGGCCAGTCCGTGCGGTGTGGGCTAGTGTGGATTGCGGGTTGGCCTACCGGTCAAGCCCGTTTATAATATAAAGTCCGCGGATTTTATGAATTGGACCAATTAAAATAAGCTAATATAAAATGCGAGCTTTAATAAACAGGGTCGAAATGGGTTCAACCAGCACAGGCCATCCCTCGAGCCGTGCGGGCTGACCTGTTAAGCACTCCTAGTTAATTTATAACTTATTGACCTAATCAATAAGTTATAAGTTAACTCAATAAGTTATAAGTTAACTTATTTATTGTGCGAAACAGAGGTATAATATAATCCGTTTGAAATTGTGTTAAAAAAATAAAAAGAATTAATAAATTATAAATTATCTTATTTATTATGTGAAACGAAGCCATAATATAATCCGTTTGAACTTGCATTAAAAAAATACGAAAAGAATAAAATTCCACCGCACTCCGCATCAGCTCCTAGCCTGCGAGGTTGGTGGCCCGTTTTCCATAATTAGAAAGTCCAACGTTTCCTATAATATCATGTGAGAAGACAACCTTAGCAATCAAAATTCAACAACACTTCAAACGCAAAAACATAATACAAGCATCGGCTGTGCGCGTGTAGTCAATGCTACCGACGCATTCTTAGCAACATCAACCGAATGTGTGAAATCAATGTATGTGTTCTGAAGCTTTAGGCTCGATTCAGATTTTCATCACAGATTCAATGCATGACTTGCCTTTCATGCCACTCCCTACATCTGCTCAGCACCATGCACTTCACTTCTGGTGCCGTCAATTGTGGGCTGCGTACTTGCTCTCATCAGCACAAGAACCTCTAGATCGAGAAAATTAATTATAGCTAGGGTGAGAAGTTTGTTGGGTGTTTTCATCGAACTTCTTTGACCACAAGAGCTATATTAAAAGTTGAAACCCCCTTTTTTTTTAAGCATAAATCAACAGTCAATCTTTTTTATATTCGATATGAAATAGTTCACCAATTACTCAATCACGTATTTGGTTCATGATTGAAATTTTAATATCAATTGATTCTTTCATAAATTGGTAAAATATAAAATAATAAAAATAAAAAAAAAACAAAACCCCACTTCTACAGCTCTGTATATTTTCTTAAACCCAATAAGATTTTGATTAAAAAAATATAATAAGTTGCACACATTATATGATTATTGTCCTCATAGATACACATATAGTGAATTAGGTCCTTATCTCATGACAAGTCAAGCCTTTGCCATTCAAGAAATATTATACTTTGTGAAAATAAATATAAAAGTATACGCAAGTAATACTAACTATAAGAAAAAAAGGCTTATCAAATTCTCTTCACAATTATATTATTGTTGTGCTAAGTTTTGCAGTCATAATTTACTCTAAAATGTTCATATTATCTTATATTTATATGTTATTTTATTATTTCATATATCTAATTAAAAATAAAAATGTAATACATGAATCATCATAATTATTTCACGTATCTAATCAATATGACAAGAGAAGAATTAAATCTAAGGGCATTTATGTTTTCGACCGCGAGTTGTCATATCCCTTTAACATGGACATTCATCGTAGTTGTTTTAAGTCCCGGAAGGAACACAATGGCATCTGCCGCAACACGTACCACAGGTTATGCCCAGATAAAATATAATTTTATAGTCAAATAAATTGGAAATTTTTTTTAAAGATTACCAATTCAATTTAATGCAATGGTTCAATTAAATTAATTAAAAAATATTGATTAAACTAATTTTTCACCGATTCGTAGATAAAACTAATTTGATGATATAATTCAGACCAAATCAAATACCAATTCACTAATTTATGGATTGAACCAGATTTAATAATTACTTAGAACTGCTGCTATGACCCCTTCTCAATTTGCGGAGTCTCCATATGCATTACACGCTGATTCAACAGCTTGCTTTTCATTTGTCCAAGAAGGCAGATCAAAGAGGTGGGGCGGAATCAAATGGGCCTCATCCAAGCCTGAGCCCACACAAACTTATCCATTTAAGCCTGCCTTCTTAAATAATTCCATTAAAGAAAATTTATCTTGTTTAATACTCGTTGGGCAGGTTCATAGACGATCTACATTTGATTTTTAAATTTATTGTTATTTTTAAATAAATAATAAATTAATTACTAATAAATAGTTAAAAATAGTTTTAAGTCAGAATTGGGTGAGTATATGCACTGAGTTTCTTATTTGTAGACCATATATTAATGCACAAGAAAAAAAAAATCTATAACAAGGCACAAGCCCACGGACCAGCTTAGGACTGTGCAGGTTTATTGGTTTGAATCTCAATCCACACAGCATGATCCGTTTGAACTCGCGTTAAAAAGATACGAAAAAAAAAAAAATTCCGCCTCACTCCGTAACTTAGAAATGCAAATGCAAATGAGCCGAATCGAATATGTAATTTACATGTTTAAATTCAAGTTTAATAATATTAAATAAATTCAAATTCGAGATAGCTCATCAAATCTAAAAGCATTAAATTCAAATGAACTTGGAACTTATTCGATGTCAAAAAAGTTTATATAAATTTATAACAATTTAATTAATAAATTTTTTATATTTATATTATATAAAATATAAAAAATAAAATATATTTTTATATTAAATTTATTTAAATTTACAAAAAATTTAACTCGAATAATAAAAAATTTAAATTCAAATTATATTTTTTATGAATTAATTTTAAACTGCTTATGGATAATTTAATTTAACAACACTTCAAACGCGAAAACAGAAATACAAGCATCAGCAGTGCGCATGTAATCAATGCTACCGATGCATTCTTAGTAACATCAACCGAATGTGTGAAATCAATGTATGTGTTCTGAAGCTTAGATTTGGTTCAGATTTTCATCAAAGATTCAATGCATGACTTGCCTTTCATGCTAGTCTCTACATCTGCATAACGCCTAAACACTACATCTGTCAGCACCATACACTTCACTTCTAGTGCGTTCAATTGTGGGCTGCTTACTTGCTCTCCTCATCACAAGAACCCCTAGATCGAGAAAATTAATTATGTCTAGGTGAGATGTTCTCATCGAACTTCTTTTAATTATAAAAATTATATTAAAGATTGAGACTTTCCATTATACTTTTAAATTAATACTTAACTTTTTTTTATATTCGATGTTAAATGATTCAATAATCTCTCAATTACATATTGATTCATGATTAGAATTTTAATATCAATTGATTCTTCTGTAAAATGACAAAAATATTATAACCGAACTTCTATATTAAAAAAAAATGTGATGAAATTTTGATATATTTATACTCATTAAAATAAATATAAAAGTGTACGCAAATAATATTGATTATAAAAAAAAAGGCTCATTAAAATTTGTCTGCTAGGTTTTGCAGTCATAATTTACTCTATAATGTCCGTGTTATCTTATATTTATGTGTAATTTTATTAATCATAACATAACCTAACCCTAATCATAATTTAAAATTATGCCTCACACTTTTCACAGTTGATATGTTAAAACTATCTTGCTAACATAGTATGCAAAATCAGTTTTATATAAGTTGTGCGTAAAATATCATGTTGATATCTCCACTTTTGTTTGAGTATCGGATAATGTATCCATAATTGTTGGAAGGTTGCTGCATATTTTTCAGCAAAAAGCATATCCAAATATCGTCGCAGCAAATTCTCACTCCAAATTATTGTCTTAAATAAGACAGAAACACTTGGTGGAAGCTGGAGCAGGGGGCTCTCTGTATGTGAGTATGTGTTAGTTTCTACCAAGATGAGATCAACAAGCCGTCATTGCAGATGAAATTTCAAAACAAAAAACTTGCTCATAAATACATACATATCACTTACATAAGCGAACATATTTTTCTGGTCTTGGGACTGCACGTGCATGCATCAAGCAGAACTAAGATCTGATTTGAAGCAGACACCAACACTTGGTAACACATTGATAGCAATGCGTGTCCAAGGCTTCATATCCCACCAGAACCTCAGTCTCTCTCTTCTTCTTCTGTTTTTTCCTCCCTCCCTCACTCATTGTAACAGTAACAAAGTTTTAGGAGACAAACCTTAGATATGAAAGCAAAATATCAAAAACCACCGGCATAACAAAACAACCAAACATACAATTAAAGAGACAAGACTTGTAACATCCTAATATATTCGGTGGTCGAACTTAACATATGAATTTCTATTAAAACTTTGACTCGAATAGGGATACTTGAAATATAAACAAACTATGATGATGAAGGAATGCATTGGAGTCTAACTAGTGTATAAAACTCCTATAAAATATCATGTGGCTGATGTATCTGTCTCTTATTTCTTTGGTTGTTTTTATTTTTAATATCCGTAGAGAATTTGATCTAATTTCTAGTTAGAATGTAGAAAGACTTAACAACGTATGTTGAAAATATGAGAAATTCTTGGTTGGCTCAACCCCAATATATTATATTTGAGCACAACCAATTAGACTATAACAAATAATGCAAAATTAGACCTATAATATATAAATTATCTAATTTGTGTGATCTATAATACTTAAATCACCTAATTCGCGAAATTCGCAATACAATCAAGTTACTTGACCCATAAAACACGCAAATGTTGTGAGTCCTATGAATTACGTGATTTGTATATTGTGGATCTCATTTTCTATTACTTGTCATTCTCTCATTGGTTATATTTAAATATGATATATTAAAAATGTGTCCAACTAAGAATTTCTCTAAAAATAATTTAAGAACCATATGTATATATTTTCTCTTATTTTTTTAAAGTATATTTTTTTCTAAAGCATATCTTACACTTTAAAAAGTAAAGTGATATATCAAAATTTTTATAAGAAATGGTTACAAATTTAAAAATTACTCTTTAATTAATTATTATTTATTAAATTCTTAATCTTTAATATTTTCATAAAAAATTATGATATTACACTTTACTTTTAAAATATATCTTACACTCTATAAAAGCTCAACCATTTATTACAACAAATACATAATATGAGTAAAATAGAACGCACTAGTTATGCAATAAATTAGCTTACTATGATATTTTATTAGAAAAGGTGGATTTCACACATGATAATTTTTTTTCCTTTTTTTTAACTTTGATAGCACAAAACTGTTGCGCATTAATCTTAGAAACGTAGTGAGCTACATTTTATGAAAAGTAAATTCTATGAACTATGAATTGATAAAACTTATGAGGTAACATGCATAAAAATAGCATATTTTATGTTAGAGAGAATAAAAAATCACAAGATTTAAGTTAGTACAAAAAATTCATGTAAATTATGAATATGGAGGTGAAGATCCAAAACTTGAAAGTGTCAAATCGTATTATAATTCATTACTAGTGAGATAAAAAAAATCAATACTAATGTAAACTTAAAACAAACTTAATACTTCTTTTATTTTTATTTATCTATCATCATTAACCGATTTCACACATATTAAAAAAATAATTTAATTTATTTTTTTAGTGAGATTTACAAGATTATCATTTATGCATAAAATTTAAAATAGTTAAAAATAGAGAGAGAAATATAAAAGAATAAATATAAATTAATTAATAATATAAAATAATAAAATATTTATTAATAAAAAAGAAGTGTAGATTTGAAAAAAAAACATTTAATGCTTTATTAAAATTCTAAAATAATAGATAAAAAGAAATGAAAAAAACCTCTTCAAAATGCAATAAATAAAAAGAAAAGAAGGGAGTATGTCATAGGCAAGTAACATGACAGTCAAGATCCCCCATTAAAATATAGGAGAATTAGGATTTCAAGATAATAGTTAGTTATATCAATTTTTTTTTTAAAAATTGTGGTAATTAAATAAAGGATTTTAGGTGTGGTAAAAGGTTTTTTCCTGTCATATTAATTTTAGAAAACCACAAAAATAGAAGTATAGTTTTTTCGGGTTCTTCAAGATTTGGGTTTTGCAAAACTTAGAATTTGTTTGGATGTATTTTTAATTTTTTTTGTTTGAAAAAATTATTCTCAAAATTTATTTTAGAATTTTTTTTGTTTTTAAAAATTGTCTTTAAATTTAAAGACTACAAAGAATAAAGAGTATTTGGATAAGTAAGTAAGAAATTATTTTATTTAATTATAAAATTGACATTAAATACAAAAGAACAGATTAAAGAAATAAAAAATTGTTTCTATTTTTTTGCTTTAAATTATACATGTAATGTTATAATATTGAAAGACTGGTTTTCAAAACTGATTTCAAAATAAAAATTTCTTTTTTAAAAAATAAAAAAATTATTTTTAAAACAGTAAACAATCATCCCTTTAGAAATGTAAATCGGGCTCAAGCCTGTAGGTTTAGTGGGTCAATTCGTGGATTTTGTGCTTATAGATTTGAAAATTTGGGTTTGTTTTGAAAATGGACGGACCCGAGCAAGTCAAGGCTTGCGCTACTGCAGGCCAACTTCCTTTTTTTTTTTTTCTTCCCTTTATAGCTTCTGAACCCAACCAGGAGTCCTCCTAACGAAATGGCTTAATGTCGATTTTAAGATAGGAGTAGAGATAACAGAACGAAAAGAGGGATAATTAATTATAATAAAAATAAAAATAAAAGATTAATAGTGTTATTCATAAAATTTAAGAGATGTAATAGTCACCATATTTAATAATGATAAATTAGATATTACATTTACTCTTTAAAAATATTATTTATGCTTACTTTGTAATATTTAACATTCTAAATAAGGATATTTACATATTTCAAACTATATGCTTAAGAAATTATTGTATTTTATACGCATCAAATATCATAAATAATAACATAATGAAGGAGTATCTCAATTAAATAAAAAGAGTTTAAAATAATTATTGATTATATATAAATTTAGAGCTTTATTTATTTGTGCTTGGAATTCCTCAATAATTTCACGTAAATTTGCAAGGCTTAATTTTAAAATTTTGTATTTTTTTCTTAATTTTAATTTTTTTTTAAATCATTATCTGAGTTTTAGTGGAGTTACAATGAAATATGAGAATGGCGCGAATTTTGCCTTCAACAATAGAAAACGAAGTAATACAATATCTTATCTCCATTAGTAGAGCATGGAACAAGAAAAAACTATGTGCCCTGGCCTTGTCTCATTGTCACTCCTAGGTAACAGGCAGGGCTGCAATATACCAATAACATCAGAAAACTGAAATTGACATTTAACTTGGGACGTCAGTAACCCCAGAGAATTATGTTTTGTTTTTGTTCCCTATTGGAAGGAACATATCCAAACATAAAACCACCATCATTTGACAATAAAATTAAGCAAAATAGTTCAATTTACATTGCTATTAAGTTGTAATGAAAAAATTTTCAGACGTCTCGGAGTGATTACAATTCCGATGTGCCAGTGACACTTAGATTCCCACAGCTCAAAGATGAGATGACTGCAAATACTCTTTAGATTTCTCCACAGGACAATCAGCTTACATGTCTGCATCGAAAAACTTCCTTAAATCCTTGAAAAATCATGCAATACTATCAGTCTACGAATGGAATGGCATTGAATGGAAGATATTATAGTACTGAAACCTAAATCGGCCCTTCACATCCGACAGAAGTATTTCAATCAAGTACAAAGACAAACCTTAACTTTCATAACTTTTACAATCCCCTTTATATTAAAAGTGCTATTTTTTATGGCGTTTTGTCTTTTGCCCTTCGCTTTCCCAAGGAGAGTTCTCCTCACTCGCCCATAGTTGATTTATTGGTTCATTTCAGATGAATGTTGTGAAGCATCTTCTCTTGCGCTTCTTACATTTTAGAATTTTCCATGCGTTGAGTGAATTGTGGTTTGGCTTCTGACGTTTTTCTGTTATTTTGTATGGGATAGACCAATATTGTTTGGGTTCGGAGTAGATTTTGATGATTCGGCTTCTTTTCAAATTATCATTTCCTTTTTTGTGTATCTATTTGATTTTATGTCTGATTCACGGCAAAGTAGATTTTCTTTGAATGATTTCCATTTTTGTTGTAGCTCTATCAAATCTATTCAACTATGTATTTGAAAATAAAGTCGAAAGATTTCGTTTGCTTTTCTTCCCGAAAACCTAGATTGATACCTGAGATCAATTTGATAACATTTTTCATGTTTTGTATTTCTTCATTTGTGTATTTGATTGCTTTTCTATGTTATTAACAATAAAGTGGTTTTGCTTTAATCTATTTTTGTGTTTATTTGCAGGTTTGTAGGCTTATCACTTGATTTCTATTGTCGATTTCTACATTTATAAATTGCAATCTGTTATCTTTGCATTCTTGAAACCCTAAATTGATCCCTTAGATCAATTATATGATAGATATGGCAAGGAGCACGATAATTGGTATTCAATTGTAACACGTTCCCAATTTTTGTAACTTTTAAATTTTAGTTTCAATATTATCCTTCCGGTCACAAATATTTAATCATGCATATCAGTACTTCATAACATTAGAAAGTTTTCATTATTTCTTATTGTACGGAGAAAAACTATTTTCATATTATTCAAATTTGAATTACAAACTGATTTGTTTATTCATTTTATCAGTATTTCATACATCTATCCATATTCTTGCTTCTTCATTTTCTCATTTGTCCCACCCAAGGTTTGTGTTTCATTCCATTCTCCCTATTATTAGGTAATGCTTCGAACTGAAGTTGCATTCAAAGAACATATTTTCGAACACTTTCATTTGTTATTTATGCATGAAACTCATACACTTGGAATGTATGAGGTTTTTATATCTCTTTGCATATTCTACTTGTTTTAGTTGTGACTTAAGAAATAATCAAATTTTAATGGTTTGTTTCAGTTATGCAACCTATCACTATATATCAAAAGGGTTCTTCTAGGTTTGTCATGGAGGAAGAGGTATTTTTTTATATACTATTCAATCTTCTATTTTTTATACCATATCTATTGTATTTTGCAAGTTGTCTGTTATGATTGGAGGTTTTTGGTTGGTACAATGCCGTTATTACTGGTAGTAAGTGTAGTTGTTATGTTGCATTTTTCAAGGTTTCTGTTATAGTTGAATGTTCCTTGATGATGATTCATTTGTTATTTGTTTGTTATAGTCATTATAACATCAAATGCCATTTGTTAAAATACTTTCCTAAATCGTGTATGTATTATTAAATTTTAGCATGTATGATTAGATTAGTTATTATTCATCTTTTAGTTATGATAATCTTAACTAATTAAGTTCTAAACTTCAGATTATGTATATCTTTTTTTTTATGTATTTTTCCAATCCATGCCTGCATGTGTATCTTTTTTTTATTTATGAAATATTGATTTCTAATTCGAGTATGTACAATTTATGTGTTCTGTTAATGCTATATATTCTTTTTTAGTTCATGTGTTCTGTTGATGCTATATATGCTTTTTTAATGACTTGTAGATTCAAAAGTATTTGTGGTAATTTATTATTATGAATTTAAGTTTAAAGACAAAAGAATTTATGGTTTTTTCCTTAAGTATGTAATGAGTTATTATGTCTCAAGTTTTGGTGACAAAGATGAATATTATATCAGTTCAAAGGACCTATTAGTGCATTTGGCAAAAAGGTGGATCTTCTATTTATCTTGCAACAAAAGTAAGCATATATATTAGAGTTGAACATGCCTATCTGTCTTGAATATGTCATCTTGTGCATCTTATGTTTATCTTTTCCTTTAATTCTTTATTGATACTATCAATTTGTTAATATTACTAATTAAATTAGTTATTGTTCATGTCTCATTTCTGATAGTCTTACCTATTTGAGTTCCAAACTTTAGATTATGTATAATTTTTTTCAAAGTATTTTTCCATTTTGTGTCCGCATGTCTATCTTTTATATTTTTATTTATGAAATATTGATTTCTAGTTTAGATTTGAACAATTCATGTAATGTTTTCTATTAAAACATCATTAATTTTTTTTCAAAGTATTTTTCCATCTTGTGCATCTTATGTTTATCTTTTTCCATTAGTTCTTTAATGATGCTATCAATTTGTTAATATTACTAATTACATTAGTTATTGTTCATGTCTCATTTCTGATAGTCTTACCTGTTTGAGTTCCATACTTTAGATTATGTATAATTTTTTAAAAGTATTTTTCCATTTTGTGTCCATATGTATATCTTTTATATTTTTATTTATGAAATATTGATTTCTAGTTCAAATATGAACAATTCATGTAATGTTTTATATTAAAAAAATTAATTTTAATTCTTTTATAGATGGATTATACAACGAATCCATTTTATGCAATTAACCAATTAAGGACTTCATGGTTAATTATCGAATGTGTACTTTGAGTGTGGAATGAAATGATCCCAGGCAGTGATAATAAGATTAAGTCTATTGAAATGGTTTTGATGGATAGATAGGTATTATTTTTTTTCTATTCTCATTTATTTTCCTTATTTCATGAAGTCTATTAGTTATGTAGTTTTGTTTTGGTTTTTATTGTTAATATAGTAACTTATTATATGTTTATAATATTTTGAATTTGTATAGAGGAATAAGATTCAGGCCATAGTAAAAAATAATTTAGTTGAATTCTTTCAAGGCAATGTCATAGAAGGACTATGTTATCAAATTCATAGGTTTGATGTCATTGAGAACACTGGTGCTTTGCAAGTGATTCACCATCATTATCATATCATCTTTAATCTAAACACTTAAGTTACTAAAGTTAGTGCTGGTGTTCCTTATCATGGATTTGATTACATCCCATTTTTGGAAATACTAAATAAACATGTGCCACCACACGTTTTACTTGGTATGTCTTCAATTTTTTTTTGATCTTATATGTTTCCAAAAGTATTCTTATGCTCATGTTGTTGCAAAAAAATGCCAATATACATTTTATTAACCATTTCCTTTGACATTGTAGATGTTATTAGAGAAATCATTTGGGTCTCTCTTGTATAATATACTATCTCCAGTGGTAAACCATTGCATCGTGTTGAGGTTACACTAGAAGATAACATGTAAGTATAATTTGAATATAGAAGAATTAGATTAATTTTGTAAAATGTATTTCTGTACTAACCTAAACATTTTATTGTCAATTGTTATAGGGGTTGCTAATAAAATGTATAAAATGTGTTCTTTTTAATTTTCAAGCTAAGCATGTTTTAAATCATATGAAATATAGTCATGGTTTGGATAAGTTAATGATTTTCCAATTTGCAAGGATAAGGTCGATGATTTTCTAGTTTGAATTCTCTATACTAACATAAAGATTTTATTGTCAACTATAATAGGGGTTACTTGATAAAGTGTATTTTTTTGAATTTTCAAGCTAACCATGTTTTAAATCATATGAAATTTCGTCATGGTTCATATAAGTTAATGATTTTCCAATTTGCAAGGATAAAGATAGTTAGTGGTTAGTTAGTTCAATTGTATTATTTTCAAGTTTAGAAAATAAATGATTAGTTAAAACTAAAAGGGAAGTATCTCAAGTTGTTTTGGATCCTTCTGCTCGACTTACTGAGAAATTATAAAATCAATTAGTTTTAAATTCTTTTATGCTATTTATGAAATTTAGTTAATTTAATTATTTAATAAATGAAGCCTTTATCACTTAGTGAATCGAGAATTAGTCAATAGTTAGTTTGTTGAATTCACAAATAAACAATTCCAAACATAAATTAATATTCATCTGAATGCTCTTTCAAGGTGATCATGTATATGACTCCACCGATTGTTATCTCATCTATTCATCGAACTCTAAATGCTAAGTTTCAGAGCAAAAATCTTTTTTCTATAATTACAAGCAAGCAAGTTATTTTTTCAAACTACTGTTACTATTTTTTTAAATTACTATTATTGATTTCATATTTAAATGCTAATTCTCCTTACTATATTAATTTCTAAATTTTTGGCAACCTTGCCTCTATATTACTGATGCCACAATTGTGAAAGTGGATATTCATTCTCCTTGGTATTACAAATCTTGTGTTGAATGCATATGCAAGGTATAATATGAAAATGGCGGATTCTATTATGGATACTGTCACATTCCCTTATCATACTCTTTACCTTGGGAAGTAAACTATTTTAGAGTACTATTAAAGTTGATCATCATATTATTGGAGTTTTTGAAGTTTTTTTTATAAAAAATTTATGTATTAAAAGGATGAAATTATTTACAAGGCCTTATTTTATAGATTTTTTCTATCTATCATTGTTGGTGATGAGGAAACAATAGCTTTGTTTCTAATTTTTTATGATGATATTTGTAAATTGGTTAGTGTTACTTGCAATGACTTGAAGAAGCATGTCTTTAACGTAAGTGTTAATTTTATATATCCTACTTGAATTTTAACTATTAGTTTTGATCATTATATTGAGTATTTAAGTTCATAATTCTAGCTTATGCTTTTACTTTATGTTAGGACACTAGAAGATATCCTATGCTACAAGAGATATTAAATTGTGTCTTGAACCGACAATTTTCATTCAAGGTCTATGTTTCTATGTTTAATATCAAAGATATTTGGAAGAGTTACTCTGTCATTGAGATGCATCGTCCTACTGATGGATTCAACAAGGAAAATATTGATTTCCCAACTATGCAGGGAGTTTATTTAATCTTTATAATAATAGAAGTGACAAGCAAATCTTTAAGATAAGAAATGAAAATAAGACCAACTATGCAGGTAGTCTATTTAATCTTCATCCAATGTTGGTACTTGCTGGTTTTCTGCAAAAATGAAAATAAGATAAGAAATCACAGAAAAATAAATGACAAGCAAATCTAATTATCTAAGCTGCTAAGTTCTCCAAAGGACGATTGGTTATTAAATATAGTTAAAATTACACAATAATATAATAATTCAGTACAACGATACCCAAAGCCACACTTACGTTTTTCTCTTTTATTCTGTCAACAATTAAGTCAGCAAGACCCCTCTCTTTTGATAAGCATGCCTCTAGTAATCTCTCGTCCTCGTCGGCAATCTCCTTTGTCACAAGAAATTTAGAACGAAGGAATATATTAAAAACAATATTAATAAATTGGGTCAAGGACAAAAATGCATACAAGGAGCGAAATTGGTTAGAAAAAAAAAATAATGTTCCTTGAAAATTCTTAAAAAATAAGGATACTCAACATGAAAAGATCTAATTATCTTAATACAACGAGTTCTCTCAACTTTAGTTCCCCAGCTACCTCTTCATGTCCCATGAGACATATCCTAAGCTCTAAAAATCCCAACTTTGCAACTCGGTCGTGCAAAAACCCAACAAAGAGCATAAACCAAAAACAAACCAGTTCCAAGTTCACTCACTTCACTATTTGCGTAATCAAAACGAGATTGGGTCCCAGAAAAATCTACTAATTCATCACTACCATCATCTTCCTCATAAGTTGGTGCTTCTTAAACTTTGTAAAGCCAATTATCTGCAACCTCTTGATCCTCTATCTCCTTCAGAACCTCTTTTTGCTGAAGCAAAGCTTCCCTCATGATTTTGGAACTCATGCTGGAAGATATCAACTTCTCCAGCTTTTGGTGCTGTTTCCGCGATTTCGATCGACTCTTGGACTTCATGGGCTCGGCGGGATCCGGCAGAAACCGTTTTGGATTCTGAATCCTTTCCTTCCTCTTCGGCATTGGTGCGAACAGAGAAGACGAGAAGCTGCTTTGCGACTGTCGCTTGCAAAAACTCCCTTTGTTTTCGCTGTGTTCCCTCCAAAGACATCAGGAAGTTATTGGCGCCAAGTTTATATAGGTTGGGGGCTTGAGGTATTATTGGGGCCCAACCAGTCAACAACTTCAACTCTTAGATTAAAAAAATTTATATATTTTTATGACAAAGGTAAATAATTAAAAGATTTCTAAGTAGTTATAAGTAGGGATGACCTCGAATAAGATAAGGTTGATAAAAGAATTTGTTTAATCCAAACTCTTTTATTTAATTTGAAAAAAAATTGAAATGTATTCCTAATCGTTTGAGAATCACAATCCACTTTTAACCTAAAATGTTGATTATTTATGATTAAGAATGGTTCTTCATAAATAATTATTTTTATTAAAAATTTTACTTGACAATTAAAAAAATAAATTTAAAAATTATGTCAAAATAATAATTTTTTACATTATTTATTTTCTAATTTTGATATTTGAATAGAGAAATAAACATTTTGTAAGAATGATATGCTACAAAATAAAACAGGGCAATTTATATAGAAAATAAAGAAAATAATTTACATAGGACAATGTTTACATCAACGGATTTAAATTTAATAAAATGTCGATATAATTATGTAAATTTTTTTTATATGTAACATTAATCATTTGTTATTTTTCTTATATTTGAAAATATTTTTTAAAAATAAAAATAAAAATATATTGAAATACATTCTTAATTACTATTATTTTTTTAATGATGTATCTCATCTTCATTTATTAATAATATAAAATATTATACAATAACTATGGATTAAATTTAAAGTTTAGATCAATAATATCTTATTTAAATATCGAAGTTCAAACAATAATTATATTTCCCAAAAATACATTATTCATAAAAAGTTTAAGCACGGTTAATGATGGTTAAGGTTTTTTAAACGGTATCCATTCCAAATTAATATCTTTTTAAATAAATCATCCAGTTTTAAACTATTAAATTTTAGTATCGGATCTTATAATGTTTTATTTTTCGGTTCAAAGCATGTGATTAAGAATTCTATTGGGCTCCGATTATAACAGACAGTAAATTTTAGAATAAATTCCCCAATCATCCTCTTTCTCAAACGCCTCTCTCTCCCATTTCTCTTTTTACTCGATCTATAGAAAAAAAAAAAAAAAGGGGGGCGGGGGGCGCGACGGCGGTAAGAAAGGATGTGAAAAGAAAAAATTTTAAAAATAATTTTTTTAGTATTCCAATATTATGAAAAACTAAAAGCGAAAAAAATTAAAAAAATGTCTAAGAAATTAGCACAAAATTTTCTCATTAAATAAGCAAAAAAAAGTAGAAAATTTTATAATGTCAAAGTTGCTCTTTTATAAAATTTATTAAACAATTTTGATAGTAGAAATTTATCATTTAACAAATTATCTTTTTGTTTTTATTTGCTTTTCAATCAAATTAAATAAAATATTTTTATCATTTTCTTTTCACATATTTTTTAATATCCAAATAATAAGTAAACAAATAATTTCATATCTTTTTATTTTTTAATATGCTTTTTCCTATTACATATGAACAAAAGGATGACCATTAAAATTGATTGTGCCATAATTTTAAAAATTGGATTGGCCATTTGAATTAATAAATTGGCAGGCGAGTCGGTCCAAGATCTTTAAATAAAAAATGTATATAAATCGGTAAGAACCAATTATAATTAGTGTGAATTAGCCAAAATTGATTGATAGGATAATTTTTTAATTTTTTTTAAAAATAAATTTTTTATAATTTTATAATAATTTAAATGTAACATTTTTGTAATTTTATGTCAATTGAATTTATATTTTTAAAATATTTTTGATATAAACTATTATTATATCATTTATGTTTTATTATTCTAAATATATATTAGTGTACATATATATAATTTATAATTTTAAAATTAAAACCAATTCAATTAATAAATTATTGGTTAAACTAATAAATCAATATTTTATCCAATTCGATGCATGGTCTAATTTTAAAAGTTATGGGTTGTGTAGTTGTTTAAACTATAGTTATAAAAAACCGTACTAAATTAATTGATCGGACTAATGAATCAGTAAGTAAGTTGGTCCAATTATCCTTATTAGATTGAAAATGCAATTGGTGTAAACTGGTCAGAACTAGTTAGTACTCATTAAAATTAGTAAACTAATTTTTATAAATTATATATATATTGTTTATAAAAAATAAAAAATTTATAATTTTACAATAATTAAAATATAATAATCTCACAATTATATTTTTTATAAAAATATTTTTAGTTTAAATTATTGACATATTTATTGTATTTTATTATTTATTTTTTTATATCATTAACTTATATTATATTTTTTAAATTTTAACATAATTTGTTATTATAGATATTTATAATATTAATGTGTATATATATAATTTATATTTTTAATTCAACATTAGTTCGAATTATCAATTGAATCAATAAATCAATGATTTTTTCAATTCAATAATCAATTTGATTTTAAAACTATAGTTTAAACTCATCCCATTCTTCCCCGCCTTCACTTTTGCCTCAGCTCTTATGAAGAAAGTCACATTCTCTTTTTTAACTCTTATAATCAGACAAATCACATTTTTTATTTGTTTGTTTTGTAACATATTTTTTTTTATTTTTTATGCCCTTTATATTATTTAAGGTTCACATATTAATATTACAAAATAGCAGATATATATGATATGATATATTTTATTTTTATTATAATAACATATAAAATATATAAAAATATTAATTGGATTAATAACTATATACTTTAATTTTTTATAAAAGTATTTAAAAATTAAAATAGAATTTATTTATCTAATTGTTGTTAATATAATATATATCCAGTTTTAAGTGCTACATTTTAAATTAAATACAAATCAATTTGAATTTCATCAAGATATTACAATTCAGATGCTATTTCACCTTATTTTACCTATTCTATTAAATATTTTTCATACATTATTTTTATTCTTCTTATTTAGTAAATTGCATTTTCTTTTATGTCCATCGCGGTTGGTTACGACTCAGGTCCAAATGCTAGTAGATAAATAAAACACTGCATTTACCATAAATTGAACCTCCGTCGTTTGAATTCTCTCTTTGAATCAAATCCAAAGCTATATATGAATCGATCTATTTGAAAGCAGTTTATCCTCATTCATTTTGCTACTCCATGAAATTTAACTGCAAAAGCCTGCCTCAATTTCAGCACTGGCTGCATGTGAAAAGTACAATCCAATATATTTACTAATCACCTTAACGATGCAGTGGCACTGATGTTCTATTTTATTATGTTTCAATTTGAGGAGATTACATGGATAAATTCTTAGGTTAGCATTTAATTTTTGAAATCCTTCTCAAATTTTCTATAATATTTTAAGGATATATGAAATTTTCATATTTAATTCAAATTTAAAAAAAATTCTCAAAATATTTATGTTCTTAGAAATGTTTTGAATTTGATCTTCCCTCAAAATATTTCCAAAAGAGAAGTTGGCATCCTACATTTTTATAATATAAAAATATTTTATATTTTAAAGATATAAGTAGATTATTTTATTAAAATGTTACTATCATTTAATACTTCATTTTATAATTACATACTATCGTTAATCACTGTCAGCTATTACTTATTACGATTAATCATTGTTCACCACCACTTACTACTAGTGCCACCGCTCACCATTGAAAACTATCATTCACCATTTCTTATTGACAATGACCACTACCTATCATCATCCATTATTAATGACTACATTCGTCCATCACTCAACATTGGTAACCATTGCTGACCATCATCCATTCTTTATCATCACTTATCATCAATAACCACCGCTAGTCACAATCATTTATTCCCACCTATTATCAATGATTATTATCTATCATTATTTATCATTAGAGACTATCACTAGTCACTACTTATCATTGGTGGCTACCATTAACTATTACCCACCATTGGTGATTACCATCCACTACTATTTATTGTCAATCATCATCCACCATTGTTAGCTTTCTAATTTTTAATAAGAACATTTTTGGTAACCTAAAAATACTTTTAAAAATATTTAAATAAATTTTAAATCTACTAACCAAATGCACACCTTAGATATACATCATGTATAACATGAAATCATTTTAAAATAATTTTTAAACATTAAATTATTTTATAAATTTTGATTTAGTATAGCAATAGTAATTGTTTGTTGCATTTGACTATCTAAATGAGTAAACTTCCAACATTTTTATAGGTCCCCCGTTGATCTTGATGTACTACGCATCTTTTATCTAATATTTAATTAGTATGAAATTCATGCAAATTGAGAAGGCTCAGTTATTTGGATGATCAAATACAATAATTATAATTACAATTATTACACTAAACTAAAATCTATAAATAACTTAGTATTAAAAAATTATTTTAAATAATTTTATATAATACATGATATGTGCATAGAAATTTCTCAATTACCTATGCATGGGTAGCCCTATCACCATAAATACTAAGTAGCTGTACAGTGAATATAGCATACATAACACTCACTAAGCATACTTTCTTCTAGAAGTCGACTTCTTGCAAAGGGCAATTTTGTTCATCAATAGTTATAGAGTGAATGTAACAAAAGTAGCCACAAAAGCATATATCATCCTTGTAGAAAGCATGCGTTATTTCCAAAATACAATACTCTTTAAAATCTCAAATAACTTCTTCTAGTAAGTAAAAAATTGAAAAAGAAGCAACTAATGCAAGAGGTTCTTTATACACATAACCATTTTTCCAGCCCACCGATGTGCAGCACACTGCACTTGGATGAAATAATAAGCATATTGTTCATAATCTTGGCAATGGTAGAGGGTGAGAGAGAGAATAGTCCCAATCGGTCACAATGTGATTGCGTGTAATTTCCTTGAGTGAGGTGCAACCACTTAAGGCCATGGTTAGCTCAAATTCGTCGCGTAACATCTGTAGTACTTTTCTCACACCAACTTCTCCCTCAACAGCCAAGGAGAATACCACAGGGCGTCCAATCTGTATTGGAGTAGAAATTTCTTGTTAACCAAACTTGAACATTTTCATTCAAAAAGGCATTTTTTGAAAACCAAAGTCTTGTAGGGGATTTAACGAAAAATGTGAATCCAGCTTAATTTTACTCATTTAAGAGTCCCTTCTTGGTGGCCATATGATATAATTTGAATTAAACAAATTTCATATGTGCCTTGTTTGAATAAATATATATATAGCTAACTTAACTCAAATTGTGTTATATGTGTAAGATTATTCTTTGGTGCTTTCTAAAAATAAAGAGTACTAGTATGACTTCTACAATTTTTTTATAAGATTTTATATATTTTTTTATAAAACTCTTAAAATTTTTATATTGCAACCATCACTATTCATGCTGCAAGATTTATGAACAAATTTGCAAGATAAAAATTACAAATTTTATATAAAATGTTGCAAATTTTATGAAAAAGTATCAAAATTCACTATTTCAAGAAGGTAGTTCTGAAGCAAATCATAATAAATAAAAATGAAATAATAGTGCTGCTGATGATGAACTTACAAATATGCCTGAGGCTCCTAGTGCCAAAGCCTTGAAGACATCCGTTCCACGGCGAACACCACCATCCACGAACACAGGAACACGGCCTTGAGCTGCCTTGACAACCTAAGTTTCAGAACAAGTTATGGGAGACATCAATATTCTAAGGATAGATACAGATAAAAATGAGGTTCTGAAGTTTCAATCATGTTGTCTGTGTTATGTTTGCAAGATGAGACACATCAAATTGTGCATATAGTATTTTGTTCAAAAAGTATAATGTCCATGTTATGAGCATTTAATTCAAATGACATAATATTATTTAAAGGTTCTGACTTTCTTTGCATCTTAAATTTAATTTTAGAATCTTGTATATATGCATCTAATAGTTTAACCTTTTATATAATTATGAAAAAAAATATGATTTACCTCTTCCAGGGCCATTATAGTGGCCGGGGCATAATCCAGCTGACGTGCTCCGTGATTAGATACTATGATTCCTGCTGCACCATTTTGAATTGCTATCCTTGCTGCATAGTGACAAAAAATGAATTAGCCTAATATTCAGAAGAAGAGAAGATGGGATCAGGTTTTGATCTCCTTACTGTCCTCAGCAGTCAGTACACCCTTCACAAGAATAGGCAGTGAGGTGATTGTCTGAAGCCACTTCACATCCTGCACATTTCACTTACTATTTAGATTGAGGCCTTCATTTTAATACAATCTCCATGTGTACATAGATATTCCAAAAAGAAGAAGCATTGAAACCAGTCCTACTGAATTAGTGAAATTATAAATCTTTACAACTTCTGCAAGATAAGTTGTGGATTATTTCTTTCTATAATACCAGCATATTTAAAATTTTGGAATAAAATTGGTGTAATTTAATAAGTGCGTGATGTTACTTGCATAAAACATCTCACACTATTAGTTGCGCAAATTGGAGTTCAAGTGACATTGATATAATTCTTTTTTTTAAAATAAGTAAAGTTAGTTTGACTCACATTATGTGATATGTACAAATTTGGAGATATTCTTTCTTATTATAGGCATAAAAATGTGATATCTACAGTTACATGAGTAGATCTCACATAACATTATTTACACGCAGCTTTTTGTCTATTAATTTTCTTTAGGACTAAGGAATTTTTAATTACACTTTCTTCCAAATGTGAAGGGCAGAGTGGGAGAATCTCATATGTAAATAGCACTTTTAAAGTACCTTCCAACTCAGAGTGCGATCAATTTGACTGGCAACATATGAAGCAAGTCCAGAGTCAGCAGCCTACAGGAACCCACGTAATATTTAAAGACAACATTAAGCTCATCAACTTGCACATATAAATTCACCCACAACCATTTGCACTCACTTTATCCATCTTCCCAAGGTCCAAACCTTCAAAATTCTTCAAAGTTAAGAATGGGGGCAAAGTGAATCTTGTACAAAACCACGAGACAATTTTAGTTTCAATGTTTAGACCTGCTAAGCTAACTTTAATGAAAAGATAAGTCATTAGTGGTAACAAGGTTGAAGAGATATACCTGTTCTTGATGTCAGCTTCTCTACGCCCTAGCCTAGGAGTATCAACAGTAAGGGCAATGGCTTTGAATCCAGCTCTTTCAGCTCTTCTCACAAGCTGAGCCACCACATTCCTATCCTTGTACACCTGAATATATATATATATGATAACAAAGAATATATCATTAAAAACCAATAAAAGTTATATATAGGCTGGATACACATCCTTTCACTCACGCAAGTTTTCACAATTGAAAACAACCATTGGTAGTTTAGTGTCAATAGTTAGTGCAATAACTAGAAATAACCATTGGTAATTGGTGTTAATAGTTGGTGTCAGAGGAATTCAGAGTTCTGGAGCATGTACTTAGTATTACAAAAATTTTAAGGCTTAGGTTTAGAAGAAAACTAGAGACATATTAAATAGAATCATGTTTATATATATTCGATAATAATTTTTCTAAAGTGAGATAGTAATTTTTTTAAATTCAAATAATAATTTTTTCTAATGAAAAGTAAGATACATTTTGAGATTTTTATTATGAAATTACTACTTGAATTTAAGAAAATTATTATTTGAATTTAAGAAAGTTACTATTAAATGTATATGAATATAACTCTCTCTATTATATCTCTAGTAGAATTGTAGGTTTAAATGAAATAGTAAAAAATAATAATACTATTTACTTGCATTTTGTATCATCTTCAACTTTCTCACAATTGCACATGTTGTTGGATAAATATTTAGGGACATGTCATTTACTAAAAGAGGTCAATCATAAACTGTTAAGTATAACTATACTTAAATGTTATTGTTTAATTGATTTATGTGTCAATTTTTTTAATAGCTTTTTGCAATGTATAACATGTAGTTAAAATTTTCTCTACATTTTGGAACCACGTTTATAGTTGTAAGAAAAGTTGTGTATGGTAAGGAAGTACAAAGAAATTGAAATATAGTGTTTCTTGCTTACATATAGCTGGAAAAATCGAATGCCTGGTCCTGTTGAGGCCACCTCCTCAACACTTGAAGTAGCCCATGATGACAAGGTCTGAAAGAACCACAAAGCTACTCATGAACAAAGCACCAAGCCAAATATTTACTAGTCCATTACGCATGATAATTAAATCCCACAAATATTGAATTTATAATTTATAACTATCTGAAATGTTTCAAGTTAATTAGATGATTGTTAATAAAGGGGTATATTAACATAAAAGAGAAGTTGGTAGTTGGCAATGTAGTAGTACCCAATGTTGTCTAAGATTCTATCTGGGGTTTGAATTCATGATTGCTTATCTGTGCATTAAGTAAATTACCATTTTTACTGCTACCAAAAATTAAAAGAGAAGTTAGAAGTACCATGATTGTTCCAGCTGCTGATGCAGCTCTTGCTGTTGCGTATTCTCCTGCATAAGAATTAAGTTGAAGTTTAAGTACAAGTGAAATATAGTAGGGTAATACAAAATTAGAAACTATTAGTTTCTCCTCTTTCAATCCCTAATTCTATGTTACCAATTCACCTACAATTTCTCGATTTCAGTGCTTATTTTTCAATTAAATCAAGAAAAATTAACCATACCATAAATAGGATACATCTGAGGCCATAATGTGGGTAAAGAGATATAATACATGACATATATATTTTGTTTAAATGTTATACATCTAATTGGAAATATGATTTGTAAGGTTACACAGTTATCCTTCGCTTCAACCACTCGAACAAAAGCACTTTTGGCTACATGGGTATAAGGACTTACATCCGCACAAACATCCCACACCTATTCATACCCCTTAACTCATGTCTATTATATAAATAGTGGCTCTCTCGTAATCCCACCCAAACCATCTAATAGGTCCTTAGTCTTAGTTATCCTCACTTTTCTCTCTATTTTGTAGGTATTCAAAATAATACTCAGATCATCGAGAATTTGTTAATACGGTACTTTACTTAAGTATTTTTGTGAAAAAAAACATTTGGAGCGGTGGTACTGTAGTAACAAAATGTGGTAAGTTGGCTAGAACATGTTTTGATGGAAATAAGATTCACACTCCATGACCTGCATTTGTTACATAGTCTCAGGCCCACAACAAAGACATGGGCTTTTTGTAAACTAGAGACGATGCTGTGCAACCACAGCTTGCATTTTTTCATTGTATTATTGCATCAAATATCGCACTCTAGCCTCAAACGTGAAACATGTAAGATTCACCAATAATTGACTATGCATCAACCCAACAAAAAAAAGGGAAGAATGCCTAAAAAACAAGCAATCAGATACCCTCAGGATGAGCCATTTTCTGCATGGCTGTTGGGGCAATCATGATTGGCATTGATATCTTGAAGCCCAAGACAGTAGTTGTCATGTCTATTTTGCTCACATCAATGAGAATCCGTGGGCGAAACCTGCATTTTATCGAGCACTTGCCGTTCATCAAAATGAAAACATCCTCAGAAGGACAACATTGGACTAATCCAACTCAGAAAAAAACACGAAGTGAAAAATCTCACAGGATTCTTGAAAAGGCAAATCTGTTCTCTCTAAGAGTCCACTCGTCCTCTGCACCAGAAGCATAGTAATCGAACACCATCTTTGGCAATTTCTGCTTCGCAAGGGCCTCGTACTCGCTGACATTGGTAATCTCCATTTTTAAAAGCTCACTGTTAATCTTGACCTCCGGAAATCCTGCACGTTACCGATTTAAAAATAAAATTTGAACGGACAGTTTAGTAATATAGTAATATTCAATATTGTCTTAAAGCTTATATTCTCTGATTATATCTAGAGTTCAAATTTAGAATGTGACTTAATTACACTACTGAACTCTTATTATTACAAAAAAAAAAGGATTTTGATAATGATTTGCAATCCTAAAATGTGAAATACGCTAAGAATTTTTTTTTAATTGTCTTAAAACTCTTTAAAGGCTGATGTTAACTTACAAGAAAGCAAAATATATAGTGACGGCAGATTGGAAAATTAAAACCTTCGGGTAGATTTACAGATGAAATAGAAAACTTCAACAATAATACTTTTTCAACTCAAACCTTTCCAAACACGACTAAAAAGAAAAAGACAAAAAAATAAGGAGTGAGCAAAGAGGAAACCACAAAAGAACTACGTAAACATAAAGCTATGAGATAAACCAGGTTTAGTGGTTCATCCTCCGTTATGATTCTGATTTTTCTTGAAAATTTGAGAGAAGAACACAACCCGTTGACTTTAAATTAGGCAACTTCTCAAAGTACTAAAATTTATCTAATTTTCTGAATAATGAAAGAGAAGAACATGCAGAAAAACTTCGCCTTCTACAGTATATAATGATAAAATCCCAAGCTGGACTATAATTCACATAAAAGATATAATTAAAGCATGTAAGAAAAATATATATACCTTAGGTTCCAAGAACTATGCAATAGTGTTCATGCAGAGAGGAAGCACAGGAAGATGAGAACTGAATGAGGAACAGAAAGGAGGTGAAAAAGAACAAGACATTATATGTAACAAAATAGAATAAGGACAAAATGAAATGTGTGGGCCTCATGTCATAGTTGATATAATGCATCAATAAGTGAAAACAATAACAGCATTTTTAAGTGGATGAGCATTTGAAACAACCAAATCCTCATCAACAAAGTCTGATGTCTCTCAGCCACAAACATCTTGTGTGTTTCACAGCTCTCTTTCTTCGTTATCATTTTCTCATCTCTTAAAATTGGACAAAAAAATATAATAAAAATAATAGATATGGCAGAATTATCCTGTCATGAAGATATAAATTAAATGTCTGTTAACGTACTTTAACATCTTTCTGATTTTGTTTGTTTTATAATATCATGATTTTTAATGGAAATTTAAGATATTAATTAATGACTTGTATAATTTTTTTCCATTTTGTGCGTCATATGGAAGCCTTGGTTTGATTTTATCTTTCATAACAAAGTTTCTCTTTTTCTCCACCATGGAATTATCCAAACCACAATTCAAATCATTCCAACTTTGTCATACGGAAGACCACAAATTTATGGAAATAATTACAAATAAATGATTCTTATTTGTTTTATCGAGGAAATGATTGACCTTCCCCTAACCCTTTTTAACGAGTACGAATCAATTCTAAATATAAGGTGAGTCACTCTTATTTTTAAATTGATATTTGATTTATGAATTTTTTTTTATGTTCCCTTATACAATTTCAACAGCTAATGTCAACTTTCAAAATTTATGTTATATGCCTTTAAATATTTAAGCCTAAACTTTATAAGAATTTTCTCCATGATAAGTTAATTTTTAAAAATTTTATTTTCTATAATTATCAATTATCTAAAACATATGTTAAATTCGCGTGCACGTATTTATATGATTTGATTTGATTTGATAAGGGGGAAAAAAAGAAAAGGTTAGAAGTCTGCCAATTAGGCTTGAGTACGATGGGATTGTTTCTGTCCCGTGATTCATTATCACCATCATGTACAAGGAACTGATAATGCTGGGAGTCCAATGCCGGCCAGGTGTTCGTAGGAATGCCTAGACGGCCTACCAACAGCAAGAGTAACACCAAAGACACATTCATTGTCTATTCCAATGGCATACTACAATATGCAACGGAAGATTATTCTCTAATAGATTGATTAGCCTACCTGCATCCCTAATAATTAATTAACTAACCAATTAATACATCTATTTCTTTTTTGATAAATGTGAACAATTTCCACTCTCCAACCTTCTCTCAAAAATTTACAAGTAGCTCTAAACAATGTACAGTGCATACCAAAATTATTCTTGTTATTGAATAGGCATTGAGCAAGAGCAGATGGGTCACACTTCAAAATAATATTACATAGTCCCTTAACAAACCCATATATCCACTTGCCAATTTTTCCTCGAATCAAGCCCCCACATCCATCCTACATGCATATTCCCATTTTTGGTCGTACCATGTGCATTAAGCGTTATCCAATTATTTGGAGGAGGCAACCAAGACACACGAATGGTTGTGAGCCTAGGAGACCTACTTTGTTGTGAACCTCATCCCCTTGTTTCTATCTTTCTATTCTTGAGTAAGGAATTTTCTTTACTTCCGAAGTAAGGTAAAACTTCTTTAAGAATAGATAGAAATTAATAGCACATAGTTCTCAAGTGCGAGTGATGTAGGTTTTCCTTTTCTTTCTTTCAATGCAAGCATTATAGGGGATTGTTCTTAATCTTATATAACAACAGCTGATTCTAAATTGGGGTAGTAAGATGCAGAATTTGTCTCTAAGCACCATTGACATTGATAATTATATACATTTTAAGGTCTAAAACTTATGTTTCCACCAATTATCAAGATTGGAGTCTGGAAAAGTAGCTAGAGTTCTATTCTGAATTTTGTTGCACAAACTTATATCTATAATACAACATAACTTTATGTTGTGGCTTTCATTTCACTTCATTTTTTTAATATAAGTTCAAGGGGCTTAAGTTCAAAAATGAAAAAAAAAAGATAAAGTAATTATTGGGTAACCTTCCTAAATAGGATCATCCTCATTACATTAGCAAACAAAATAATTTTGAAATCTATAAGGGATTATTCTAATAAAATAAGATCACATTTCAAATTAACTTAACCTGTCAACACATAAATATGATGAATTTCCACTTTCCAATCTCTCCCCAAAAGTCTATAGGCAGCTTTAAGCAATGCATGGTCCATACCAAAATTACTCCCCTCATGCAAAGAGTAAGAGTTGAGGGGTCACACTTAAATAATATTACGTTGATTAAAATACAATATAAATATAACAATATATGTATAAGTGTTAGTGTAATATTATTACATTGACATTTTATGAAATTTAAATCCAATTTTATATGCCAAACAACAAATTTTAATCTACCAAATACGTAGTAAAAAAGTAATTGAGTAATCGATTCAGTTTTTTTACCTTATCAACAATTGAAATTTCTATTTTCAGCTTGTCAAAAAATATTAAAAACTACAGTAATGTGTAAAATACCAAAAATCTTATTGCATGAAATACAATTTAAGTTAATTTTAGTATTTCATACCGTAGAAATTTTAATTGTTGATAATCTAAAAAATTAAATGGGTTATCTTGTTGATTTTTTGGTACTTGTTACATTAAAATATTACTTTTTAAAAAAATTATTATTTTGTACAATAAAAATTCAAGTATTTTATACTTTAATATTTGTTATATTTATTTTTAATATATTTGATCAACTTAGAAATAGAAATTTTGATTGTTGATATCGTAAAAAACTAAATGGATAATTAATTAATTATTTTTTAATATTTTTGAGAAATTATTCTTTGTTGGCACACAACTTGCATTCCCACAACCACTAAGAATTGAAAGTGATTCAAGGAGGGTTGGTTGAAGAGTTGATTATTTTATTAATTTTTTGATAATAATGAAGTGAATACACAAATTGCTAGGGGCGCAGCTGGACCGGACTAGGATAGTTGTCCGCCTTTTTTTTTTTTACTTTTTATTATTTGTTATATAATATATATTTTATATTTTTATATTTCATTTTATTTTTATTAATTTTATTATTTATTTTTATTTTTTATATTTAATTATTTTGAATAATTGAATTTAATTTTTTGACAATTAAATTATATTTTATATTGGGTTGTGATATAAAAAAAATAATGGATTACCTTTTATTTAACACTATACTATTAAAAAATTTAAATATAAAAAATTAAAAAAAAGGCATGCAGACTGGTCCAAATAATGGATTTAATTTTTCCTAATCTAATTTGCACAAAGCTCATAGACCATAGTTGTGTGCCAGTTGATTAAGGAAGAATTTTTCATATTTTTCACATTATAATTTGTTGCTTCGGTATTTAAAATTAGATTTAAATTTCATTTATTGTCAATGTAATTAATTTTATAATAGCACACACCCATATATTGCCATCTTAATAAAAAAGTTAAAATTTTCGATAAAATAAATAGACATGTCATCTTTTTAATTGATAATGTATATAATTTATATTATTACTACATCAAATACAAAATTTTTAAAATTTTGTTTTGTTATGTTAATTTTCAATCATAGTTAATTCTTTATTATAATCTTATATTAATTTAATATAATAAGTAGTCTTACTTATTAATATTGCAAGTGGAAAAAAGTGGTGCTTCTTACAAAGGAAAAAAAATTGACAGTACTAACTTTTTCTAGAATGGTGTTTATTTATTTACTGTTTTTGAAAATAATTTTTCATTTTTTTACCTTTTTAAAAGTAGATATTTCTGTTTGGCGAATTATTTTTAAAATTAATTTTTAAAATTTATAATTTCAAATGTGAAATTTAAAAATAAAAAATAGAAAACAGTTTTTGATTTTTAATTTATTCTTTTATTTTGGATCAAATGAAATATTTTGTTATTTATTAATTTAAACCCCCTCTTTAAATTTGAGAATAATTTTTTAAAATAAAAAAATTTAAAATAATTTTAAGGATAGTTTTAAAAATAAACAATAAAAAATTTATCTAAACAAACGCAATTTCTTTTCTCTAGAAGACACAACTTCTGCTAATTCTTTCATTTACTTTTAGATTTAAATGTAACTTTAAAATATAAATTGTGTGATTATAATTCCCTAATTTTAAATAATATATTTTAGTTCCTTTAAATATTAAATTGGTTTGCTTTTGATCCTCCTATTTAATTTTTGTCAATTTGTTGATCTTAGAAGATTATTTTCACTTAATATTTCTTCTATATTAACTTAAATAACTTTTATTTTTGTCCAAAATATAAAAATTTTGAACAAAACTAATAAATTATGTAAGAAAAATTAAACTATTTTGAGACTTAATTATTTATAAACATTTCAAAAAAATATAGTTTATTTGAAAAATGATATAGTACAATATATAGTACAATTTTAAAAATCAAATAGGAGTTGGTAGAAGTTAATAGAAATTGATGAAAATTAAACAAAAGACCGAAGTCATATTAATTTAATACTTAGAGGATAAAAAATGCATAATTTATATTTTTGAGGAAATGAGGAACCAAAGTTACATTTAAAACCTATTTTAAGAGTTCATTTAGTTTGCTGAAATATAGAAAGTAGAACTTTATAAGAAGTAAAAGATAATTAAGTTGTTTAGTTGAACACTAATTATTACAATGTCATAAATTATTAAAAATTATTTATCGGCACCTTCTTTAATAAGAAGAATTTTAAATGACTTTTATAAATAAAAGTACAAAATTATCCTTGTTTAATTTAACTAATAATTACTTTAATATTTTATCTTTACTATTTAAATATCTTTTGTTAATAATAAATATAATTTATTAATTATATAATAAATAAAATAAGTATTGTATAACGTATATATTAAATATTATATCAAAAATATAAATTATAAATATACTTATAAATATTATTATAATAGAAATTTATTATGAATCTATTATTTTATTTTATATTTATTATTAATTGTTTTAATATTTGATCATTTAAGTAAAAATTATTTTTTGTCTACTTTATATAAATTTGACAAAATTAGTTATTTAACTAATATTTTTCTTCATTTAAAATGTATTTCATTTTAATTATTTTAAGATAATTTAACAAATATATATCTTAATTTTTTGTATAGAAACCTATTTTACTTTTTTAGCAAATTAAAATAATAAAATAATAATTTAAAAATTTTTAAAAAATATAAATATAATATAAAAATATTTAAAGATAATTAAAATCTATTATTATTTATTTAAATAGCATTAAGTGTATAATAATTATTTTATTAATACTTCTTAATAAAATCAAAGTTAAATCAAATAAAATATAAAAAATTATTTCTTAAAAATATTAATTCTAGTATCAATTAAATAACTTTTACAATTTTTAGAATTTCTAAAAAGTTAACATAAAAAATTACTTTTATGAAATTCAATTTCTTGCGAGAAAATAATTACTAATATTTAGGAGAGTCTAACATACACCAAGGTCTAGATTTATGAATTTATGCAACATTAATTTAAATTCAATAATTTAAAATTATTAATGCGAAATAAAATGGTGTATTTTAACTTATTTTCCTTGATACTATTTTGCCTTACTTCTTGAGAAATATTTTTTTTTTTGTATATTAAAAAGCCATGGAAAGAAGGAAAAAAAACGCAGACAAATGACACGGCTCCGCTCTTCTGTTACGGAGACCAGTCCCCTTCTTGAGTTGAATCCCCACCCTGCCTGACTGGGACCACTGCTTTATTACTCTTTAGGCCTTCAATAGTCAAATTCCAACACTGCATCTTCAATTTGCAACAATGGCGGATCGGACGAGCTCACCTGTGAAGGGAGCTATCATAACCTATGCTTACCTTCTTCTTTACATTGCTCTCTCCAGTGGTCAAATCTTTTTTAATAAGGTATTGACTCATCTCTGTCTTTTTTAAAAATCGTCAAAAGCTACTGTACGTTGTTTAGCTCCTGGGAAAATGCCGTAATTTTGTTTGGAGTTCTTGTGTGTCGGGATATATTATTTCATTTCATCTTATGGGGATTTTAGCTTTATAATTGGAAAAAGGTTGGATATTTTCGAGCTTAAGACATACGGATATGCTGCGCGAGTTAGTTTAGATTATTAGTGAAGCTTCAAAGATAGAACTCGAAATCAAAATTGGGGGTTTAGTTGAAGTTAAAGGGTGTGTAAAGCGGAGGCAACTCAATTGGATAAGCCAATAAAGGACTTTCCAGTTGCAATTCCAAGTTAAGCATGACTTCTATCTCTTACAAAATAATGTTTTCTTTTCTATTTAATGCATGAATGAAAAATGGAAACAAGTCTTTAGACTCCAGAGAGGTCACATAACTTTGAAACTGGGGATCTGTGAACCAACACTTGGAATGCATTTAATCGGATAAGCCAAGAAGGATTTTGTGACTAGAAAGTTGAGCATAGCTTCAAATAATGAAAGAAGATGTCATGTTTTGTATGTTTCTGATAAGGCAAAATGAATGAAAACAATGGGAGCAAATTAGTAGAGTTTTCAAATATATTTTTTCTCACTGTTTTCTATGGTTCATCCCCTTTGTGCCTGGGTTGTAGTGATATTTATGTGCACGAGCTTCTCAGAGTTTGAAACTTACTTTCTTTCGGCATTGACATCAAAAAGCATGATGGACCCCATTTTTATCCTAACTGTGTTTTCATTTCCAGGTTTTTTTTTTCCTCCCCTCTCCAATTTCAGCTGTTTAACATTTGTCCTTAACGTGTGTGCTTGATTTTATGAAATGACAAATAATGATAAAATACATAAAGTTGTGTGCTATGTAGCTGATAAATATTTTCTTTTCAAATTGCAAATTGCAGTGGGTTTTGTCCTCTAAAGAGATTAACTTCCCTTATCCTCTGGGGTTGACGCTACTTCACATGGTCTTCTCCTCTGTTCTGTGTTTTATACTAACCAAAATTCTGAAGGTACGCTTCTTGAATGATATAACATTTTGGGTGATATATGAATAATTTTGATGTCATTCAGATTATAAATCAAGTTCTTACAGGTTATGAAGGTTGAGGAGGGAATGACCCCTGAAATGTGAGTAAAGAAATAGATTATTCTGATATTTTGATCTGTTACCTATAATTATCATTTCTTTCTGTAGATGTTAGTGACTAAATAGAAGATCAATCTTTATTGAAAATTGAAAACTGAGATAATAAGATAGTTAGTGCTTTGGAATGAATATTTGCTATGACTATCAATACAAAATAGAAGGAAAAAAAATGTTGAATGTATCTTCTTTGGCTTTGATGTAATATTTGATTCAATATCTACTTGAGACAAGTAATTTAGGAGGAGGTGAAGTAACTCTTGGGGACTCAGGATATAGTTTAAGAGTGAAGCCTGTTTTGTATAAGTGCAGGGTTTCCTGAATTTACCAATTGTCATGCATTTGATATTGGGCTATACAGAATGTTGTCTTTAGACTCTTGACTGTTGGTCCAAAATTTTCTTTCCCTTTTTGTTTTGGAAATTACTGCCAACTCCAAGATGATGCTCAATAGTAGGAGTGCATTGGCTTACTGAAGATTCTCTCTGAATGGATAATATTGTCAGTTTGCATTAAAAATCCTTTTGCAAGAATCTAGTGCAAGAGAATAGCTGTTAGCAGAGAACTCTATTGAAGGGCGAAGTTTAAAAACTGTTGTGGTGGGCTTAAGGAAACATCAGTTTTTTTCTTTTTTTTGGCCATAAAGGAAACATCAGTTTATTGTAATGGTTAATTTCATAGATTCAAGCCTTTTGTTTGATAGGTGTTTGGAGTTTTACTGCTATTTTTTTTATTTAAAAATCTCAAATTAGCATTTTTGAGTTTCATGATTGGCTTCAGAAAATTTCAATTTCTTCCTGTTTGTTGTGGTTTGCATTTGGAGTTCATTTTATTATTGGCACCATGCTCTTTTGACATGCTTTATTTATTTAATCTTTTGCAAGAATAGGCTGGTTGAATCGCTTGTTGCTTTTTTGTTTCATTGAAATTGTTTATATTGACGTTGTGTGCTAATTTATTTACATAATTGTACATATTGCCTGCATATTATGATGAGATCTTGTTTCAGATACGCTACTTCAGTGGTTCCAATTGGCGCTATGTTTGCAATGACTCTTTGGCTAGGAAATACTGCCTACCTGTATATATCTGTTGCATTTGCACAGATGTTGAAGGCTATAAGTAAGTTGGTAGTGGTCCTGAATCCTGTTAATTTTCCATAATAGTTACACTATATATTTTGAGTTGTTTATGGATTATGGTATTTGTAGCTGGAAAGTACAGCTCGCAAGACGTCCAAATCAATTGAGTGATCTAGTTATAGGTGCACAATAATGGTTACTGATTATTGTAACAAATTACTGCATCTTATTGTATCTTACTGTATAAGTGTTACTGTGTTCTTGTTGTCCAAATGTCAATTACAGTGCCTGTAGCAGTTTTTGTGCTCGGAGTAGCTGCAGGACTTGAGAAAATGAGCAGCAGAATGCTTTTAATCATGTCAGTGATAAGCTTTGGCGTTGTAGTAGCTTCTTATGGAGAGATAAATATAAGCTGGATTGGTGTAATTTACCAAATGGGTGGTGTTGTTGGCGAAGCTTTAAGACTTATCTTCATGGAAATTTTTGTTAAGAGGAAGGGTCTCAAGTTGAATCCTATATCCATGATGTATTATGTTAGTCCTTGCAGGCATGTGTTTTGTTTTTTAAATTTTAGTGGTATGGTAAGCATTTCTTTTCAATTACACGTTCAGAAATTAAACTTGTGAATTCTTTTTCACTGCTCTGCAGTGCACTTTGCCTGTTTATTCCATGGATTTTTCTAGAGAAACCAAAGATGGAAGAACATGGACCATGGAACTTCCCACCAATTGTGCTAATCTTCAATTGTCTCTGTACTTTTGCTCTCAACTTGTCAGTTTTCCTTGTAATTACGCACACAAGTGCTTTGACCATACGTGTTGCTGGAGTTGTCAAGGATTGGGTGGTCGTCTTGCTGTCTGCCATTTTGTTTGCTGATACAAAGTTGACAATCATAAATTTATTGGGTTATGGAATTGGTAAGTATCTAATTAACCTTGTACTTTTTCATTTTTCCAGAAATAGCTGATGAATATCTCATATCGCATCCATTATAATGGCATGTTGTGTTTCTTTATTCTTCAAACAATGGGCCAGATGTTGGGTGTTTGCTGAATCCTGTGTGCATATGTAGCTTCCCTTAACCTAGCAAGCAAATAGTTAAGCTTCATTTTTGAACTACTTGTGATTGTGAGGTAATCTGACCCCACTCTTCGGTATGATGAAAAATTGTTCACTTCTCCCAATATTCTTGGAGGGTCAAAGCAGTTGCTCAGGAACTAAATCATATCCAATTCTTCTAATCTTGTATCTTTCTGGGGAGATGGTGGAGGATGATGCCTCACATTTTATATGCTTGAGTTCTGACTACTTTTACATGGAAATTTGTATAACTGATTAACTGATCTACATACGAAGAAAGTAGTTTGTCTGATTCAAACCAGCAATCCTGCTCTGTAGCTTAGTGCTGGACTATTATTGATATTCAACTGAATAGTTTTCAGAGAAGTACAAAGCTTGTACTCAAATTTGAAGTCAAATGCTAGAAATTAAAAACAATGCTGGGAGGTTTAGCAAACCTTTACGATATGGATTAAAAAAAGAAAGAAAGAATTGTCACCAGTATTGTAATTTTTTATTTATTTTTTCTCATGCAGCCATTGGAGGGGTAGCAGCATATAATAACCACAAGTTGAAAAAAGAAGTATCTCGAGGCAGTTTAGATGATCATCAACACGCTTCTGAATCTTTGGAAGAGGAACAACACATTCATCATGTTCCAACTAGTAGATAAGTAATAAGTAGTAGTCAGAGTTACTGTGAAGGTATCGATATGACACCAAAGACCAAACATATCGTTTTTCTTCCCCTTGGTTCCAATTTGTCTATTCCCCCTTTAGAAGTTGATGACAACATTGAAGTTACTACCTTGCTCTTAGAGTAAGGATTTCTTTACACTAGGAGGAGAGAGGTAGAAATAAATGGTGGGATCTATGGGACTTACTTTGTTGTAAGCCTTATCCACCTGTTTCTACCTCTCTCCTTTGGAGTAAGGGTTTTTTTTCTTATTCTTATTCCTAGAGTAAGATAGAACCTCTTTGAGAATAGATAGAAACTAAAGATGCATAGTTCTCAAGTGCTAGTGATGTAGGTTTTCTTTTTATTTCTCTCCATGCAAGCATTATTGTGGTGTTCTCAATCTTTTATAACAGCAGCTGATTCCAGACTGGGGAAGTAAGGTGCAGATTTTGTCACTAATCACCATTGACAATTACATACACTTTAAGGTCTAAAGCTTGGAGTAAAACCCAGGTTTCCACCAGTTATGAAGTTCGGAGTTTGGACAAGTAGCTAGAGTTCTATCCTGAATTTTGTTGCACAAACTTGTGCCTGTAGAATTTTATTGTTTATCAAGAATCTTGTATTTTTGGTAGGGGGCACAATTTCCTCTAATCTTAGTGTCACTCAAATTGACAATCCTTGCTTGAATGTCGCGTTATTTTTTATCTTTCTTGAAATGTATTAAAATTAAAAATCAATTAAATCCCCTGAAATGTATAGGCTTCTATTTAGTTTTATTATGCTGGTGTTGATTATGTAAAGAATTTTATATTAACATTGTATCAAATATAAATTTAAATTTATATCAACAATATTATATGAAATGAAAATGAAATTTAAAATTAAATTTTGAATGTAAATTAAGAGTTATCATTAAATATAGAATTATTGGTTAAATATAAAATGTTTAATTTGATAAATATAAAAGAGTTGAAATTTAATTTCAAATTTCAATCATTTTTATTAGATATAGCATTTTGAGTTTATATCATTAATCATACAAGCTATAGTTTCATGGTATGTGCAATTAATCCACGAAGAAATATGGTTCAGGTCCAATTAGGGGTTTGCCAAGGAATTAGGCACTGTCTTACAAAAGCTGCCACCAAAGCCAAAGTGAAAAGATGGGAAAACCATAGGCAAAACAGTGGGAGCAGTTGAGAGTCTGTGCCCCTCAAGGAACTAGGGTTGAAGTTGGGGTGGACCTCTCTTTTCCGCCCTAGCAAGTAACGAGCCTTTATTTTCCTGAATTCATTTGTGAGATCTTTCCAAGATTACAATTTTTTTTAAATAAAATTTAACAACTTTTTTCTATAGAACTTTACAATTGTTTTCTTAAAATTCACAAATAGTTTTGGATTGCATTATATTATAATTAATTTCTATTTTATAAAAATTTTTGTAAGATTTTATAAATAAGCTACAATCTCATACTTTAAATACTCAACTTTTTAATAGGAAAGTTATTTTCTTAAAAAAAATTATAATCTTTTCATAAAATTACGTTATTTTTTTGGAAGTCTCTTAGAAACAAAACTTTACATGCATAGGATAATTATTATTATTATTGATCTAGAAAGAACAAAGGAACTCTTTGCGATAAGAGTAAGAGGATAAATATCTAATAAGTTTTGGTTTGGGAGAAATTTTTAGTTAAATAGGAGTATTAAGATTTTTAATTCTATTTTTTATTAATTTTTTATAAAAAGAAAACTATTTCATTAATTTTAAGAACTTAGAAGTCAAAATTACTTATTTATTAAAGAAGTTGTTAACTTCCACATATTCACATCTATAGGTTAACAAATTTCAGTATTTCATTTAAATAAAATAATTATATTATTAATTTAATAATAATAAAATAATAAAAATATTATGATCAATATATTATCATCATTAATTATTTTGCTTGATGAGTGTATTAATTGTTATGAAAAAAAATGAGTAAAGTCAATTTAAACTTTTTAAATTAAAATATTTATTAAAATTATTTAAAATTTACTTATTATTTTATTATTATTAAATTAATAATATAAATTTTATTTAATAAAAAAGTAAAAATTACTACTCTTCACATAAAAATATAAAAATTAGCGATGTTATTTATTAAAATATAATAAAAAAAGTGTACGATAGTATTAATAATTTTTTTTCATAGAAATCAATGATAAAATTACCTAATAAGCTATGATAAGAATCAAATACGGGACTCACCCATTCTGACGTTTTTTTGCGCGTAAATTTAATAAAATAAAATAAAATTTTTTAGATATAATGAACAAATATCTGAGTCTCGCATTCACACACATCCACATTGGTCCCATTTTTCTCCGTCGACTCCGTACAAACACGCTTTCCTTGTTCTTTCCTCTCACTCTGTCTTCAAAGAAAAGAAAAAAAAATCATTCTTCTTTGTGTATTGATATAATCTTTAACTTTTCATAAAATTTTAATAATTTTTGTACTGCAATTCGCCTTGCACCCCAAGACCCAAAAAACATAATTTCCTCCTAAGAATTATTTGTGTCAACGATGCAATCGTTGCTATTTATATTATAAAAATTATGAAAAAATTATAATATTACAAGAAAAAATTATAAGATTTATCCAAATAATTATAATTTGTCACCAATCACCATTGACAATTACCTATATGTTAAGGTCTAAGGCTTAGAGTAAAACCCAATTTCCACCAGTTATGAAGGTTGGAGTTTGGACAAGTAGCTAGAGTTCTATCCTGAATTTTGAATTTTGTTGCACAAACTTGTGCCTGTAGAATTTTATTGTTTATCTAGAGTCTTGTATTGTTGGTAGGGGGCACAATTTCCTTTAATCTTAGTGTCACTCAAATTGACAATCCTTGCTTCAATGTGGTGTTTTTTGTGTCTTTCTTGGAATCTATTAAAATCAACTGTGAATCATATTTTTCTATGCATTAAAAATTAAAAATCAATTAAATCCCCTGAAATGTATCTAGTTTTATTATGTTGGTATCGATTATGTAAAGAATTTTATGTTAACATTTTATCAAATATAAATTTAAATTTATATCAACAATGAAATGAAAATAAAATTTAAAATTAAATTTTAAATATAAATTAAGAGCTATTATTAAATACAGAATTATTGAATAAATTTATAATATTTAATTTAATAAATATGAAAAAAATTTGAATTTAATTTTAAATTTCACACATTTTTATTAAATGTATCATTTTGAGTTTATATTATTAATCAAACAAGTTATAATTTCATGGTATGTGCAATTACTCGACGAAGAAACATGGATGAAGTCCAAATTGGGGTTTCCGAAGGAATCAGGCATTATCCTACAAAAGCCACCACCAAAACTAAAGTGAAAGATGGAAAAGTATAGGTAAAACAAGTGGTAGCACTTGAAAGTCTGTGCCCATCAAGGAACTAGGGTTGACGTTGGGGTGGACCTCTCTTTTCCACCTTAGCAAGTAACAAGCCTTCATTTCCCTGAATTCATTTGTGAGATCTTGCAAGATTACAACTTTTTTAAAAATAAAATTTAACAACTTTTTTTTTTTATAAAACTTTACATTTTTTTTCTTAAAATTTTCAAATAGTTTTGGATTGCATTATATTGTTATTGTTTACTATTTTATAAAAAATTTTGTAAAATTTTATAAATAAGCAGAAATCTTATACTTTAAATAGTCAAAACTTTTTTATAGGAAAGTTGCATAATTTTATTAAAAAAATTACAACCTTTTACTAGAATTATGTTAATTTTTTTTTGGAAGTCTCATAGAAACAAAACTTTACGTGCATAGGATTATTATTATTATTATTATTATTATTATTATTATTATTGACCTAGAGAGAATAAAGGAACTCAGAATTAGAGGATAAATATTTAGGGTTTAGGATTTAGGAAAATTTTTAGTTACATAGAAGTATTAAGATTTTCAATACTACTTTTTATTAATTTTTTATAAAAGAAAGCTATTTCATTAATTTTAAGAACTTAATCAGGAAGTTAAAATTACTTATTTATTAACAAGTTGATAACTTCTACATATTTTCATCTATACATGGGGATTAGCAACTTTCATTATTTTATTTGAATAAAATAATTATATTATTTATTTAATAATAATAAAATAATAAAAATATTATTATCATTAACTGTTTTATTTAATGAATGTATTAATTGATATGATGAAAGAAAGTGATTAAAGTTAATTTAAAAATTTTAAATTAAAATTTTTATTAAAATTATTTAAAATTTACTTATTATTTTATATTATTGAATTAATAATATAATTTTTTATTTAAATAAAAAGTAAAAGATACTAATTTTTATGTATAAATATAAAAATTAGCTATTTTCTTTATTAAAATATAATAAAAAATACTACAACAGTATTAGTAAATTTTTTTCATAGAAATCAATGATAAAATTACTTAATAAGTTATGATAAGAATTAACTACAGGACTTACCCATTCTAATATTTTTAAGCGTAAATTTATTGAAATTAAATTAAATTTTTTGAATATAATGAATAAATATCTGCGTCCTGCATTCATACACGTCTACATTTGTCCCATTTTTCTCCGTCAACTCAGTACAAACACACTTTCCTTTTACTTTCCCTCTCCTGCTGACTCAGAAAAAATGAAAAAAAAAAATCATCTTCTTTATGTATTGATATAATCTCCATAGTCCCTTTTATAAATTTTATAACTTTTTTATAAATTTTTTTTATAATATCTTATTAATTTTTTTTTAAATAAATCTTAAAATTTTTATAAAATTTTATAATTTTTCATAAAATTTTAAAAAAATTTGTACTGCAATTCCTCCCGTCACCCCAAGACCCAAAAAACTTGAATTCCACCTATGAATTATTTGTGTCAATGATGCAATCGTTGCTATTTATATTATAAAAATTATGAAAAAAATTATAATGTTATAAGAAAAAATTATAAGATTTATCCAAATAATTATAATTCATGAAAAAATTATAAATTTTATGAGAAAATTTCATTAAATTTACAGTTTAATCCTGGCAGAGTAGTACCCAAGGGTAGGGGGAAAAAAAGAAGAAAAAAAAGAGAACAAAAGTTTCAACCATAATAAATCTGAAAATTTCTCTTTTCCTTTCCTTGGCTACCACGTTTGAAAATTGACGTTCATATTGTTTCACTACTACTACTAGTCTACTAGTTCTCACAATTTTGTTAATTTTGTTATCTTCCTTCGAAGAAGGCGCTCGAGACAGAAAGAGAGGGAAAAGCCATATTTTGGCGACTGATGCGATTCCGCCTGTCGTCGCCGTCGTGGCGGTGCTTTCCGTTCAACTATCTCCAAACGACGACGTCCAATGCGCTCGAGCGAGCTCAGGGAGGTCGTCGTTGATGGCCTTGCAGTTGCAGATGACTTGGCAGCTGAGTCTACTCAGTCAGAAGCGCAAAACTGGTCCCCCCTTAGGCCTCAAGAACCTCGGCAACTCTTGTTACCTCAACAGCGTCCTTCAGTGCCTCACCTACACCCCTCCACTCGCCAATTTCTGCCTTCAAAATCAGCACTCTTCGCTCTGTGTGTATCAATTTCACGTATCTACTTCGAATTTCTGTTTTTTAGTTTTTGGGTCATTCGATATGTGCCCTAATTTGTGCCCCTTGCGGGTGTTTCAGGCGATTCTTCTTCGGAGGAGAGGAAACCCGATTGCCCCTTTTGTCTACTGGAAAAGCGAATTGTTCGTTCTCTGAGATTGGAGCAAAATCAAGATGCCCCTGTGAAGATCCAGAGTTGTCTCAGTATTTTTGCCGAACGCTTTCGCTGCGGGCGCCAAGAGGACGCCCACGAGTTCTTAAGGTACGTCATCGACGCCTGCCACAACACTTGCCTTAGCCTAAAGAAGCTGCGAAGAAAAGGCGGCGATGCCTCAACGAGCTCGGGCGGCAATACTGTGGTCAAGGAGATTTTCGGAGGGTCATTGCAGAGCCAGGTGAAGTGTCTGTCTTGTGGCAATGAATCCAATAAGGTTGATGATATAATGGATATTAGTCTTGATGTTTTGAATACTAGTTCGCTCAAAGATGCATTGCAAAAGTTCTTTCAGCCTGAGGTCTTAGATGGCAACAACAAGTACAAGTGTGACAAGTGCGTGCATTTATGCCCCTTTGTTAATTTTATTATATGGCTTATTTCTAGTAAATGATTTGACTAATGAGCTTAACGTTATCTAGTTGCAAGAAATTGGTTGTTGCCAAGAAGCAAATGTCTATACTTACAGCTCCCAATGTCCTTGTAATACAGCTAAAGGTTGGGTGTTTGTCCTCTTTATCTTCAGTTGTTTGAGATAGCAGTGTTGATGTTTTTGAATTAAGTGATCTTGTTGATTTTGTTGGCAGAGATTTGAGGTCTTATTTGGTAACAAGATTGATAAGGCTATTGCATTTGGAGAGTTTTTGGTTCTTTCTAGCTTCATGTGCAAAGCAAGCCAGGTATGCATGGTTCTTCATATTTTACTAGTTACTGCAGGGGGCTGCATTTATTTGTGCACATGAAGTTACACGACACACATTGACACTTAAAACTAATCATGATGCATGCCAAGTTGATGATTGGGTTCGGGGGAGGATATTGTCTTCTCGCTTTTGAATCTCTAGTCTCCACCAGCAAACTGAACTATTTTTCTTCCCAAGTGTGGCCCAAAAATTAGAAGGGGTTTACATGGTAGAATTTGTTAGGTTAATGCTTCATAGGTGAAATTGGTGAAGTCATCTTGTTCCATGATAATATAATAGTAATCTACCTTTCTTTCTAATGATGCCTTGTTGATGCAGGATCCTCAACCGGAATATAAGCTCTGTGGTACTATTGTGCATTCAGGCTACTCCCCAGAATCTGGTCATTATTATGCTTATATCAAGGTCCATAAATTATACTTTATATATGTACACATATTAAGCGGTCAATGTGCATTGATTTCAAAAAGGTATTTTAAATGTGGCAAGAACCTTAATTCTGTACTCTGTGGACAGGATGCAATGGGCCGGTGGTATTGTTGCAATGATGCTCATGTATCAGTTGCAACCCTGCAAGAGGTTTTGTCAGAAAAGGTTTATATTCTATTTTTCTCTCGTACTAACCAAAGGCAAGTATCAATTAGCAATGGTCTTGCTTCAAATGGAGTGAAGTCTCATCATTGCAATGGGAGTCAGTTATCTGGATGCCCAAAGAATGATGTATTATTGAAAACAGTGCATGTGAAGCCAAATACTGAGCAAACTTCTTGGAAGGATATGCCAACCTCGTCTAAGATTGATAAAGCCCCATCTAGCTCACGAGTGAAATTTAATATCAATGGAGATTCTAATTCCAAAAGATGTGCTGCAATTGTCAATGGGAAAGTTGATGTTTCCAAGATCCAGTCTGGGGTAACAAATGGGCATGCGAAAGACACAATTTCCTTGGAGAACAATAGGAAAGATCCTTCATCATTACCAACCAGTAATGATTTTGCAAAAAATAAAGTTGATGTTGTTGACAACTCAAAGCGGAAAGAATCAATTTTGTCCAATGGAAACACTGATGTTCAGTGTGTTAATAATCATCCTGTGAATTCGGATCTTCCTAAAGTCTCAGTACGTTCAGATCTTACTGAAGTCACTGCAGATCCAGATCTCACCATAGACAAAAGGAGGGACGTAATAATAACAGGTAGAGGGCCTGACTACCACAAATCCGAAAATAATGGCCTCAATAACAAACCTGAAGTTTTGGGGAATAAGAGAAAGGTACATGAGGGTAACTGCATCTTACTTGCTTGTGATGATCAGTCTCGAGGAAGAGTTCAACAACTGAAAGACATGTATGATCTTCTCTAATTTTTTCTTTTAAATTGATTTACTGACTCAGCATTCAAATCAGAATGTCCTTTTAAATGGCCTGTCTGTGCTTTAATACTCAGCTATATATGAAATACATATCATATTGTACTGTTGAATTTTTCATTATCTCAGCATGATTGATGGCTTGATATTTGGGTTAGGCTTTTAATGTAAATTGGTTTTTAATATTGTCTTGCTGAAAGTTGTAGTTTAAATTAGGCTTGATATATGGAGCTGTGGTTGTTGGGTAATTTCATTTATGGGCAAGACAAACAAATATCAGAGAAATACTTCAATGATGTCTACCAGTCTCCAAGTTTGCTTACCTGAATTGGACTCATTTGTGTCTGAAAATTTCTCACGAGATCATTCCTTGTATAGCTTGTAATCTATTACATACTTCTTGCGTCCTAAATTGTGTTGTTTTATTGTGTTAGGACATATAGATTGTTCATGCATGTTATTACAGTCTTATCTGTGTCCATCATTTGATCATGTTGTTTACTTTCTGTTTTGTTTGGGCACGTCTATTTTCTAAAATGATTGTTATATACTGGTTCTTATACTGTGATTTTGCATATTACTATTTACAGTCTTGGGAAGGATGTATCCGAAGTTTTGCGATCATGTGGCTGGACAGAAAAAGTCTATGACTTCATGCATTCCAGAAAGAAGTTACGTGCGCAGGAATTAAGAAATTTACCTAGCAGAGATGAGAGAAAGTAAGTTTGAAAATTATATTATCATAATACGCACAAACATACTTTAAGGAACTTCTCCAGAAATCTTAAGCACACTTGATTGCTTGTTTAACTTCTTTCTCGCTTGTAAGTTTCCTTTGTAATTGTACTTTGGTCATAAAGCCTGCTTAAATCTCTGGAAAAGATTCGACTGAATGTCAGTCATAGGATTATGAACGTCTAAAATTGTACAAATTGAGTGCTATTTTAGAATAATGGGTATAAAATGTATAAAAGATGCCCTGTGCAGAATCTGAATTTCAGACTAACCCTTTATTATATGCATATTCAAGTTCCATCAATGTGACAAAATATTTGGCTTTTATTGCACCAAACCTAATTTGGAAATAATTATAATGCAGACTACTATTCTATCCACACGTTCATGAATCACCATTGCTTTCTGCAAACCTAGATCCCAAAGACCCCCCCCCCCCAAAGCGAGTGCTTTCTTTATTCAAAGATGCATCTTCTGATCACTTTACGGAATCTGGTGTGTGGATCAATGTAAAATTGCTTTGGCTTCAAATATGTTGATGATTGTACTGCTTGATCTGGGGTCGAGAAAGAAAATTTGAAATGATAACTTACTACCGGGATTTCCAATTGGTCATCATAAAACTTAAGCCATGAAAGCTTCCATTCTGTCTCATTTTTTTGGTAGAATTTTCTTTCTCCTTTTTGATTTGTGGTGTTTGTGGTTGTGGTTGGTCTCCTGTGAACAGACTGAATTTGATATGCATTACTGGTATGCAGGATGTCAATAATAGCGGATGCCAAGAGAGCATTTTTATCGCAAATACCCGAGTCTCTGAAAGAAGACCTCATTGAACGTCTCCGATCATTTAACCAAGATGAAATTAGATCTGGAGGATCATGATCATAACATGGTATGTGGAGGCTCTAATCCACTGTATGGTTTTCATTTCTTTAAACCTTCATTCAGTGAATTCACAGTTCTATTTTAAATTTAAATTTTTGCAGCATGTTGATATCTCTTGTTGCAAGAGACTGTTGGTGTGTATAATCTGTAGTACTAATTTTCCTGGAAGGGGTGATGCCCTCTCCGGGGATATGCAAGATGTGTATGTGCGATAATACTGACTTTTTGAGTTAGTGCTGGCAATAGCAAGACAACGAGGAGGGTAGTGTTCCTCGAATCCTCCAGCGTTGACATTGTCATACTTCTGGGTGGCCTATTCATTTGTCAGATTTCAAGTTTTGGCCGTAACTTTTCTTTCTACTTGGAGACTGCAGTGCTATTGGCTATTGCGGACTCATCAGGAGCTTAATTCAATTTGTACAATGTGTTTTACCTGTAGTTTAGAGCGAATTCCATTTTTAGAAATATTTGAGAACTAAATTTTCCATGGAAAATGAGGCTGTTTATGACTTAACACGTTCTATTAACATTATGATTACATTTTCTGATTGGACATGAAGCTACATCACCATGTAATGGTGATTCCCAAATTCCCTCTTCACCCCTTTGTAAAAGTTCAAGTAGATGGCTTTATTATTATTTATAATTTTTTTTATTTTACTAATAATTTCCGAGGTTATATCATTGCAACTTCATTTCATTACTTTCTACTAAGTATGTGTAAACTTGAAACAAATAAACAAAATAATCTGCATTGGGGCAGAGATTTAGCCATACGGGGATACTTACGACATTCTTAGTGGGGATTGGGAAGCGACTGTAAAACCAATTGAGCCATCAATTAACATAAAATTGAATATATGTTTGGCAGGATGGAATGGAATGAAAAGTTAGTTTGGTAGATATTATGGAATATGAATAGTTATTTTATCAAATAATAGAATTATCAATTTATAATAAGTGATGGAATGATGATTTCATTATTTTAGGAATGATATTTTTAATACTTATATTTCACATTTTTTATTTATTTTAATATTATTTTTTTATTAATAAATCATAAAATAATATTAGTTTATAATTTTTCTATTCAAACATTGATAATTATATTTTTAATAATAAAATTTAAAATAAAATAATTTTTATTTTTTATAAAAAAATTTAATATATAAAATTTGGTAAATTAAATTGTTTATTCATTTATTATAAAACTTATGCATTAATTATAATTTGGATAATTAAGTTTAAAATATAATTATTTTTACATATTGATCATATTATACATTCTTATATAACATATATAACTATGTTACTATTTAATATAAATGCTTGATGGCAAATTATATATATCTTTAGTCATAATGGAGTTATAAATAAATAAAAAGTGATAATATCACCTTTTATATAATTATGATTTTAAATTTTTTCTTATTTTTAAGAATATTATTACCATTGGCATTTTTTCTATTTCATTTTTACAATATTTGTTTGATCAAATATAATTATATAATGATTATTTTATTCATTTCTTTTTCCTTCTATTTCATGGTACCAAAAACAATGAGAGGATCTTGGGAAATGGCAATTAGATCAGAACAAGAGCCATCTGCTGTTGAAGATGAACCCTCCCTATTGTGATTCATAGTGGAAGATCCATAATGGAGTAACTCGTTACTATTCTGTACATTGATGATGTTTGGAATATGAAAGTCTCCACGATCACCCTATGATCCTTGTGAGAGAACCAATGCCAGGTTTTGGGCACGCTGCCTTGACAAGGTTCCCGTCTTCCAAATATTGATAATTGGATTGTAACACTTTCTTTAAAATAATAAGTTTTCTATAATATCATCTAACAGTTCTCATTATATATACAAGGTATATAAGGTGACAGCACTATTTCTTTTTTTTATGTGAGTAAATGAGTGAATCATAATTATTAAGAGACATAATTAAAATATGAAATTATGTAATTTTTTAAGTAATTCTATGATTTTTAATTATATTTTAATTCTAACCATCAAAAGCAAAATCTCATGATCATGATTCTTTTAAATATTTACACATATAAAGAGAAAATCTGATGCACAATTGATTCTAGAACTGATTCCTATATTGAAATTTTATTCTTTATGTCAATGCGAGTAGATTGCGCACTTAGCGTTGCTTTTATGTAAATAAGAGTTTAGCAATAGAAGTTGACACTTGCTGTGTGGGGTTAATTTATCTCACGCGGAGATTAAATGGTCCAACAATAGGTGAGATCCAAGATGCCAAGAATGGGAAGAGAGAGGGCTTTGAACTGTTGGGAAGAGAACTAGAGACAAGGCAGGTTTGTTAATGTAGAGGTGTTATGGATTTGTTGATTTTGCTATATATCATTCCCTTACTCAGCAGATTTTGTTCATTACCTTTAAGTTCTGTGGGAACCTGAGCATCACACAGAGAGTTAACAAAGCTTGTGACTTGGGTCAAGAGGTGCATGCACAGAGGAAAAGTGTGAGAGTCCTGCTCTGTTGCTAACTAGTATAAAATTCAAACCAAATTATCAATTTTATTCTTAAAATTATATGACGTCAGTGAAATAATTTTTAAATTATATTAAATAACTAATTTAATTTCTAAATAATAGTCCATATAAATAATTTCTTCCATCCATATAGATGTTTAAGGATGAAATTATTTATATGGATTTATATTGAGGGATGAAATTGTTTATATGGACTATTATTTAAGGGATAAAACTAACCGTTTAATAATTTTGCTAAATTTTAGGAATGAAATTAATAATTTTGTTACAAAATTTATCATTACCTTTTGGATCTTACAAGGTAGGGATGATATCAAGTTAATTTTGGATAGACCTAATAGAATTGGATTGACTCATTAAAGATATAAACCCGTTAATCATAGAACCCTATTAAAAATTTAAAATTGATTCATATGGATCAATTAATAAAAATATAATGTTAAATTTTTAATAAAAATTAAAAAAAGCTATTCTTTTCTTATTGTTCATAATTATACTTGATAATTATGAATTGCATTTATTTTTTCACTTGCATCAATTCTTGTTTTAATTCACTCATACTATCTATGTTTGTTTTAGGGTAAATATAGGTTATATTATAAAATGTTTTATTCAAATAAATATAATATAATATTCAAAAGAGATAAAAAAAATCTATTGAATATTTATAAGAAATATACTCATATGTTGTGTAGATTAATATTAACAGGTTTAATATAATACTTAAAAATAGTTCAAAATCCATTGGATATATAATGATTAGATCCAAATCAAAATTATTAAGCAATAAATCTAATTTGGATAAGACTTATTGAACAAATATTTATCAAATTAGATAAAATTTATTAGATATGAATATTTTTGCTATTCCTATAATGAAAAATTTGAGGCTTTCTTAGTAGTAACTAAGTCGCCTTTTTATGATGTAGAGTAAATCATTTAGCTAGAAAGGTGCTTTATTTGCAAGTTTATGTCTCACTTAACCTTACATTATAATGCTACATATGAAAAATATTTCAAATCAAATTGATCCACTTATTCAATAGCAAAAAGGCAGGATAAGGTGTCATGGGCTAGTAGCTCTTTAGTGGAAACCATGTGGTACATGTTTGCTACTCTTGGCGTATATACTAGCTTTTCTATTAAAATTCTCTTATGACACACTAAGTAAAGATAGCGGGATATTGAAGAATTATCGCTTATATAATAAATTCATACTACAACTTATCTACAAGCCACTATTAAATGTCACCAAAATACCCGCATATATCGATTCGCAAGATTGCTTCATATATGAAGCCTTTGGGCATAGTAGGCTGAAAGAGACAAATTAAATAGGGAGTGGACACTCTGTTTACTTAGTATATGTCTCATTCTATAATTTTGAGTGTGTAGGGGATAGTCACAAGTCAACATACTTGAATCCCTATCTCAATGCCAAGGTGCCCTGCTCGGCTTTCCCGATACTTCACCCTTTTCATGAGCATTTTAAGTAAAAATCTTCCTATTAAGAGTAAACATATTTTGTTCAAGTTGTCATAAGCCTTTTGCTCAAAGCTTTGGGTGTCTAATTTACATAAAAATGCATTGACACAAAAATAAAAACATGAAGATCATAAATATAAGCTTTTTGAACTCTTTCAAATTCTTGAACTATACTAAAATTATTAAAATATCCCTAAACTTAGGAAAATCATAAAAAATTGTACACAAGTTAGATTAATTCCAAATTTTAGTCACAAGTTCTGTATAATATGTTTAATTTTTTCATTAAGTCTTATTTAAATTAGAAGATATCTGCTTATCAGATTGTCATAACTTTTAACTTGTGACATTCTCCTTCACTTCAAATGTCAATATCTTTATTAGCATCTCAATCTAACATGGTTCTATGAAGAATCTACTTACTCTTTTAAAACTTTATGGTGGTCTTCAGCCCATGCCTTTAAATTACTACCTCAATCGCTTATGCCTATCTCTTTAAGGGTTATGAATGTTCTTTTATCTTAAAGTTTAGTTATCACCTTTGTAATATTGATATTTTATTGGCCAAATGCATTCTCCATAAATTTCTTAAAAGGCTACATTTGTAAACTCCTTTCAAAATATTTTGATACCTTCTAGAACTCGTTACCTTGGTAACTTATCTAATAGGTAGTTATTTTTGCAACTGTATGTTCATTGGCTCTGCAACTTGCATAGATGTCATCTCTGCATTAAAAGTGTATGCTAACATCTAGCTCATGAACAATGTTTAACATTTTGAACCAATTATTAGTAAGTGTTTTGCATCTAATATTCCATTCCATTGGTATAAGAGAAAAGACTTATGCTTGATTTATACATAGGCCTTATAACCTTACTCATAAGTCCACTAACAATGATTTCGATCAATTCATAATACTTCACATTTTGAATTGTTTACTAGTAAGTGTTTTACATCTAATGTTTCATTCCACCGATGCAAAAGAAAAGACTTAAGCTTCATTTATACATAGGCCCTATAACCTTGCTCTTAAATCCACTAATGATGCTTATAATCAATTCATAAGACTTTGCAATGCTACTTTTACACTCAATTAAATCCTTTAATCTTTTCTAAATCGATACCTTCTGGCATCTCATTGGTCACCACAACCCACTCAAAGTTGATGCACCTTAGTATCGTAGTCCACAAGAGTTTTCATATCTCAATTAACATTTAATAATGTCTAAGCTCTTACAATATTGACTCAAATGTGTTCTCTAACAACTTCTTTGAATATATTCTTTGATGACTCCCTTATTTCAACATCTTGAAAAGTGGTTGAGCATATAATATCCTCTATTGTAACTTGAATTTCACTTTACCTATATATGAGTAGACATGTACTAATGGTCATTGCCATAAACTTCATTGACTTTACGACTATGTAGTGTTAGTTTGCTACACCTCCTCCGAATCATTGTTGCCACTTCGTAAAGCAACTATGTAGCCAAGCCCACTACGTAAAAAAAATCTTTTCAGAAGATTGTGCACTTTTTATCCAACCAATAAATTGTGCATATAGCATGAATTTCTTTGAATCTTTACTTTGCTTATTAACTATACTTTTTCAAGCAACATGAATGATCCTTTTAGACTGTTTTGATATGATTTTGGACTACACCCTTTAGAGCAATTCATATAATACAGTACTTCAATGTGTCATCCTTTAAGATGTGTCCACTGATTATAGTTATGCACTTTTATACAACTAAAGGTTTTGCCTTATAGCTTTATCAATCCTTAAGGAAATAATTAGGCTATCTAGCAAGATTAAGTCTTGTTCTATTGGATTAGCTATTAATTCACTCATCTATCCAAATGGTCGTTTGGATCACTCGATGCCAATACTATGAAAGAGCATATAACTAACGTCTTGTGTACACAAGTAAAATAGCCCTTTAGCATAAATGTTTGCTCCTGATGCATCAATTCATAATCACTCAAATATATCATCATCTCATACACTAGGTTTTTGGGTGAATTTAATATCTTACACCCTTTGGTCAAATTTTTAGCAATGACTCCTTCGAGTTTGAGAATAATTATTTCACACATACTTCATATAGTATTAGATAAGCTTCATCTAGGCTAATTATAGCGTACCTAATCTTAGCCCTTTAGTGCAAATCGTGCTTTAATACCATCTATCACGATTAGCATTAAGAATTCTCATCATTAATGACACTAATGTCACCTACCCTACGTACTTCATCACTCTTCCTATTCTTTAAAGTGCTTGATGAGACATGAGTGCTTTATGATAAGTGCTTAGCATAAAACCAATCTTTAGTAGTAATAAAAGGTACCTACCAAAGCACTTTATCTTGCAATATCTTTTTACAGCAATAAAGCTTTTGGGTAGAGAGTCATATTTCTCCATTATTCATATGTAAGAGTTCCTAAGGATTGGATCTGAATGGGCAAAGCCTTCGTTTTGATACCAACTGTCACAGGCTAATGGCTTTCTAATTGAAACTGTGTGGTACATGTTTGCCATTTTTAGTGCACATGCTAACCTTCACATTAGAACTCTATTGTGGCACACTTGATAAAGATAGTAGAACATTGAACAATTATCACCTATACAATAAATTCTAATGTATAACATATTAGCAAGCCATTATTAAATGTCATTGAAGCACCCATGCATACTGATTTGTAAGATTGCTCTACATATGAAGTCTTTATGCTTAATAGGTTGAAATAGAAAAATTGAATGAGCTAAAAGCCCTTTCACTAGGAGTAAATATATTTTTTTGAATTGCCATAAATCTTTTTCTTAAAGCTTTAAGCCTCCAATTCATATAAAAATGCACTTACACAAAGATAAAAATATGAGGATAAAAAATACAGGGTTCTTGAACTCCTTCAAATTCTCAAACTCTACCAAAATTATTAAAATACCTTAAAATTTGAGAAAATTGTACATAAGTCAAGTTTTAGCCACAAGTTTTCTACAATATGCTTGATTTTTTTACCAAGTGACATCTAAATCTAAGCATGTTTTCCTTCAAATCTGAACTTATTCAAATTTTCAAACCATGCCAAAATTATCAAAATACCTTAAAATTTAAGAAAATTGTACACAAAGGTTAAACCTAAATTTCAGACATAAGTCCTTTACAACATGCTTGATTTTTTGACCAAGTGACATCTAAATCTAAGCATGTTTTCTTATTGGAATATTACAATTGTTAGCTTATGATATAAGGATAATTTTTTACTAAATGGAATTCCATTATTCATATCAATCCTTTTTTTGTTAATTTTAGCTTGTTTGTCTTCTATTATCTTCTGCTGCTTAATGATCATTGCTAATTACTTAATATTGGAACATTTTTTTCATTTTAATTTTAGTACTATTAAAGTTTAACTAATTTTTAATTGTTACCATCAGATATTTACACTGGCATTAATTCTCAATGCTAGTATAATTTTCATCATTTTGATTCTAATTCTTAAGGAGTTCAATCAATTGAATATAGAATCTTACAATGACAAGAATTAGTGATGGATTATCCTAAAATTGAGTGGATCAAATTGAAAAGGAGAAGGATATTCACATCATATTCTAGAAAAGATAAAAGATGAGTGATAAGTGATAAAGAATTACTTTATAGAACACAAAGGTGAATCCTTTGGTAAATTTCAAAGTTTTATCAGGAACTATAAAGAGAAAATGCTACTAACATGGCAATAGTCATTTCACTCAAAAAGTTTAAAATTTGATTCGACTCATGAAAAATAAAATTCCTTATATAACTCACTAAAATCTTAATTGAAAATGGGCTTAAATGGCATAAATAGGCCTATAATTAACATATTAAGTAACATGATAAATGATTCAAAGTAAAATAGTAAATATTTTAAAGCAAAATGGGTCCAAACATATCTATCCTAAACTAAAGCCTAACCCAATATATAAAATAACATAAACTAAGGTTCAAAACATTATAAAATGTCAAGAAATGACATCAATTTTTTAGGTGATGAGCTCATTGTAGAATCTTTTTCAAGTTCTAAGCTTTTTTCAATCATTCAAGCTTTTTGAATTCACTCGTAAAACTCTTCCTTGATTCTCTAAGTTAACTCTTTATAGTTATCCCTTCTAAGATCATATCACACAACCTTCTAAAATCTTTCTTGACATGGAATTTAGTTTCTTATTATAGAACAATGCTACTTGTTTATTTTTTTTATCATTTACAATTAATTATAATTGCATATAGAGCATAATTTAAATCAATCTATCATTCCTTACATTAAAACATTTTAGCCATTTGACTCCAATTATGTCAAGAATGTCTATGTGAAAAAAAATAAAATTATACACTACATAAAATACATGTAACATTTTCTATATTTTATCTATACCTCTCCACTTAAAATGAGAATTCTTACATGAAGAATGTTAAAAATTTCTATTCAACTAATAATTGATTAAGTTAGCAGTATTAGGTTGAATTTTAAAGTGTTTCAGGCTGAAAGAGTCTTAAATTCAATCTTTAGAAATACTATTATTGAAGGGATTTTTTATTTACTACTCTCACTTTGAACAGAAATTAATTTCATATAAAGAAAGTGTGAAATATCTAAGTGCAAAAAATTAAAAAGAAACCTTTCATATATGTCTTTGCCTTTGGTTAAATAGTTATCATCAAAATTCATAATTAAACAAGGCTAATGTTAACAAATCCTACATATGTGTGAATCATGTGTGCTATTTAAAACTATACCATATTAATTATATATTTATTATAATTCATGTATGTAAATAATTTTAAATATTTTATTTTAATTATTTGATTATTGATTTGGATAATTTTTAATATATTTACATAATAGAAATGAATTTTTTATTCATTTTAAAAAATAATGAAATATTTATATTTATTTTAGTTGATATAGAAAAGAAATAACATTAACATAATATTTCAAAGTAACCTCATTACACTATTTTGTTAGTTGATAATAAAATAATTTAAACACAATTTGCAGAATACAATAGTAATTGCTATAAATATTTATGTTTAATTAGTATATAATTGAAATATTATTTTATTTTGATTATATAAAAAATAATGGTTGTGCCATTTTGAAATTTATTTTAAATTTTGAGTTATTAAGCTAATCAAAATATAAAATTATCAATAAAAATAAAAAAAATATTTCAATTATCAATATTAAATTATCTTTAAATATTTTTGAAATTATAGTTCATATTTATTGAAATAAGCAGAATAATTAATCGGGAGTAAATGATTTCTTAACCAGAACTGGATTAAAAACTAAAGACAATAAATTTAATTAGTTCGAAGTAATGGATGGAAAATCGGACTGATCATCAAATCACAGAGGAGAATATTTCAAAATTCAATGATTCGATCGAAATTAAATCCAAATTGAACCAAAACTTCAAATTTGCATAAAAGAATATTTAAAGCATCATGAAACTTAAATTTAAAATTATGCATATAAATATGAAAATAATACAAATGCTACTAAATAATTCTTATTACTTTCAGAAATTTATAATTTAAATATCACTAAATTATCACATTAAATGATGGCCAAATCAAGTTTTTTTTTCTTTTTTAAATTTTATTTAGTGACTCTTGTTCGTAAAGTATGAAGACTCCAAACCCTAGACATATGTTTAATAGTACGAAAAACAACTTTTTTGGCTGAGCGAAAAACATATTTTAAGAAGATAAAAAAAATGAAAAAACAACCGGTTTATCCACAAATGGGGACAAGTTCCCATGGTTCAACTGGTTCATTAATTTTAATACCATTTTTTTTAAACATGGTCTTGAGATTAAATCAAATTGAATTGATTACTGGATCACCTATTTTTCAATTTAACCGATCACTCCAATTCAGTCATTTTTTTTTAATTTAAGGACATGAGTGGTTCTTCCTCTCAAAATCAAGAAAAGCCCAAAACTTCTACTAAACCTATTCAGGAGTTACAACGAAATTTATATATCATTTATCAAATAATGAAAGTAAAACTTGAATTTAAGATTTCTTTTTATTGTAGAGATTGAGTTTAACCACTTGTATTAACCATCATTTGACATTCAGTTGAAGTTTTTAAACCATGATTTAAGAATTGAAATGGTAGTTAATATGGTTCTATTAAGAAAAGTTACCGTGAATAAAATAAAAAAGGTGATCTTTTAAAAATAATTGACTTTAATTAGATCATACCGTGAATCAAGTGATATTGTAAACTAGTAAATAGAAGTTAAAAGATTGAGAGAATATTATTTGTGACAAAAGACAGAATATAGTAGAACTGGCAAGAAATATTCAAAATGTGAAGGTTGAAAAAAATTTCTAGTATTATGTTAGCACAGAAAATTCAATGTTATTCCCATACAAATATTGCTAATTGTGTTATTTTTTTAATTCAATAATTTCATCTAATAAAAGATATTTATTTTTATAAAAATTAATTATTTTTAAAGAAATCAGATTATTAAATTAAAAAATAATATATTTCATAATATTTATATAGAAGTAATATTAAATTTTTAGTGCTAATATAATATTAAAAATACTTTAATAAAGTCTTATTGAAAGAAATTTTTGTGCCATTTCTAATTATGACTAATATAAAAATACTATAAATTTCTTGGGCACAATCCTTACAAGTTCAATTAGTTTGCCGGGGTTGAGTGGCCACTGGCCTTCTAAGAACCCCACTGAATGATTGAACCTCGATTGATTGCAAAGGACAGTAAAACTATCTACATGTCATCAAATTAACCAATATATATATATATATATATATATATATATATATATATATATATATATATATATATATATATATATATATATATATATTATGTAATAAGTAATTATTTATAAAAAAAAATTGTATACAATTCGACCTCCAAATTACTTCTGATTTATTAAAAATTTGTGAAAGTAATTAACGCATAGTTATTACAAGTTGGTAAATCCAACGAGACACAACTCAATAACATTCAAATGAGTTTGCTAGCATATTCAGTCCAGAAGAATTTTAAAACAAAACATTATTTTTAACCCTACAGTAAAAAGTTAAAAAAAAAAAGGAACTTTACAAAAATAATATCAAAGAAAAAGTGGAATATTCTTGATTGTGTGACTATGAAGACATCTCTTATGTTCTTTCATTTATTATTTTTTATTTGTTACTTCAACACTTTGAATCTTATTAAATTTTAAAATAAGATATTTTTTTATAATGATAAAAGTGATTAAATTATCAAAACTACATACATAAAATTTTAAGATTAAATTTACGTAACATCTTAAAATTTAACTCAGAATACTAAGAAAGATTAACGCTACTTGAAGTAAATACTTACAGCAAAATAAGATATATTTTAGTTTTTGTAAAATATGTTCTTTAGGTCGTGTTTGGTTCCCATTAAAAACATACAAAAAATAAAAGTCGCACCAGCTGCCGAATTGTCTGTCCAAGTCCATTCCAGAAAAGTTGCGCATCTTCCAAATCCTGACGTAAGTGATGATAACGAAGAGAAAACTTTGACCACCAAGCCAACCAGAAGCACCCAGAAGAGGTATCCCACCTTCACTTCTTCCGCACACTATAAATAGCCCTGACCACCTTTTGTAAACCGTAGAACCTAATAGAAACCAGTACACAGCATTCTGCAGAGCATCAACAATGGCGGATGAGGTAATCCTGCTGGATTTCTGGCCCAGCCCATTTGGGATTAGGGTTAGAATAGCTTTGGCTGAGAAAGGGATTGAGTACGAAGGAAGAGAAGAAGATCTGAGCAACAAGAGCCCTCTGCTGCTGATGATGAACCCAGTTAATAAGCAAATTCCAGTTCTGATTCATAAGGGAAAACCCATCTCTGAATCACTCATAATTGTTCAGTACATTGATGAAGTTTGGAACCAGAAATCTCCATTGTTGCCTTCTGATCCATATGAGCGTGCCAACGCCAGGTTTTGGGCTGATTATATTGACAAGAAGGTATGTTTAATTATGACCGAAGAACCGATCCTAGGTCATTTTTTTTAATTTCTTTATTTGTTTATTTTAGTCCTTTTTCTTCTTCATTTACAAATATACAATAATCATAATCACAAAAATATTTATATATTGGCGTAGAAGTATAAATGATCGAGCAGAAGTGAAGATTTTATTAGCCAATTTTGAATTTGTTAAAAATAAATGAATTTGAATTCAAGTTAAACTCTCAAAACTTTAATAATTTGAATTTGATTTCAATTTAATTACATTCTTAATAAATATATATTGGTATACTTATATATATATATATATATATATATATTTTAATAATTTTTAAAAATTTTAATATTATAATATCATCGAACATCATCTAAAAAGTTTTACTTCTGTTGTATCTTAAGATTTAAATTTAAGAATATATGCATATACATTAAGTAAATTATCATTTGTACCGTTAAAAACGAACACATTTTTAAGGTGGTTTGCTCATTAAATTATGCGCAAATTGCATGTAGATATACTCCACAGGTAAGTTGGTATGGGCAACCACTGGTGAACTGCAAGAAAGAGGGAAGACAGAGCTGAGAGAATGCTTCAAACTGTTAGAAGGAGAATTGGGAGAGAAGCCTTATTTTGGTGGGGACAAGTTTGGTTTTGTGGATATTGCTCTGATTCCATTCTACAGCTGGTTTTATACTCTGGAGACCACAGGAAACTTCAGCATCACAGAAGAATTCCCCCATCTGGTGAGTTGGGCCAAGAGATGCATGCAGAGGGACACTGTGTCCAAGTCTGTTCCTGATCAGTACAAAATCTATGACTTCCTTTTGGAGCTTAAGAAAATGCTTCAGAGTCAGCAGCAATGATCAAGAAATGCGTTTGCATGAATGAGCAGTGCTAGTTGTACAACAATAAAAATTATAATCTTTTCACATTCTGATATATTTATGACTGTCATATTTATGTATGGTATTCATAGATATCTCTGAGTGTGATTCTGTTGTGAGAAAGGGAATGTGCAATCAGTTTAGTTGTTTCTTTTCCTTTTTTTTTTTCAATGTGGATGAATTATAGCTTGTGGGGCTTAGATCTCTTGTTGGGTGGTGTTTAATTATTTTGTGTTTATGGTCATTGGATTTTTTTTTTTCACTTATGTATGTGTTTTCTTATTTTGGTTTGTGGAAGGAAATAAAGATGCTTAATCATTTGTGAGGAAATTGTTGGCTGAATTTATGTATGGATATGTTGTCCCTCTCTTGCGTTATGATTCAATTTCTTATGTCTATTTACGGTACCATTATTATAGCCTTAAAATATGGGATAACGTAAAAAGATTAAAAATTATTATATTAAAATTATTTAATTATAATTATTTATTCAAAAAATATTTATTTAATAATTTTCTTACTGCTGTATCATTGAAACTTTAATGCCACAGAATTCACCTAACTCTAAGTTCTTTGTTTTCTCTTTGAATACAAAGATATAAACTATAAAGATTAAAAGGGAGAGCAAATAAATTTTTACGAGTTTTATCTATTTTGTTAGAAAATATTTTTTAAAAAATATTATTTATATATATCAATAAAAATTGATATATTATTTATATTTATAACTAAAAAAAGTAATATTTAAAATTATAGTAATGAAATGCAATTCTTTTTAAAAAAAATTTAAATATTATATATTTTATATTAATTAGATAAACTATTTTATTATAATAATTAATAATTATATTTTATAAAAATATTTTTTATCGAAACATAGGGACTAATAATCTTGACCCATAAATTCTAACCCCATTGCATCGGAAATAATTTGTTTAGGAGTTAAATGACGAAAAATGTAAGAAAATAAAATGTAAAAACTTTTAAATGAGATTATTAAAATTAAGAAGTTATAGCTTATCTATTTGTTTTCTAATCTCCTTTGTTTGGGCTTAGCTCCTGGATTTTGAAAGGAAAAAAAAAGATTAAATTTGAAAACTTAAACAGACTTATTAATGCAATATATAAAAGGAGAATTCTATCGTACTAATTGCAAAATCTTAAGTACCGTAATCATATATAATCTCAACCGTTGCAAACACAAGAAATGCATCCTAACCATTGATCGGAAAATCTTGTTATCTGCTGAAGCAATAAAGGAAGAAAGAGAATAAAGTGATAATTTCTCAATTTTGCTCTCTTGTTGATTGGGTAACAAACTTCAAGAATTACTTTACAAATAACAATTAAAATTTTTAATTAACAATTTTTATTAATATGATGGTTTAAATATTCTTTCAAATGGAATTAATTTATGTGTATGAATTATAAAAATATTTTATAATAATATTATATTTTAATTTATTACAATTCTCTTACATTCAAATATTCAATTTTGTAAATAATAAATTTTAAATATTTTATATATTAAGAATTGTTTAATTGGGGGTAATAAAAAAATTATAGACCTTTATTCCCCTTATATGTGATTAGTTCAGAAAAAAATTATTCCTTACCTTCATTTTTTTCTTAATAAAATTACTCTCAATAAGAAAATAACAATTCCTTTGAATTTATCAGGGAATTCTATTACCTTATTTTGAATTTTAATTTTATGATATCCAACAACAATAATAACAAAATTTTAAAATAAAAATAATCATTAAATAATAATCATTAATAATATCACCTAAAAAATAATAATATTAAAGTATTAATAATTAATTAAAAAATAATAATAAACAATAAAAACAATATATTAGTAATATTGATTATAATGTTAATTAAATAGTAATAAATAATTTATAATAATTATAATAATAAAGATAATAAAAAAATAATAATATAAAAATAATTAACAATATTAAAAAATAATATTCATAAATACTAATATAATAATAAAAATATTAATAATTAAAAATAATAATATTATTAAATAAATAAATTCTGATAAATAATAAAATATTAGTAATAAAAATAATAATATTAGTACAATAATAACAATAAATAATAATAAATAGATAGGATAATAATTATAATAATAGAATAATAATTATATAGTTATTTTAATAAAATTGAAAAGTAAATTATTTTTTCAACATAATAATTATTATAATAAATATTTAAATTATTTTTATAATAAAATTTTGTATATTATATCTATATTACTTATATTAATATTTAAACTAAAGCCATTAAAATAGACTTAGGTCCATAAAAAATGTGAATTACAACTTGTAAAAAATGAGACTATTTAAGTACAAACATAAATCAATCCAATCCGCAATTCACACAATTGAATTAATATACTATAAAAATCTTCAATCAATTAATTTAATACTTACTTTCAAACTTAATTTTTTATCTTTGAAATTAACTTAAATGAATTGTTTCTAAGTTAATGATTTTATTTCTAAATTAATAATCTTAAAGTTAACAAATTTTATTATAATTTATTTAATCTTGAATTGTTGATGTACATTAAAAATGTATTAAATATGTTATTTTTAAATTTATAATTATCATTTTGATTTTAAAATTATTTAAAAAATTTTAAAAATTATTTTTTGAAAAAAAAAAAGAGCAGAAAAAGTTAGTGAATGCAATTTGCATTCCTTAGAACTCAAATTTCTATTTAAGAAGTCTACAATTTTCATAAATCAAATCCAATTCTATCCCTTTATGACCAACTCATGAATAGATTGAATAGGTTTGTTTAACATCTTTAATTTGAATTTTAGGCCATAAAAGTAAATAAGAAAAGTAAAATTTAAAAACTTGTAATGAAACAAGTAAAATGAGAAAAATAGTGCATGTGTTATAAAATAATAAAAGTTAAAAATAAAATATCTAGTTAAGTATTTTGTTAAATTAAATCTTTTATTTATTTAAAATAATTTTATAATAAATAGAAAATATATAATGTTATATTTATACTTCTAGTGATATTGGCATTTGAGTTAAGGATTATAAAAGTGAACCCTAAAAAAAATGGAATGTGAGTCGTAAAATTTTGATAAAATTCTAATTAGCATATATTTCATTTGAGATAGATTATATGAAAACTCATAACATCAAAGTATAGATGAATTTTAAACAATATACACTTGATTTTAATTTTAATGCACTTTTTTAAGGAATATATATGAAATTAATTAATTCAATTGATGCTTTATATATTAAAAATTATTTATAAAAATTAAAAAATATTTTTTTTATTTTCATTATAAATAAAATATAATTAATTCATTTAATTAATAGTTTATATATTAAAATTTTAATGTATATAAAATTTTATTATAATAAAAATAAAATATATAATATTTTATTTATATTATCCATTGATATTAGTGATATTAGTGACTGAATTATAATAATAGGAATGGATATGAAAAAGAAATAAAATTTAGAAAGAAGAAAAATAATATGTAAATTATAAAGTAATAAATATTAATAATAGAATATATTATTAAAAATACAATATGAATGCATGAAAAAAAAGTATGAAATGAAGCAAATGATAAATCCGAAATTTTATATATTTATTATATATTTTTTAATTAATCATAATTTTAATATTGAAATTTAAAATATGAAAATTTTCAAAGTTTTCCTTATTTATGCTTGCCTTGGTTGGGTGGGTCCTTCATCTTCTATGGAGACGTTTTCGGTGGCACATGCAAGAGGTAAATTTGGTTATTTAATTAGTTTTCCTATGACTGGGATTGATAGAAATAATTTTCGAAGTCAGGTATAAGGAATTCATTGTAGATCAATCCTTAGTACCTAAGATCAAAAGTAGACCAGAGAAACCCCAAGTGGAGCAATATCAAAGGAATTTTATCCTTCCTTTTTTTTTCCAAGGAAAATGGTAGTAAATTTCAAAAAAAATAAATATAAAATTTTTATATTTAATATTAGAAGTCTTGATAAAAAAATGAATTTCAATATAAAAATTATATTTTTATTTTTTTAAAAATAATAAATAAAAATTAAAAAAAAAGAAAATCCAAATCCAATCTTATCCTGTCTCTATCCCATATTCTGTCCTTTCCCCTCTTGGATAACTTTATCCGGATTCTCTCCTGCATTTTTATCACTTTTTTCGAAGAAATAAAAATATGATTTTTATTCTAAATTTTATTATTTTTTATTAAAAACTATAGTTTTAAATAAAAACTATACTTATCCTTTTTTTATAATTTATTTAATAAATTTTCTAGAAAATACACGAAACTCATTTTCAAGTTTCAACAATGATGGTGCGGTGGTCTTATCAGGGCCGGTTTTGCTACCTTCTTACCTCAAAACGGCATTTATATCTGAATCTGCGTTTTGGTGAGTTATGACTAAGAACGATTTGCACCGATCTTATATTTAGGATAAAATTAATAATTACATTTTTAAAATTATAAAATATTAATAAAAATAATTTTTAAATTATAAAAAATTATAATTTTATTTTCAAATAATAATCCATATAAATAATTTTATCCTCCAGCATTAAATTTTTTTTCAAATCTGGTGGGTTGGGCCAAGAGGTGCAAGCAGAGGGATGGTGAGTCCCAGTCTGTTCCTGACCAATACAAAATTTATGACTCCCTCTTGTAGCCCAAGAAAAAGCTCTAGCGTCAGCAGCAACGATAAATAAATGCCTTTGAATGAATGAGTTGTGCAAGTTGCACAACAGTACAATTTATAATCTTTTCTCATTCTGATTAAAAATGAACATGGGCCGGGTCGGACGAGTTTCAAGCTGGGCCATTTGGGCTAAATCATATAAAATTAAAGGTTCGAATCCAGCCCGACCCGTTTATGTTTTAAAAAATTTTGGTTTGGTCTGGTCCGAATTTTAAATTAAAAAGTCCGAAGGCTCAAAAATATAAATTTTTTTATTTTTTAATAAAAATAAATTTTTAAAATAAAAATATATATATATTTAAAAAGATAATATAATATTTAAATATATAAAATATTTAATTATGTTAACTTAGTATTTTTTATATTAAAAATAATTAGATATAATTATATTTTTTAATATATAATTATATTATTAAAAATAAATTATTATAATCGGGCTGGGCCTATCGGCCTTTTTTATCTTAGCCCGAGCCCGACCCAATTATTAATCAAGTCATAAAAAAAAGTTCCATCAGGCCTATCAAGCCAAAAAAAAGTCCAAATATGCTATTTTTTCGGGTAGGGCTCATCGGGTCGGACGGGTCGCTCGGCCCATGTACACTTCTAATTCTAATATATTTATGACTTTCATATTGATGCATGGTGTTCATATATATATATATAATGTCTGATTGTGATTCTGTTGTGAGTAAACAGAATGTGTAGCCATTTTTTTCCCCTTTCATTTTCAGTATGGATGAATTATAGCTTATGGAGCTTGGAAGGGCCTCTTGTTGGGTAGTGTTTAATTATTTTGCGTTTATGGTCCTTTTTCTTTTTTTGGTTTTAACTCATTTATTTGTTTACTTATTTGGGGTTGTGGAAAAAAATAAAGATGCTTAATCACTTGTGATGACACTGTTAGTTGAATTTGTGCATTGATATGTTGTCCCTCTCTTATGTAATGATTCAATTTTTTATGTCTATTTACGGTTCCTTAAAGTCTTAAAATATGGGATGACATGATAAGACTTAAAATTATTTAATTGTAATTATTTTTTTTAATAAATTTAATCATACAAGTTTAATTTAATGATTTTTTATACTACTATATTATTGAAATTTTAATATTATAAAATTTACCTATCTTTATGTTCCTTGTTCAGTGCTTGAATATAAAGATATAAACTACAAAGAATAAAAAGAAAAGTAGATAATTTTTAATAGGTTGTTTATTTCACTAGAAAATATTTTTTGTAAAATAATATTATTTGTATGTATATCACTGAAGAAGTATTATACTACCTATATTTGTGATTAATAAAAATGATGTATAAAGTTGTAGTAATGAAAAAAAGTAAATTTTTTTAAAAGTGAATTTTTTTTTTTTTAATCAAAACATACGAAGTAATAGTCTTGATATGCTTTCTTGTAAATTCTAGCCGCATTGCATTGGAAACAATTTGTTTAAGAGTTAATTGAAGAAAAAAGTAATAAAATAAAATGTAAAAAAATTTAAATGAGATTTTTAAAATTAAGAAGTTACAGTTTGTCAATTTGTTTTCTTATATCAAGAGAGATCTCTTCATGTGGTCTATAGTCTCTCGATTTGTTTTCTTATCTCCTCTGTTTGGGCTTAGCCCCTGAATACTTAAATGGACATATTAATCCAATCCAATGTATCAAAGAAGAGAGTACAAAAAGAATTCTGAATAGCTAATTATTCTTTGTGAATTTATGATTTTTCAAAAAAATTTATTGACACACGATAGCAAAGGATGAAATGAATTTTATTCCAAGCAATGAAACATATTTTCCCTCAAAGGGCAGAGAAAGGTTGTCTTGTCTCATTGCCAATCTTAGAGGGTTGAGGCCATACCTAAATGTGGGTTCTATTAATCTATTTACATGTGAAAAGTCAATTTGGTGGCATATATTTATGAAAAAGAGTGATATAGCTTCTGTTAGTATATATTTTTATTTTTTATTTTCAAAAATTATTTTAAAAATTACTTTTTCTTGTTTTCTAATATTTGCAAGTTCAAAAAAATAAAGAATAAAAAATAATTGGTAAAGCAAATAAAGAAAGATTTTATTTACTTATAAAATTATCATAAAAATGAAAAAATAAGTTAAAAAATGTGAAAAATATTTTTTTAATTTTTAAATTACATATTATGAGTTATAATTTTTAAAAACATATTATAAAAATAGTTACTCAAACAAGATTTTTTATTTTTTTAAAAATAATAAACAAATAAATCCATATTCTTTTTCATAAAGGTGCTTGTGGGCTTTTAATTAAAAAAATTAGAGGCACATTTGCAAGCAAACTCTATCACTTTCTTATAATTTTAAACTTTTTGTTTCTAAAAAAAAAAATTGAAAGCACCCTTACTTGAAACAAAGTTATTTATTTCTGGTGATGTTATAGAAAGCATAAAATATTTCCTAATTTTCATTTGAATGAATATTGATGTAATTAATTAGTTTCCATTTTTTTTTAAAAAGAGAAAGTTTATTTATTTTAGAGGACATGCAATGTTATGAAGTACAAAGATTTCCATAACAAAAAAGATCTAAGACAAATGATTTATTCCATTTCTAATCCTAAAAGCTATCCTTTTGTCCCTTTCATAAATTACCTTGTTGTAACATTGATAAGAAACTAACTTAGACAATTTATAAATAGATTAAAAAATAAACTCAGCCTCTATGAATATTGAGAAATTTTAAGGAAAGATTTCATAATAGTTTTATTCTTAGTAATCAGGAAAGGTTTTTGAATTGTTAGGAATTCTACAGTAAGGGTTTAAAGCACATTCAAAACTATTTTTTTAATATTTATATGAGAACGATTATAAATGATAGTGTAAGAACTCCATAAGACCTTCAAATTTGATGAAGAAAAAGGGATTCATTGAATTCTTGTACTATTATTTATAAAACTCAATATACCTATAGGGATGAACTCAATCCAGAATATAAAACATAAAAAAAAATACTAATTAAACCAATCATAGAAATACTAGATGCAATACCAATTATCTAAAAAAGAATCCTTCCAGTAGTACTTACCATTTATCCTACTTGAAAGGATATCATTTCATAGTCATTTATTATTATTTTTGTTTCTAATATGATTACTTGATGAAATATGATGGAAATAACCCTTTTTTATTGATTTATATTGTTTACACTCAAGATATCTTAGTTATATATAATGAGTATTGTTTTTCAATGTTAAACAGATATATAAGAAAGAAATTGTGGTCAATTGAAGGAAAAAATCAAGAAACTCCCAAAAAAGAATTTAATGGCCATTTTAAATTAGTGGAGAAACATCTAGGTGACAAGCCTTATTTTGGTGGTGAAAATATTAGGTTTTTGGATGTGCCACTTATTCCCTTCAATTCTTGATTTTATGCTCATGAGAAGTTTGTCAACCTCAAAATAACAATTAAGTGCCTTAAGTTTTTTCCTTAGGCCAAGAGGTGTATGTAGAACGAAAGTGTCTCCAAGTCTTTCCCTGACCAAGATTAGCTTTATCACTTCTATTGATGTTTGTTGTAATTGGGTAAAGAGAATATAAAAATGTATCTATCTTTTCTTATTCTTTAAATTATCTTTCATAAGTTTTAGGCATTTAAAGAATCAATAATTCGATAGCATTCGGACTTTGGGTCATTTATTTTTTGTGTTTATCATATGTTCTTATTAATGGTGTCATTATATATATATATAATGAAAATTTTTTATTAGCAAGTAAAGAAAGTTATATGCTATTTCAAAAGCCTATACAAAATTTGATTGCAATTACCTTCGCATTGTAGACATTAGTCTTGCAAAAACATAACAACTAATATAATTTGCATTCAGTTTAAAATGTAATTATCTACTTTCTAAATTATGAATATATAAATTGGCTATGTTTAATCTCCATTAGATACAATAGTTCTTTAATAGAGATATTAGATTAAATTAATTTGAAATTGATGACTTTTTCAATTTAACTATTAACATTAGATGGCCCCATTTATTATTTATTTAAGTTGTTATTAACTTAAAGCCCTTTAGAATCGATTATAGGTTAATTGATATTTTTCACCTTCGATTTGATAGAATTTACTAATTTATGTTAATTTAAGAAATGAATAGATGTTTAACAAAAAGGTTCATAAAAGATTATAGAGATGTAAGTATAGCAATGGAATACCAAAGTATAGCTTAAAAGGGGTGAAGAGTGAACACTCTAGACTAAGGTTTGGTAAGTAAGGCAAAAAAGAATTACTTGTGAAGCTTTTCTTGCATGGCTAAGAGTGGTCTCTTAGAATCATTATTTTTAGATGTGTGAAAGGATATTGATATAGAGTGGTATGAGTGATGACACTAAGAGTTGCATAGAGTATTAGTCTAGTCAATTAAATATATGGTAAAAGATAAATTATAGTACAAAGTGGTAGTGGTTATGAGGGGTAATAGAAGTGTGATGCTTCTTTTTTTATTTTTATCAATAGTTTGAAAATAAAGTCTAATACGATGAAAGTCTTATAAGGGTGGTATGGGTAGAAGGGAGGCCTATAATCCATTTACTTACCCTAACTTAGAAGGCCAGCATTAAGGAAAGCTGAGTGCAATATACCTTTAATTCCTATTCATTGAAGATGAAACCCTTTATCTAATCTTTTCATGCCATACAAGATAAGATTATCAATGCATTTGGAAGGGGAGGGAAGGTTTCCATTCCTTATAGTAATAATAATTCTTTCCTTGAATTAGATGACTGCTAATTAGCTTAAGGCTTCCATGGAACCTTATTCATTCATCTCTCTCGTTATCTTTAGTGTTTGTGGTATAAAGTTAGTTTTTTATGAACTTTTCCTTTAGATTGTGGTCATATAAGATGCTTATTTGGTCTTTTTAAGGTTGTGAAATGAAAGTTGTTTATTAAGGTTATTATCTCATTCTCAATATCTTTCATAATTTTGGTTATGAGACCTTTAAAATAAAATCTAGTTAAGGTTGACAATAATTCAAGTCAAATCATGATACACTCGAAGTTTGATTTGACTTTTAGCTCAATAAACCAAACTTATGATCTAAAAAAGTAATACATGAGCTAAATAAGTCAGCTTATTTAAGAAGTATTCAATTTAATTATATCATGAATTGACTCAAATAAAATTTATAATTTATAATAAATTTATTTTTTAATAATTATATTTAATTTTTATATAATTTTAAATAATTTATAATATTTATTTTATAATATATAATATAATTATGTATTTTAATATTGTATTGAATAATGAAATTAGTCTTAATAATATTGTAAAAATGCATTATATTCTTATACATATATGTATACATTGGTGACTTGAATTTTTAGTAAGGTATAGGATAAAATGTCCAATTAGAATCTAAAAATAAGTATGTGTAATGCTAAGACCCATATTTTAATATCATTTAATTTGTTTTAATTTGAGTAATTTGAAAGCACTTTGCTTTTCTAAAATGCTTATAGTTTACACGCTAAAAGATCAAATTGCATTTAGTCTTCCCAAAAGTCTTTAGTTGGCATATGCTCTTTTGCTTGTTTCTAACTCTTTGGCTTTTAGTCTTGCCTCTATCAATATTCAAAATCAACGGATAAAAACCTAAGTGCCTGTGTTTCAATGTTAACTAATTAACTTAATTAAGCTGTCCATAACAATAATAACAAGTAAAGAGTTTCTATTCTTAGCTATATTGTATTCTTTTATTGTTGAAATTAATGCAGTCGGTCTTTTATTTTGTTGCCATGAGAACATTACTTTTTTATTTTTATAATATATAAATTTTTATTTTAATATATTTGTTTCTACTGCTCACTACTATTCAAAAGAAGATTATAAAGTTAATGTTCTTTATATGATTTATCTTTAATATCTTTTGAAATTGCTAAGGAAGATTGATAAGTTTTTTATATTCATGAACATCATCTTAAAATTTGAAAATTAAATTTTATAGAATTGAAATGGAAAATTATAAGGATTAGTCATAATTTTAGTAGTTGTCCATTAAATTACTAACATTGAAAGGTTTTAAATTCATGATAGATGTTTGTTAACATGTTTTACTTTTTGAAAATCATCTTGTAAGTGATTTTTAATTATTTTTTCTAATAATAAGAATCCTCACCCAAGAGAACTATCTGCATTACTATTATTTGTAATTTTCTTATCCTACTATGATATTTTAAAGAATTAGGATATATTTTATCATTAGCTATTAAATTACATGGAATATAACTTTTCTTTTTCCAAAAATACATTATATATTTCTCTAATTCCATTATATATAAGTTAACATGTAGATAAACAAATTGTAGAATAATGCATGGGTAAAAATGTGAATAATAATGAGCAACAAGAAATATTTCATTGTAGTGAGTATAATAAAGTTCCATTCTTTCATCTAAAAAAGAAAGATTTCATTTGTTCAAAATCATTTTAAGAAGGCATAACAAAAAGATGGAACATGAAAATATCAATGCATTCATTGTAAGAAGCATTATGTTATTACTAGTTCACAATTAACTAGTCATTTCAAGTTGTTGTTGAAAAAGAAAAAGACACTAAGCTTGTAAAAAAAAAGGCTTAAAAATTAATCCACAAGTTACTAAGCCAATTTTAATGGCTCTAAAAGCTAAATATAACTATACAAGACAATGAAAGGCTATAGCCTGTTGGGTAATGATGCATGGGCACACTTATAATGTTGTGGAAGATGAAAGCTTTATATTTATGATAAAGTGCAACAATCCAAAATATGAGAAAATCAGCCATAAAGTTTTAAAAAATGATTGTGTTATTGTTTATGAAGTTGAAAAAGTGAAATGAAAGGTAAGTTTGCAGGCTATGAATAATATTAACTTAACAATAAATTTGTTGAAATCATAAAATTAAAAGATTGAGTACACAATTTTGACAGCCCATTACATTGATGTTGATCAGAATATACAAAAATGTATTCTTAATTTTATCCATAATACCCTACCTTCACATGGTATTAATATAGCCAATGCTATCTTTAAATGCCTTAAAGGATGGTGGATTAAAAATAAAATCTTCACTATATCAAAGAATAATGCAATTTACAATGACACATGCCTGAAAGAATTAAAAAGCATGTTTTCAAGGCACAAGAAGTTGGTTTATGGCAAGAAAAGGAGTTGATTTATGGCAAGAAAAGGTTTTATACGCAATGTTATGCATATATCTTGAATTTATTACTTTGAAACAAGCTTGGAAATATTTCAAAATTAATAAAAAAATATACAAGAGAGTGTATAATTTATTAATCAAATTAAGGCAAGATTAAGAATATTCTTCGGAATTATTCAACAACGATAACTTAGTGGGAAAAAGTTAATTCTTGATTGTCCTACATGATGGAACTCCACCCATTAAATGTTGGCAATTGAAATACAATTCAAGGAAATGTTTTCACCATTCCAAGCTTAAAAACCAACTTACAAATATCTTTCCAAGCTTAAAGAATGGGAAAAAGTTAAGAGGGTAACTAAACTGTTAAAGGTCTTCAATATTGCTACTAATATCATTTCAAGTAGCAATTACCCTATTGCTAACCTATAACATATTAAGGTTTTTAGGATTAAGCAAGAATTAGATAAGGCTATTACGTATGAATTTGAATTTGTATAAGATATAGCTAAAATAATGAAAGGTAAATTTGATAAATATTGGAGTGAATGTAATCTAGTTATGTCGCTTGCTAATGTATTGGATCTTGGATGCAAGATGATAGGTGTTAAAATGTGTTTTCCTTTGATATATGAAAAGGATAAGGCTAAAAGAAATATTCAGAAGGTGGACAAGACCCTTAATGAAATGTATGAGGAGTGTGTGGCTTCATTAAGAAAAAAATCATGAAAGGAAAATTTTATAAGTAAATGTGAGATCATCACCACTAATGTTTCAATAGAATCTTCAAGTTGGTTAATGTTTACGAATTATGCTAGATAATAAAAAGTGATTCCAGCTTTGAAATCTAAATTAGATGTGTATTTGGAAGAACTTGTTTACCTTCTTAATAATAATATGTATACATATTTCTGTGCTCTAGATTATGGATATGATGGTAACAAATGTACTTGATGTGCATGTTGCATTACAATAAAATTAGATTATACTGGTTTCCTAAAATTAATATAATATAAGATGTCAAACTAGGTTGTACCCCTAGTAATTTATTAATTTATCTTTTCTAAATTAACTTAGTAATAATGATTATACAATTATTTAGTTTAATTATGCACTAAAAATAAAAGAAACTAATGCAAACAATAATAAATCAGAATGTAGGTAGAAATTAGACTATATGCAAAATGCAGTATGTAGTGTGCAATATTAACGCATAATCAAAAGTTAAAGGGTTTGTGATTCAAAATTAAAATAAATATATTGAACAAAGCAAAACACAAAGTAAAATAGTAAGAAAGAAAATTAATATAATGAAACAACTAATTCAAAAATTTGAGAACTCTAGTTTGGATTAATGATGGATCATTTAATATTTAACTTTTCTAATTGATTTTTCTAATTAACTTTTCAACCTTGAATTATTCGAAATTCCTATAATAATTTATGAACAATTTAATTAATTAAGATTAGTTGAATTAAGCAACCGCCATAATTCTTAAAAAGTTATATCAAAATTAATTTAAAGATAATATTCAGTTGAATTGAGAAACTAAATTAGAAACCTCCAGATTAATCTCTTAACACTTTACCCTTATGTATGAAATTGTGATTAAACAACTACAATTCAATATCAAAATAGCAAAAGATAAAAAAATCATAAGGATGAACACTAATTATACTAAATTAATATTTAACATATGCAAATTTAAAACAACTAGCACAAACAATTATAAAAAGATAAAAATTAATTAGAAGAAGTCAACATTACAAATCAAGATCTCATAATCTAGTAAATAAGAGCTTGAAAATCCTTGAGTTTAACTTTAAGTGTTTAGCCCTCCATTAATGAATAATAAGAAAAGTAAAAAAAGATGAAGGAAAATTGTGTTGTTGAATTCTATAAAGTATAAGGTCTAAAGTCTTATTATGTCATTGGACCTGATTTGTAAGCTTCTTAGGATTACAGGAATAGAGTCTTACTAATTTTTAGAAGCTTAAAACCTATTTTTACAAAGCAAAAATTTTAAGAGTTATAATAGTAAATTCTTGCAAGTCTTACTTTCACCCAATATAAAATCACAAAAATAATGTAATTTCAATAAGTCATTAAAAAAATTGCAAAATTAGGTCTTAAGATGACTTAAGTACTAATTTCACATTAATTTAACCTTTATAACTCCAGATATGGCCCAAAAATCGAAGATAGCTCAATGGGGACAGAAACAAAGTTTCAAATTCTCAACTTTGAGAATCACAAATTCATGTTGAAGAAAGAATATTATTTAATAAATAAAATGATAGCTATTCTTTCATAGCTTATAATTTCATTTAAAATTATACAGGTCTTACATATTCTAAATTATCAAAAAAAATAAATTATTTTTTATATGACATTAGAGATTCTTGATTATTATTTATAGTTCCTTTCATGAAAGGGTTCAAATAAACTAATTTACACCGAACCTAACATTAGTTATAAAAATTTTAAATTTTGTATAACCTCTCACTATAAAGAGATGAGCAAATCCCTTGCCACTAACAATATAGTCAGAATTTTCAGTTGGGTCGAGTATAAAAAATTTTATGAATACATAAAATTATTAAATATTAAAATTTAAAAGGATAAATTTAAAATTATTATATGTAAAAATATTAAAAAACTTATGGGCCGAGGTCCTATTTACCCCATTTGGCTCGTCGCTATTTAAGCGAGCACTGCGGATGTAAAATATAAATAAAATTGCAAGTATTACTTTGATGCAATGTCTTACCATTCAAGCAGCATATAAATAGCGCGACCTTCGCACACTATAGGAAGGACATGTGAAAAGATATGATTATAATATATTATCGACCATGTCATGGCGTATTAATAAAATATATTTAATTATTTATATATCATTATATAATATGTTGGATATAATTTAAAAAATATATACATGCAATCAAATCTAATCCAATGATGTATCATATGCTCCCCTAAAAAAAAAAAAAAATTCTCCCCTTATGTGAAACAAACCTAAATTTGTGCTGAGTGTATACTTTCATCTTTCCTATTAGAACAAGTAGGATTGCGATCCTTGTACTTGGAATCCAAAGAAAAAGCTTTGCGTTCACGTACGTGAACAACCCTTCAGAGAAAACTTAGACATTTGTGATTTCAAATTAAATTTAAAATTTTAATTTTTTTCATCATTGAAATAAAAGAATAAAAATCATTAACTTTTAATTTTATTTATAAAAATTAATAATTTTCTCGTATCTTTATTGATCTCTATTCTTTTGATTAAAGGAAAAAATTATATTAATCATTCAAAGATAATTAAATAATAAAAATATCATAATCAATTTATTATTAATATTTTTTTAATTTAATACGCATATTTTTTATGGAAATAAAAGTGAATAAGTGAAATTGATTTAAATAATTTAAATTAATATTTTTCTATGATAACTACTTAAATATATTTTATTATTTTATTATTATTAAATTGACTCCCATTTATTTTTTAGATGATATTTTTTGTAGGAGAGTTTCATTTTTTTAAATTACGTGCATTTATATCTTATGATTAAAAAAATAATACTTAGAGTTATAATAATAAAAAAATAACTTATTCTTAAAAAAATAAAATTATTCTTCACAAAATTTTTTATATTTAATATTGAACATATATATTATTTTTCATCATTGAATATTTTATAACTATATTCATATTTTTTATCAAAAGAAATAGACTTTTAATAATATAATTTTTTTCCAATTAAAAGAGTAGAAATTGTTAAGAGTGAGAGTGTGAAGAAGAGTAATCTCAACTCATAATTATATTCATATTTTTTATCAAAAGAAATGGTGCTTTAATAATATGATTTTTTCTCATCTAATTGCAAGAGTAGAAGTTTTCAAGAGTGAGAGCGTGAAGAAGAATAACCCCAACAAAATAAAAGTAGTTTGTGTGAAAAGAAGAAAACCTTCAGTAATTTTTTTATGTAGTGCTGATCTTGATAACATTTCATCTTTATTTTTAACCCTACCGTTAATTAAGGGTCTCGTACTTTTATGCATTATTATCGATCAGAAGCATAATATAAAATATAAATATATTATGTCGGCATAAGTACACCATTAAAGAAGGTAGTGTTGTGATTAATTCTATTTATTAAATTATTTTTAAATAAAAAAAGGACTTCGGTGCATCACTATGGTGTATTAATCCATTTGAAGGCCTAGATTTTCTAAGTTACACAATATTATACAAATTGAATGAAATATAACAATCTTTAATTGTTGTGCACTATATATTTTAATATGTCTTAATTTCTATTTTTGAATAAATAAATAAAAATTTTAATATATATTAAAAATAATTTAATAATGAAATTATTTAACTTCTTTAAGAAATGGAACTTTGCAAAGCACACCTACTTAAGAAATCATTATTTTCGTTCTTCTTGGTTCACTTGAGAGTTCATTCACAGGAAGTTAGGTACGGTCTCCATATTGTTGTAGCGTACGTACCAGGTACCACCCATCCAAAAGCTGATGGGAAAAAGAGCAAAAGTGGTTATCAAAGGTATAATCCAAAAGCATAATGTAAAAGTGAGAATAGGAATGAAAGAAATTATGGATCGTAATCATGTATCACTTTATCCAAAGTTTGGAATCTAAAAAGCTTTCGGCCCATCCTATGTTAACGAATAAACACGTAATTACCGGAGCTTGGAATTTGATTTTTTTTTTAAAGGTTTTTTACTTTCTCCTATATTCAAATTTTGATTCTTGATTTGTATGTTTGTTTAGTTATTTAATCACTTTTATTATTATTTAAAAAAATAAACACGTAATTACTATATTCCTTCTTTTTTAATTTAAACACTCTTGAACTTTGGAATCCATCAAGAGTAGAAGTTAATACTCGAAAATTTCAAAATTTTCCAACTTGATAAGTCACATGACCGTCTAGTGGGAGTACTTTCTTTTGAGAAAAGATTTCAATTTATATTGTGGGAGTTGCTTTTCCTTGTTTTATTAGATTATAATTTTGTATAATCTCTTATAATTATTTTAAAAAGGATTTCTTTTTTTACAATATTAAGAATTATAATTCTTTTAACACATATACACATAATTATATATTTAAATTTTAAAAATAATAAATAATAGAATCTCTAAAATATTATTAAATATTACTGCAATTAAAATGTCGATTAATAGAAATCACGTTAAATTATTATGAATAGTCCTAATGTTAGGAATAATTCATAATCAATGATTTTTTTTCCCCGATTGCAAATTGATGTAATGGATTGGAAGGAGTATAAGTATTATTTGGACAAGAAAAAAAAAGCGAAGAAAAATAAATAGAAACTCAAACAATACAGATAAATCTATATATGTATCATTTTGATTTGATTCATATACAAACGAGTGTATGTTCTCTACAAACTCAATGATCCACTCAGGAAAAACAAACACAAAAAAAAAAAATCCCTAATAATAAAAATCCTCACGCCCATTTGTCAACCATATTATTACCATGGACATAATTATAATAATAATTACTATTACTATGATTCGAAATTTTATTATATATAACCCCCTTATTTCTCCTAATTACGTAATCAAGCCCCCTCTTCCACCAACATTTCCTCCTTTTATGCATCACGTGACTGATCACGGGCCCCGATCTTGCCCTCCTCAGAAGCCCCCGGATCTCCGGCGGCTTATAGCTCCGTATCAACGGCCACTTGATCCCATCGAAAAAGGGGTGCCGTTTAACGTCAGTAGCACCGCCGGCGCATCCTAGCCTCCTCCTTGGATCCTTCACTAACAGTTTCTCTATTAGATCTCTTGCTTCTTTCATTCCCTTCTCTTCTCTCTCCTCCACATGGAATCTAACATCCCTGCTCGATGCTATATTGCGCAGTGTGCTCTCTTTGCTCCCTCCCTTAAAAGGCGTCGTCCCATGCAGCAACTCGTAAATGAGAACCCCAAACGCCCACCAATCCACGCCGTTACCGTGTCCGTTACCGGACACCAGCTCCGGCGCCAAGTACTCGTGTGTCCCGACGCAAGACCGAGAAAACGCCGCCGTCGGTTCCGCCACAAACTCCGCTACAAGGGACGGTGATTCATCTCTATCTTTGTCTGTGTCGCTTGTGAAGCAGCTGATTCGTCGCCGACGTCGCCTCCTGGTTGGGCCCACCTTACTGTAGTGGAAAGTGGGGACCACATCAGCCTTGAAGCACAAATCGAAATCGGACAGCATGATGTGGCCGTCTTCGCATAATAAGATGTTCTCAGGCTTGAGATCCCTATATACGACGCCGAGAGCATGCAAATATTCCAACGCCACCAACACTTCCGCCGCGAAGAACCGAACGGCGGACAACGGGAGCCGATTATTGGGCTGTTTGCGGAGGAGGGCGTGGAGGTCTCCTCCGGGACAGTAATCTATCAAGAGACAGGTATAATGCGATACTTCGATGTGAGCGTAGAGCGTCGGAAGGAAAGGGTGATCGAGCATGGAGAGAACCTCAGCCTCCATTTGTACCTGAGAAAGCTTCTTGGTGCTGAGCAGGTCTTTATCCACAACCTTTAGTGCGAAGTTGGCACCGTCGTAGTCCCGGAGGCGGCAGAGGAACACGCGGCCGAGATTGCCGGTGCCGAGCCGACGGAGGAGCTTGAGGTGGCGGAGGTGGAGTTTTCCGTCGGATGATAGATTGGTGGCGGTTTTGATGGCCGACCAATGAGGGTCGGTTGCCCGCTGGGGCCGGAGGAACACGGCGGAGATTTTGGTGTTGGCAGCCGCGGAAGCGGTGGAGAGACGCTCATTGAAGCTGAGAGTTAAGCTACTACGAGCTAAGCTGCTACGAGCGCTTGAGGAAGTGAAGGTGCGGTCGGTGGCGGCGGAGGTGATGCTAGTGAAGCTGAGGTCGAGATCTGTATCGGTCGTAGGGTAAAAGGTATCTTCTTCTTCCATGGCTAGATGTTTTTCCTGTTGATATAGGATTTTTCATATATAGCAGTGATGAGTAGAGACAGGTTTGTGCTTGTATATAAAGAGTGAGAGAGAGAAGGTGGGTGGGGTACGGTTATGGAGATTAAAGTAAAGAGGCTGAAATTTTAATGAGGGTTGACCCAACTGGTGCAGGAAGTGATGGACAAGGACAGATGCAGCAGTGAGGAAGGTGTTTGGTTGACCAAACAGTGCTTCTTAATTAGTCTGTATGTTGATGAATAGTATATTTAATAATAAAGGTTTGTAAGTCTCTGTTCAATGGATGGACATTGGTGTTCCATTAATGATGTTGTTAATTCAATTAAAGTGAAAATATGGAAGAAGATCATAGTGTGACATGCAATTCAGCTTCTCCAACATTCACTTTAAAGTATAAAGTGGATCATCACATATGCTGGTGAAAAGATTAAAAAAGGAAATAAATAAAAATTAAAAATTATTTTTATAGATTTTTATTTATCAAATTCTTAATTTTTGATTTTTGTATCAATAATTATACTTATTTACTTAATTTTTTAAAGTGTATCTTACACTTTAAAAAAATCAATGATTCCTATACATATGCATGAGTATAAATTTTTCAATGGCTATATATATATATAATTTCCTCAATTTTTGTTTCTAGGAGTAGTAATCTATGCATGCAAGGTTTTTTAATTCAAATTATAGATATAATAGAGAGTAAAATTTTTAAAATAATATCTGATAATATTTTAATATTAATGCGTAGCTAATCTTTTCATTTTTATTTATTTATATTTAAAATAAATAAGCAAAAATTAAGGAAGGGAATGGGTAATCTCAAATTTTGAATAAAAGAGTTATATTTTTTAATTAATTTTTTTATTAAATTTAATTAATATATAAAGTTGTTTTGCAAAGAAAATAGAAACAAAACTTTAAAAAATAATATTCTTAATTTTTTTTGCAACATAAAAATAGGGAAAATTTATTTAGAAATATAGGAAAAGGAATGGAGAGTATAATATATCATTAATGTATATTTAAGGCGGCCCTGATTTAAACCGACCTCTTAAATGCTAAGCAAAATTTCTTATGCGGACAGACCCCATAGGAATTCACATTTATTAATTATTACTCCGAAACCTAAAATCAAAAATTAAAATTCAATTCATTTATAATTAAATTAGTAATTTTATATATAAATTAATTCTAAATTAATTAAATTTTTACTTTTTTTATTATTTCAAATAAGTTATACATGTTTATCACTTTGATGTAGCAAGACACGATGATCTTTAAGCACTTTTTTTTTCAAAATATTTTTAGTTTAATTTTATCCCTTATTTGGCATAATAAAAAATAAGATTTTATTTCATTTTCAAATAAAATTCTTTTTAATATGGTGTTTGACTTTAAGTAAAAAAAATTCATTTTATTTACAATTCTTACTTTAATTACATTTTTATTATTGTGAAATTCATCTAATTTTGCAATGATTTTATTATAATTTATTTTATTTAAATTAAAAATATATTATATAAATAATTTATTATTTTTTTAATATTTTATTTATTATAATATTATCAAATTTTATTTTTTAATTAATTTTTATGTATTTTTAATATACTTTGCATAATAAAAAATAAGATTTTATTTCATTTTCAAATAAATTTATTTTTCATATGGTGTTTGACTTTAAGTAAAAAAATATTTCATTTCATTTGCGATTCTTACTTTAATTACATTTTTATTATTGTGAAATTCATCTAATTTTGCAACGATTTTATTATAATTCATTTTATTTAACTTAAAAAATATATTATATAAATAATTTATTATTGTTTAATATTTTATTTATTATAACATTATCAAATTTTATTTTTTAATTAATTTTTATATATTTTTAATATACTATAAATAAAATAATTTTTTATAAATAAATTTAAATTATTATTTTTAATAAAATTTTAAAATAATAAAAAATATTTATAAATAAATTATAATTATTTTTATTGAAATTAAATTAAAATTTAAAAAGTGTATGCGAATCACAGCCTTAATTTTTTGTGTGATTTAAATGCACCGATTTTTACACTCTCATCTTTAAAAAAAAAAAAAAGAAAAGAAAAGCTAGGCCTACATGGAAAGAGTGCATTGGAGTTTGTGAAAAATTATGGCAGTGATCATGAAGGGAAGCAAGAACGATCCAAGGGCAGAGATAGGGTAGTATAGGATAGGATAGGATAGGAAAGGCCCATGTAGGGGACTCATTAGGGAAAAGCCATTTTGGTGTCTTTTTTTCTACGCTTTTGGTGAATGAGTGAATGTGTGAATATGCGTACAATGATTAATGCTTTTGCATGTTAGCGTACTGTTTCGAAGGGAACCGCCAATTAAAAAATGCAGATGTTCTGATATGCATGCATGCATGCATGCATTATTATGTGTTTTGATGACTTTGTAAGCACAAAACAAGGAACATGTTGGATCGGGATAGTCTATTTGATATATTATAACGTTGATTTTACCCGCAGCAAAGGCGGAGATAAAGTGTTGGTGGGGGTAAAATTATCAACGCTGCCCAAACGTAAAATGGCGTGAGATAATTGATAAAAATTACGTCGGCTTTAAGTTCATGTTTGAACAAATTTCGTTATATTAATTTAGATACTAATTATATAATCGATGTAAAAAAGATAAATATAAATAATATGAAATTTTTTTAATAATTATAGAAATAATTAAATCACTAAATGTATATATGTGAGAACTAGAAATCGAACACTAAATATAATGAAATATATAAAGCTTTCAAAAATATCAATATTATTTCTTCAAAAAAAATTTAAAGTTTAGAAACAAGCATGATTTTTAATCGTCATTGAATAACAATAATAGATGTTGGTGATTTAAAAAATCTAATGTATAGTGTCTTATCATATCACATCGATTTTCTTAAATAATTAGTATGATATGATTTACCTCTCAAATATCTCATATTTCCCTGTATACATCTTTCTATTCTATATAGCTTTTTAAGATATTTACTAATATACAATTCCAATTTTGAATTCAAAAGATGTTCAAATAAAGCATAAACCCATATTTTGTATTACATTAAAAAGTTTCATTTTTTTAATCAATACAATACAAAACAATTCAATTGAAACAAAAGCCATATTTTCTATTAGACTAAATAATCTCAATTTCCACGATTTCATATAATAAGAACGTTGGACTCAATAAATAACATAATACCTCTCAAGGTTAAAAAGGAAAAAAATTGCATTGGTGAATATTGGCATACAAATTAACAAACCATGTTCTAAACTATAAGGGAAAGACAAAAACATGACCATCAACGATTACAAAGAAAAAATTTATTGATGAAAGTACAATTACCTTTCAAATTGTCCTAAATATTTTTTATCTAAGAATATTCATATCCTTGTTTTTTTATCATAATTATCTCTCACATGAAAAATACATTACCAAAATAGAAACAATTTAAGAAATATAAACTAACAAGCAAGTAATTATTTATGTAAGTATAAATTAAAAAATAAAAATATTAGTATCTTGAAATTGTATTTAGAAATTTCTTTTGAAGGATCACTAATCCATATCTCCTCATCATGATTTTTTCAAACATAAAGTACTCCTTCAAATATGAACATTTTTCAAGCACAAACCAAAAACTAAAATAAATTCATATATTTATATACAAGCTTTTATATGTAATTTATTTTGTGCTTAAGGTTCATTGCATATTCATAAGGCGAAAAAGTATCAGCAATGTTTTACCAATAAATCAAAACAACAACCTTAATCATTGTAAATTGAAGATTTTGCATGTAGAAACACAAAACTCAAATAAAGAACATCACATAAATAAAATGAAAATATTAAGGTATTTGATAAATATATCTTATTAGTAGAAAAGAGCAAAAGTAGAATTTGTGTTTCACCATTTTCTTAGAATTCTTCTTTGGCTTGAAAGAGTTTCATAGTCAAGGAATCATGAATTTGCAAATGGTGCCACAACGTTTTAATTTTCTATTTCATTCTCTAGTCCTTTGGTAATTTTTATTGGTGAGAATGATAGTGCAAAGCAACATTGCTTCAATTTCTACATTGATTATTAAAAAAACCACATTGGCTCTTAAACATCCATTTTATCATAAAATACTATCACCAAAATGAAGATGATACTAAACAAGGTTTAAGGCTAGTTAATTAGAAAAATAGATGCTAAATGTGTACTTTTACACGTCGGTTGTTTAAACAAACCGACATTTATATTTTCAAACATTGGTTATTGGTAATTAATTGACACCTTTTCTTGAATTTTTTTTATAAAAATTACACTATCCTACAATTAATATTTATTGCAACTTAAATCCTTGGTTATTAGTAAAAACCCATGGTTATATATATTTTTATATAATTGCAAGTAATCATTTTACAACTTAAATATAAATAAGACTTTGTTTATTTATTAGAAACTCGTCATTTTCTTGAATGTACAATTTTTTTAATTATCTAAAATCCATATCATCATAAGTCTTGTGTAACTTATAATATCTATTATTTGTGCAAGTTTTTATTATATAAATGGATATAAACAACAACACATTAAATGTAGGTTTAAAAGCAAATAAGAAAAAAGACGTTCAATTATGAAAAATATATTCTATAATTTTATTTTTTTCCATATTATTAGATCAACATATGCATTGAATACACTATCATTTATGATAAACAACCAACACTAAATCAAGAGTATCATTTAGAATAACCAACCTACATTGAGTTTATAATAAATAGATGAAAAATGAGACATTGTCGATTCCCCCATATTAATCTATACAAATTTTGTCCATCTTTGCTACCAATTTCCTATGTTGAATAATGCTTTGTTTAAATCTTGATTTCTCACATGAGGTTTAGGCAATACATTTGCCTCTATTATCAACTCTAGTGTTTGGGTGGAATATTAAGACAGTTCCCCTTCAATCCATTTCATGCTGCACATTTAGAATTACTATGATTTTTGTCAAAAGATTTACATGCTTTGATATCTTCTTTTTACCTTATCAATATGTCTCACATGGCGATCAAGATAGCTGACATTCCAATTCTTGCTAAAAGACTTATCAATATGTAAAAACAAAAGATATTAGACTAAGCAAATCCTTAGACAAGATTCGTAGCATTTAAAAATGTATGGCATGAAATCGAAGGTTAGACATCTTGATATTCAACCTAAACATTGGAAGTAGATAATGAAAGTTAACACACCATTGAGATGTTTCAAATGAAGAATAAGAGCAATTTATAAATATTATACAAAACTTTAGATGTTGGTTATTAACCAAAAATTGATATCTAGGAAACTAATGATTATCATACCTTTAGATGTTAGTTAAGTCTAAACCTAACTTGTAAATTTTTTGTATTTCCCAATGGAACACTTGAAATGCCTTTAGACAAAGTTATGTTAAAAACCTACATCATAATTTTTTATTGTTTCCTCATAACCTTTTAATTGCCATGACAAAGGTTTATCCCTAAACTAATGTGGTAATGTTTGATATTTCCTTACTAGACCTTTGGAATATCTTTAAGTAATGATTACTTAAAAATTGACATCTAAATTTTTCTCATTTTTCTAATAACTTTTAAATATAATAATTTTAGACCTCAATTCAATTCAGTACAAAATTGATGGGTAAACATTTCAGTCTTCTGAACAAGACATTTCTAACACCTTTAAACGATATTAACATTAAAAATCAACAAAAGTTTAATTTAGACTTCAGTTTCTAAAGCTAATGTTTAAAGATTTTGTAAAAATGAAATCATCGATTCGTATATATGATATCATAAGTCTTCTCATAAAAATATTGTCACACGAAAATAAATATCAATTATGCCTTTAGCCAACATTTATTTTGTGAAGCCTATTTGCATTTTTGTAGTAGTGTATATATTTAAAAAAATTTACAATTTTCTTTTACAACTTTGAAAATTAAATATGAATTAATGTTTTAAAAATGTAAAAAAGAGACGTAAAATAAATTTGTATTTTTTTTTCAAACTTTAGGCGGTTAAAACCATCCAAAAGCATCACCATGCTTCGCCCTCGGATTCACGTAGGGGTTATGTTTGTATATATATATGCATATTCTTACCCGTTTTATAAAAACATTATATATTTAATTTCTATAATTTTTATTAAAAATTGTAACTTTAATATATGCTCAAGGAGGTTTTCCAAAAAAAAATTTGATACAAGTTTGAATGATGGTTGATGGAATTGTAATTTTTTTGGCCCATATTTCATATAAAATTCATATATACATTTATAATTTTTATAAGAAAATTAAAATTTGTATAAAAAAATTACAACTCTAATGTTAAAATTTTTCATGAAAATAAAATTGCAATAATACATATCAAAGCATTACTCTTTCTATAATTATTTATAGTCGTTCAAATACCAAGTATTGTCATATTGCATTTTATATACTTTATTGGCTTTATAGCAGGGTTTAGTTTCATCTATTATTAGTATAAAAAATTTTAATTATTAGTAAATAAAAAATAATATTTCATTAAAATTTTTTACCAACATTACAAATATTTTAGCAATTTTTAATGACATAGTAACACATGAATAGATAATAGTACAAAATTAATTTACAATACAAAAAATTTAAATTTAAATCTAATAATTTCATGTGCAATTTTTTTAACCATTTCTTATAGTTAAATTGCAACCACAATCCATTCGTAAACAAATTTCAAATCCTTCATTTTTTTCTGGTAATTATATGAGTGAGAATATACTTAATACATATACTAGGTCAAGAATTCAAATCACGACACGAGAGAAATAAAACCTTCAAGGCAATATTGGATGCATTACCGTTAAGGTGCTAGCTTAAATGCAATTTTTATCTTTTTAAAATATAAATGATGTAATTTTAGTCTCCTTAATTTAAAATAATGTATTTTGATTCCCTAAATATTAAGTTGATACATTTTTAATCCTCTTTTTCATTTTTGTTAATTTCTTGACTTTGTAAGATCATTAATTTCCATCTAGCACTTTTCCTGTATTAATAAAAAATAACTTTTACATAATTAAGAAATGAAATTTTTATCTAAATTTAAAAAAAAATTAAACAAAATTAATCAATTATATATGAAATTTTGATTTATTTTGAGAGCTAATTATTTATAAAATCTAATAAAAAAGGTGATTTGTTCAAAAAATAATGAGTAAATGCTTAGAAATTAAATAGGAATTGACAAAAATTAATAAAGATAGATGAAGTTAAATAGTAGAGCAAAATTATACTAATTTAATATCTAGGATATCAAACCAAATTATTTTAAATTATAGAATGAAATTGCATTTAAACCTTTTAATTATGAGCCCATGACAATTCATTAAGCTTACCCTACGTACGTAGTTGTAGTTGTTAACGTATATCAAGTTTTTTATAAGACATCAAATGGGGAAATGACTCTGAACATTAAAATGTTAAAATATATATGTATATTTTTCAATAGGAGTCATTATTCAAAATTCAAACTCTTATTTATTAATAAATAAAATTTACCTAAAATCAACATATTTTCCCTACCGAATCAGCACATTGTAATTATCTTAAGCTTTCTTAGGTTTAAGCGAATCATTATGTCATAAATTGAAATAATGTATGAATAACAATAACATATATATATATATATATATATATATATATATATATATATATATATATATATATATATATATATATATATATATATATATATATATATATATATATATATATATAATGATATTTAAAATTAGGTTTCAAATATAAATTACATATTGTTATTAAATATAAAATAGTGGGATAAATTTATAAATTTTAATTTAATAAATATAAAAAATTCAAGACTTAATTTCAAATCCCTTTTTTGTACTTATAGCATTTTTTATGTAAAAATAATCTCATTAACTAAGAGGGATAGAATGCACCATCGTATGGTATAAATTTTGTTAGGGAAAACTGAAATATATATAATCTTTTCATTCACCGTTTGAACTTAGCTTCAGTCATTCTTACATTTTGCGAAATTATAGTTGAGTATGTAGATGAGGAAAAAAAATCTGCTTGTTGCTCTAAGATTATCATGCCAAAACCTTAGAAATTATAGCAACAATTAATAATTAAACAATCAATAAATAAATGAAGAAGACATAGGAAATTAACATTACTTGGCCAATCAAATAACAGCTTGAAAAACGTGCAAATTGAACAAATTATCAATTTTAAATTTGTTGGTATTTTCAATTGAACGTAATTTGTTTTCATTACAGATGATAAAATAGAGATTTGGAGTAGTTGAGAAAATAAATTACATATTATTCGGTTGTGATTGACAAATTGCTTTGGCATTTTCATAAAGATTTCAAAAGATGCATAGAAGTTTCCATTAACTGTCATAATCAATGTTTATAATATATAGTTTAATTTCAATTAGGGTAAGGTATCATATTAATATAATGTGTAAAATTAATGGGTATAGATGGTGCAATGGTCCCATGTGATGGGCTGGGACCCACGTGGAGAGAAAATGATAGAGGATGCTGTCTGCCACAGGGTCAACATTGGCCCCATATTTGTTGCTTACACTAGTAAATAATATTAATATTAATATTAATAATTCAAATTTTATTTATTTTCTGGTTCTAGATCTTAATAAATAATTGACCATGGCAGGAGAATTTATGTGTAAAATATGCAGTGTTCATAATTCATCAATTATGGGCTTCACCTTCCCTATTGCTAGTCTTGCTACTTAGTGCTGCTAATAATAATACAGGCGAGAAGGAAATTACTATAAATCACTTTCTATTGTGATCCGAGAGATGAAAGATAATGCTCTTTTTCAATTATAAATCGTGCTTAATTTATTATGAAATAATAATAACAAATCAATTAAGTTATATATATTGAAAATAAGATTTGAAATTAAATTTTAAATATAAATTAAATATTATTATTAAATATAAAATAATAAAGTAAATTCATAAAAGTGTAATATACGAATATAAAATTTTTATAATTCAATTTTAAATATATTTTTTTGACATTTTGTATAACAAATTGAAAACAATAATGGGGTGCTTTGCCCTTCTCCAAGGTCACTTGGGGGCTTGAGTGGGAAAAAGAAAATTCCAATCTCTCAGTAGAATTAGCAAAAACGAACGAAGACCATGTTAAATAATAAGTTTAGGATTTTTTTTATTTTTTTAGTTTTTGATGGGGCAGAAATTTACGTGTATTATTTTACTAATAAAAATTTGATCATCAAGTTGGTTGTTGTAATATTTTAGAAGTTATAAATTCAATGTAATTAATCAATGAATAAAAAGGAGATTTTGAGTCCATTCCTATTGTAGGGAGATTGTGATCGTAGTTTTATTGTTTGACAGTAGTATTACGACTGAATCAAGCATTCTGAAGTTTGCAATAATATTCTGTATTAAGCTTAATTACTATGAGTAAAATTTCGGAATTAATTTTCCCCCATAACTAATACTTAATTTCTAATATTTTGATAAATACCAGAGTTATATCGGTGACCATCACTTAAGAAACAATCTGAGGAAGAACACATGAATATATTCGAATACTTCTGGAAGAATTACAAATGATCTCAAATTTATTAATAATAAATAAGACAGAATTTTTTGACAACATTTAATTCACATGATATCAGTACACTTTCAAGATTTTATATCTTATTTTACAATCAAAGTTTGATTTATAATTTTTATATGTATATATTTAATAATTTAATTATTTTATTATTAAAAAAAATGGACGTTGCTTACTGTTGATTGTACATTTCCATGACAGATCAGATAATAATTATATGCTGTAGAAACAACTAGAAGGTAAAATCTGTTTACCCTTCTGCATTTATGTACCCATTGCTGGAGGTCAACTTGTTTGTTGCACGTCTATAATAACATTGGATTCTTTTAGAACTAGTTGATTTGTTACACAATTACGATAATAATTATTTATTTCTCTCTTTTTTTATTCACAAATTAATCAACTATTAACTGCTCTTAGCAGCAAATCAATCTTAGATCTGAGGACAAGAAGATATGCAGTGCAGCTTTGAGTGGCTCTAGCCCAAGTTACGAATTTCACAAGTCCCATCCCGGTTATACTTTTTAATATCATTTTTTTAGGGATAAACTATTCTCTCCTCATTCGAAATTAAAGAGAAATATACACACATCTCTTATTTAGAAAATATTGTAAACTTTCCTTAATTTATTTAAATTCTTTGTGCTCTCTCTCTTGGGATTAATATTCTATTAGTCAACTTAACAGAATTAAAAGTTGACTACTTTTTAAAATTCATCATTCAATATTTAAAGATTATTTTATTCCTCTTATTAATATTACAATAAATAATTTAATATATCAATATAGTGTTAAAAACAATTGATATTACGTTAAATTATTCTGTTTTATTTGGCTTTGTTAATCAAAGTAAAAAATTAAGATATTATATTATTTCAATTATAAATGAAGTCTTTAGTTAATTAAAATATCTTAATTACAAATGTAATTTTTAGTCACAAATATAGAGTTTTATCATGCTACTATATTTTATTTTATTTACTTAAAATAATTTAAATAGAGAAAAAAGAGACAAATTATATAGCAATTATAATTTCAATTAGATATTTTCTTTACATCAAATTCTCTAAAAATAGAATTATATTAACTAACTTCTATTACAGTATATAATTTCTTACATAAATCTCCAACAAGTTCAACTATGCCAATAACATAATAAATTAAGTTATAATTATTTTAAGAAATTTACATTAGAAATAAACCCTCTAAAAACAATATTATATGAATTTTAATTTTAATTATAATATAATTTCGTTCTATAAACTTACTAAAATTCCTATTGCTCCAATGATAAAAAAAAAGAATATCATACATAGAAGAAAATTTGAAAAAAAGAAAAGGTAATTATTATTTTATTAACTATATTTAAACCTTTGACTTTAAAAATATATTGAAAATTACAATTCTTTTCGTAAATATCATAAGAATGTATTTAAAATTCTATTTTAACTATTTTTACTGTTTAATGTGCATTAATAAAATACTCATTTTACTGATAATTAATAATTTATTTTATGATATTAGACATTGATATTATGATTTTTTAAAAAGTAATATTATTCTCACTCTTATGTATTTATTTTCTATTCATTCTCTCTTTATAGATTATGGGATTTACAGTTTTATGAATTTTTCTATCTATCATAGGAGAGTGAGAGCTTGTTTGATATAACAATTAAAATAATTTATTATTGATGTGTAATAATTATGATTTTTTCTCACTAATAGAATAATTTTAAAAATGATTGTTTTTCTTGAAAAATAATTAGTGTAAAGACTTTTAGTTTGAGAAAAATCATGATTAAATAGTAAGATAATTTTTATAGTTTATTTTTAATCATGAATTTTCTCTCACTAAAAATCCTTACACCAATTATTTTTAAGATAAATAATTATTATTAAAAGTCATATTATTAGTAAGAGAAAATTCATAATTATTACATGCTAAAATTAATTAATAATTAACTATTTTAATTATTATGCCAAACGAGCCCTAAATCTTTTTCAAAAGGGGAGTGTAAGTAACATTTTTCTTTTTTAAAAAATAAATTTATATTTATTAAAACTAATGAAATTAATATGCTTTTTAAAGTGCAATTATCTTCATTAGATAATTAACAAAATCAGTACCTTTTTAAAAGTAAAATTATTTTTGTTGGATATTAAATAGGTTAGTGTTCTATTATTTAATTTTTCTTATTTTTTCTTAACGGAAAATTCATTTCCTATCTTTTTTTTTCTTTGTGAAATCCTTTTCTATCTATTTGTTTTCAGAGGTCTAACTCATTGAACCTCTCTTCCTCCTCTTTCTCCTTTTTCTGCCATAGCTACCATGGAACCCCTCCTCCTCGTTCTTCTTCTGCCATAGCCACATTGAACCCCTCCTCCTTCTTTTTCTTCTACCATAGCCACGATGGACCACCGCCTTGTTCCTTTTCTTCTACCATAGCCACTGCCCCCGCCCCAAACAACCCTTTTGCTGTTGCCACCGCAACATTGCCGCACCATTTTCTCCTAATTTTGTCCAACTATATCAAGTGACAATTTCTAAAATCAAAATAAAAATTCAAAAATTTTCACATAAATCAAGTAAATTAGAAAAATGAAAGCTTTAGCCTTCAGTGTAAAAGAGAAGGCACTATTTTTCAAGAAATTTGAAGAATAACATGGGGGCAAAAATGAAACCCTTGTATCACTAGAGAAAAATAGAGTGGCTCCATTTGAAATGAATCTATTTTTCTAGAAATGAAGCCAGGTTTTTTAGAAATCTGAAGAAAAACAAAGAAGCAAAAACGAAAAATCAAGCAGGGTTGCTCAATTTTTAAAGAAACATGAAACATCTGAGAAGCGAAATCATATAATAATAGAAGTTGAGAAGCCATTTTTTCTATCAAGAATGGCTTTACTAAATCCATGCATTGTTCAATACAAATGACATGGCTGAAAAGAATGGCTGCAAAATTGTAGAGGAAATGCAAGTGTTGCATTGAAAATGGAAGATGAAAAAATATAAGTGTGTTTTGGCATATGGAAGCTTTTGTGTGTAAAAGAGTCATGAGGGTATTTTAGAAAAAAAATTGAAATATTAAACGGCATCTATTTCCATTAGTGAGAAGGGGGTTTTGAACATTTTCTAAACAAGAGGGGATATGGGTATATTTAACCTAACCTTAGGCTAAGGGAGAGTAATAATCCCTTTTTCTAATTAGAAGATATAGATTGATACTCATTCATTTATATACAAAAAAATAAAATTTTCTACAAAAAATATATTTTGAAAAATAAATGCATCTATAAGTATTACTGCAAGTAATTAATCACTTTAATAAATGATTTCTATAAGCTTGGGTTTACAATATTATAAATTTCAAATAAAACAATGCTATATGCACTAAAAATAGGATTTGAAATTGGAATTTGAATGTTAATCAAAGGGTGCAAATTGAACATAAAATGTTAAATAAATTTATAAAATTCAATCTAATGGATATAAAAGATTTTTCGACTATTACTTTTGGTGTGTGAGCATTTTTGTTTCAAATAACAATTTCATGTGAGTGTGGCAAGTTTAATTACGAGTTTATGATACTAAAAGTTACATAAGAACTATATTGGGCAATTCCACATTTTAAAAATCTACAACTAACTTTATAAGTGTAAAAACCATCACAAATAAATTTAATACAAAACTTAGATGAAATTTCTTAAATATTTACTATAAGGTTCTTGAATCAAATCATGACATATATGTTAATTATTCTATTTAATTATTATTAATAATTACAATTTGATAATTATATTAACTATTAACATGTTAATTATTTTTTAAATAGAGTCATTAACACATATATTGTGATATTTTTGGAGAACCTTAACAAATTTTACCTAATTTTTGTTATAAATTTAATTGTAAAATTGGGTATCCATTGATTGATTCATAAAGTGTGATTGAAACACACCTAATCACAAAGCAAAACAAGGAAGTGTAGAATATGTTTACTCTGAGCATCATCCTGTCAAGTGGTTGCGGTTGCAAATCAAATCATCCTTTTCGTTTTGAAGCTGTGTGAATCCATCACCAGAACTACAATGATTTCATAATGGAGGCATGGGACTATAATTGTGATACTAAAGAAGTAATTGATATTTTTGTTCCTAAGATGAAGGAATGAAATATAAAAGTTTTTAGCCATATTAAACAGAACAAAAAGACTCTATTAGTCAAAATTAAAGGAGCGCAGAGAGCCATAGAAAGGAACTGAAACCCTTTTCTTAGACATTTTAGAAAAAGAGCTTGTAAAAGAGTTGAGCGAAGTTTTAATTTAGGAGGAAATCTTTTGGTATCAAAAATCTAGATCAAAATGAATCACAAATAATGACCAAAATACAAAATGCTATCATGCAAAAATGTTTGTTAGAAAAAGTAGAAATCGAGTTACTATGTTGAGAGATGCAAAGAAACAAGGGTCAATAACCAAAACTAGATTCATCAACTGGTGGAGAATTATTTCAAGGATTTGTCTACTAAGAGGCCACAAGTTGAACATTATGAATCTATAGACTTCCCATCATAGTTTTTAAAATTGGACCGATCATTGAACTAGAAAAGTTACTGGTTCAATAATTCACTGGTTAAATCAGTGATTTATTGGTTGGATCGGTTTTAAATTAAAAAATATAAATTATATATATACAAATATAAATATTAGTATTATAAATATTTATAATAATAATTTATGTTAAAAAATAAAAAATAGACAATATAAGTTAATAATATAGTAAGTAATAAAATATAATAAATATGTTAATAATTTATGTTAAAATTTTTTTATAAAAAATATAAATTTAATTGATCTAGAATTATGAAGGTATTATATTTTAATTGTTATGAAATTATAATTTTTTATTTTTATAAAAAATATAAAAAATTACAAAAACTGATTCAATGGTCCGATTCATTGATTTTGATTGGTTTTGGCCGTTTTAGCCGATTTTAGCTGATTCACACCGGCTCACATGTATTTCTGGTCCATCACCCCTAACCGAATCGGTTTCCCGATCAGTTCACCGGTTCGGTTTGATTTTCAAAACTATGCTTCCCATATCCTATGATTCCGAGCTCCCATATTATGGAATTAATTAAATCAGTTTCAATGTATGAAGTAAGGAAAACAATTTTTGATATACAAGTTACTAAAGCTCTACCTATGCTATTTTATTAATCAAATTAGGACCACTTGGGTAGCTCCTTATATAAACTAAGTTTTTGAAAGAAGTAGAAGTATAGTTGATGTTACATCCTAAAGTTGATAAACTAAAATTTATGAACCAATTTTGGTCCATCCTATTATGTAATATGAATTATGAGTGCATATCTAAAGTACTAGTTAACTATATTAAACCCTATTTTTCAAATCTCATTTCTTCATTCCAATCAAGTTTTATTCTGGTAAGAAGTATTTATCATAATATCCTCATAACTAATAAAATGTTACATTCTATGAAGAAAACTAAGGGTAGTAGGTGGTACACGATAATAAAGGTTAATTTGGAAAATCCAATTAAATGGAACTTCATTCGGGCTATCATTCAGCAAATTGGTATGCCTTAAAATCTTGACCATATTCTTATGGATTGTGTGGTGTTTATTTCTGTAAGGACTCTTTGGAATGGTAGCTAGAGTAATCACTTTCTTCCCTCTAGAGGTATTCATCAAGGAAATCATTTCTCCCCTTATTTCTTTGTGTTATGTATGAACTCTTTGTCTCATTTTATCTTTGCTGAGATAGACAATGAAAACTGAAGGGCTAACATAGTTAGTAGACAAGAACCTTATATTTCTTATCTTCTCTTTATGGATGATCTTCTTCTTGCGGAGGCCTATATGGATGAAATGAATTGCATCAAACAATGCCTTGATCTTTTTTTTTTTGGGGGGGGGGGGGGACATCTCAAGGGAAAAAGTTAGCACCTCTAAAACCTACATTTTCATTTCAAGAAATGTTAGGGAGAATATATAGCCCAAGAAATTCTCAACCATAGTGGATTCTCCAAAATTTTGGACATGGGAAAATATCTCGAAGTTAAATTAAGGTATGGTGGGAATAGTCATTGCAATTTTAATGATATTATTTCTAATATGAAAATGTTTAGCAAGATGGAAAAGAAGTTTTTTTTCTATGGCAGGACAAGCAACTTTGATTTTTGTAGTTGTTTAAGCTCTTCTCATTTATGTTATGCAAGTTGAAAATTTTCCAAAAAAATATTTGTTTGAGAATAAAATAGCTGCAAAGAGCCTTTTAGGGCCATGATATGGACAATAGAAAATAATATTCGATTTAACGGTCTAATATTTGGTGGTCACGATTTTCGAAGCATGGCATCTATGAATGAAGGATGTATTCTTAAATAGAAAGCTAAGCTGTGTATTGGGGAGGATGGACTTTAGGTTCAAGTGTTCAGAGCCAAATATGGCAAGGGTTGTGATTGGAGGAGAGAGATGAAGAGTTGACCTTCAAATTCTATGCTTGGAAAACAATGTCTCGGTTACATCCTTTTGCATCGAGAAATCATCATTGGATAGTGGTTGATGGTTTTTTTATTTCATTTTGGAATGATGATTGGTTTAACAATGGTCTAATGGTTGTTGATTATGTTATTGTTGATCTGTTTCAACGTTTCCACATGGCCACGGTGCATCAATTCATGGATGGTAATGGCGAGTTCGGGATTAGAACTTAATTACTTCGTCGTTGTCTTCTCGTGCTTGTTTATTCATCAAGGCAATTAAACCGCCTGACCAAACTGCAAATGCTGATGTGCTTGTTGAGAAACACAAAGCCGGTTAGTTTGGTGGTAGAAGTGCGTATAATACATTGGAGAAAATGAATTGGCATGGGGAGCAAACAGAATGGAAGCTAGTCTGGAAATCGAAAAGATCTGAAAAGTAGGGGTGACAATTTGGGTGGGTGAATCAGGTTCATATGAATTTGGATATGGTCTTAATTTATTTATAATAAACTTGAACATAATCTATTTATTAAATAGGTTGATTCAACATGACTTAAACAGGTCAATCCAACCTAACCCGCATAATCTAAATATTCATAATAAGTTTATACAGTAATAATATGATCTGTTTAATTCGATCCAAATCCATTTGTCAATCTATTTATATTAATTTTTTATTTTATATAAATTAATAATTAATAAATTTATATATTATATAATTTTTTATTATAAGTTACACGGGCGAAATTGACTCAATTAACAATCTATATAATTTAAACAGGTTAAGATAGGTTATATGGGTCAACTCGAATCTGACATAAAATTTATTCAAGTTAAATGGATCAACCTGTTTATGACTCGAACCTGATTAAATCCGACCCAAATTCGTATGATTTGTGTCATATTAGAAACTACCACTCTACTAAAAAGATTAGATTCTCTTTATGGAGAGCTACTTAAAATAAGCTTCCCACTAATGAACTACGTAGTAATATGACAGGTATATACTTGTCAAAAATATTCATAATAAGTTTTTATAGTATTAATATGACACGTTTAATTCAATTCAAATCTATTTATCAATCCACTTATATTAATAAATTTATATATTATATAATTTATTATCACAGGTTATACGAATCGAATTGACTCGATTAATAATCTATATAATTTAAACGGATTAAAATAGATTATATGGGTTGACCTGAATTCAACATGAAATTTATTCAAGTTAAATGAATCAATCTATTTATGATTCGAACCTGATTAAACCCAACCCAAATCCGTATAATTTGTGTTGTATCAAAATTGCTACTCGACTTAAAAGATTAGATTCTCAATATGGAGAGCTACTTAGAATAAGCTTCCCACTAATAAACTACGTAGTAGATGGAGCAATTCGTTCACAGTTCTCCATTCATTGAGGAACTGCAAGCTTTCTGCAGGGATATAGAGGAACTTGGTGCGGCCGCAATTCTTGATATTTTTTTTCACCTGATATGAAGAGGAACGGTTTTCTTCCAATACGACATTGGAGTTGGGTAAGTCTAGTGGCATCCGGTGGAGTGCGATTTAGGCTGTTATTATAAGATAATTGTAGGAACGGTGCAACTGTTGCATTTTTAAACCAGACTCCCGTTTACTCATGCATGTAGATAAGCTGATATCAAGGTTTGCCACTCCGGAGATTAAGCAATCTTTTGCTTTTGATATTGAGAGGAAGCAACGCCCCACTTGTCTAAAGAACTTTTCTTGGTAATCTCCTCCTTAATTTTAGGCTAAGCTAAACATGGATGGGGCTTCACAGTCTAGCTTAAGTCTGGTTGGTTGTGGAGATTTTATTCGCGGGTGCAATGGTGAATGTACCAGACATTTGTTAGGAGATTTGGTAAATGTAGTGCAACAAAAGCAAAACCTAGGGGAGTTTTATAAGGGCTCAGGCTAGCCTAGTCTCAATTTTAGAAGGATTGTTCTGAAGTGTGACTAGCTAGCTCTAGCTCAATGTTTAAATAAGTAATTGGCTTGTCAACACTCTAGGCTTTGGAACACAATTCTTTCTTCTATCTTCTCCAAATTTATTTATTTTAGTGTTTTAGTAATATGATGGAGATATCTCTTTTTAGAGAAATTCTAATGTAATTTTCCTTAGCTTTTTTTTCTTTTGGTGTTTTTTCTCTTCTTCTTGGCATTCGTCTCCCTTCTCCATTTACCAAAAATAAAAAATAAAAAAGTAAGGAAGCTCAAATCTTATAAAACACAAATACAATACATGTATAATGATATAACAATTTTTAAAAAATTAGGATACATAAAAAAATGGTGTAAATTTCATACAATTAACAGTCATAATTTTAAGAAGAATATATTTCTTTTCAAATATTGTATAAAACAGTAGTCGTATAGTACAAAAAACAATCAACAATCATTATTTAAAGATATATCAAAGACTATTTATAAAAAAGAATATATTTCATTACCAAAAAAATAAAACATATTTCTATTCTTTAATAGAAACCATAGTAAATTAGAGTGTATTTGTATATGTTTTTATTTTTTATTTTTAAAATTATTCTTAAAAATTATTGTTAAAAACTAGAGAAAAACAAAGAATAAAGGATGTTTGGTGAAATAAATAAATGAAAATTTTATTTAATTCCAAAACTATCATTAATAACCAAAGAACAAGTTCAAAAAAATCTATAATTTTTTCTTTTTTTAAATAAGAATTCCAAGAACAATTTTGAAAAACAATATCTAACATGTTACCGAACAAGTTTTTTAGTATTTTTATTTTTAAAAATTGAAAAGTGTTTTAAAAATAAAATCCAAACAGACTCCCTTATTCTACATTAAATTTTTAAAAGGGAGTTGTTTTTGGAAAGCAGGAATAAAAGGGAGATAGTTCAGCGATAAATACATTGATAATTGATGTTTGATTGATTTTAAATTGCAAACAAATTGATTAGGTTTCAATTCTTTTCCTCAATAACACAAATACTTCTTTAAAGAAAATTAAACTTAAAACAAATATTTAGCCACGGCAAAGGAAAGTGGAATTTAAGTTGCATTTCACACGAATCATGAGAATCCATTCATAGCTGATTTTAAAATCATTGAAAATAAGAAATCATAGATTTGATTCTTCTATGATGTAATATAAACATATTCATCTCAAATACACTATGGAAAAATAGTCTGACAACAATTGTCATTAGTATTGTGGCCAAAGTCATCATTATTAGTATTTATCAATGATAATGTCATCAGTAATAAGTCATCGCTGTTAAGATGTGGTTATAAGATTCTATATTGATGACATATATTATTATAGTAAATTATCTTATATCAATAACAATAGTTGTTGGAGTGAGCTATGCAATAAGGTACACTCCTATACTAACAACTCTTGTTATCGATATAGCCAATAATAAACTTTAACTCTAAATCATAAACTCACATTGCATTGGGAGCTAACTATTTATGATCACTAATCATCTTGGGAAGCCTTTGAAGGACTTTCTAAGTCAAGTTGGGAAAGAAGTATATATTATTGGGGTAACTAAGCCCATCATTGCACTTAAAAAGTGTTGGTAATAAAAAAGGGCAAGCATTTTTACAAGGGTTAGCTTATGATAACCTTAAAAAGAAAAACTAATTGCCATAAACATGAAAAAGAGGAACTACTTCAAAGACACTATGAAGATAATTACTATCACTATTTATTTTCTCTATTATACAACTATCTCTGAATACCCAATTATCTATACTTTTTCTTCAAAACTTTGAAACTTACATTGAGCTCCTTAACTATTTGTTTTATAAATATGTAGAAGTGTTCAAATATTATATCTCTTAATAACATTTCTACATGACTCTATATTCTTATCTCCTTTTTTCTATTTACATTTTTCTCTTAAAAACATTCCTAACTTCTTGCAAACCTTTTTCTCTTGATAATATTTCTATTGAGACCATGGGTAGACACAACAACTAACTTGCAACCAAATATAGAAATGCAAATTTATCTCCAAATGTTAAACATAATATAAATCAATTAATACAAACTTACAATTAAAATAGGAATATAATACAATATAAATGCAAAGTAAACATACCTCCTAAAAAAGTATGTGTTCTTTAATTGCAAATTTTCCAACATAAGAATATAATACAAGAAGAATATCCTTTAGTGTAACTTTTTATTTTAAAAAATTACAAATTTGATGTAAAATTTTTAAGGATAATACAAATGCATTAAAAATATAACCCAAATGTAAATTTTATTAAAAAATAATTACCAAAATCATAAACAAATTAACCAAATAAATAAATCAATGAAAAGTTTTAACAAATATATATAACTTTTATTAAAAAAATTACAAATTTTCATGTAAATTTTTTTAAGGATAATACAAGAGCATTAAAAATATAAACCCAAATGCAAATTTTATAAAAAAAAAAAAATTGCTAACATAAAAAACAAGCTCAAATAGACAAATTAGCCAAACTTTAAATACATATAACTTTTTATTAAAAAATTAAAAATTTCATGTAATTTTTTAAGGATAATAAAAATTCATTAAAATGCAAACCAAATACAAATTTTATTAAAAAAATTATCAACATAAAAAATAGACTCAAATAAACAAGTTAATGGAAATTTTAAATATGTATAACTTTTGATTAAAAAATTACAAATTTTATGTATAAAATTATAAATTTTATAAAAAAAATTACAACTTTGTTATAGAAGTGTAATGGTCAAACTACAAAAAATATCATGTAAATAGAAACTACAAAAATTACTATGCCAACAACATTTCACAGATATAAGAAAATAAGTAAACTAAAATATTTTATTATCTAGTTGATAAATAATGAGATGAAAAAAAATGAGTTAGAGACAAAAGGAAATAAGTAAATAGAAATTACAAAAATTACCATGCCAACAACATTTCATAAATACAAGAAAATAATATGAGAAGAAATGTATTCGCAAAATAACATGAGATGGAAAAAAAAAATGAAACAGAGACAAAAAGAAATAAAAAACACCAACAACACATCATAGATACAAGAAAACAAGTGAATCATAAATACCAACAATAACAATAACAAAGAATCATTGAAAAAATTAGAGGATAAATCGATTAAAATGTGATAAGACTTAATTAAAAAAATGATAGAAATTAAGTGAAGGAGAGCAAAATATGAGAGAGACCAATAAAAAATGAAAAAAAAATAGAAGGAATGAAGAAACATACCATAAAAAGTTGAAGGGGAGAGCTCTTGGTTTGCTTTAGCTTGTGCATGATAATAGCAAAAATAGTATTCTGTCTAAATTTATGTTGCAAGCCTGTACTAACAACATTTTTTTTTCTTTTTGATCATTGGTTTATCCTTTTTGAAATATTAATACCAATCTATATCCCTTGAGTTTATAACGATTCCTATAGCAATGACACAATTATTAGCACAGTGTAAAAATTTAATTTTTAATATTTTCAAAAAAATTCTATCTTAACAAAATTATCATCAATATACAATTATTAAGAAATTAATGCTAGTTGGTAGCAATCTATTTTCCCATACAACTTATAGCAACAATTTGGTCATCGTTACACCTGTCATTGATCAGCATTTTAATTTACTTAGTTATCCTTAAACCATAGATGACATCGTGTGTTATCAAAATATATATATATATATTTATGCCAAATTTTCCTAGTTTATACCCTATATTGATAATCGAATTATTGGTGTCATATATAGTTTATACCCTATATTGATAATCGAATTATTAGTGTCAATATATATGATGTCGATATAAAATATTTTTCTTGTATTGATACCAAAATTTGATATGAATGCAATATCAATCCTCCTCCATTTACGAAGAATCCATGCTGCATAATTGCCAAAAAAAAAGACAAAAAAATAGCAAAAAGGGGAAATATAAAGAACATGATAACATATTTACTTTGTGCTTCAAACATCAACAAAGAAGAATTCTCATCATAATACCGTTTTAACTCCTCATTTTTTTTAATAGAATTTTTACAATTGAGTTCACGTATAATGGTATTTTATTCTTTCAAAAAGTTTAAATTTAGAAAATGCAGAAAAGATCCGTGCAGTCTTCATTAAACACAAAGATGTCAAAATATTTAATTCTAATACTGGTAGTTTAATCATTAATTAAGATATAATAAAATTCCACATAACTAGGGTAACAATTAAATCTTTTTACTTGTCAAATTTTGAAGAAAAAATTTATAATATATTAATATATTATTAAATTAAATTATTAATACATTATCATTTGACATATTTTAAAAAATTATTAATTTAATATATAATCCAATCTAATAACACATTAATTCAGTAATATCCTATGAATTCTTCCGAACTTAAAAGTACACGAAGTACTAAGTCACATAAATTCGCGCTCCAGTTCGAGCTTGCATCTCACTATTAGTAATGGATGCAAATGATTCTTGTTTGACTTAGCCCAATTTGTGTCCGTAAGGCTCACATGATGACTTGGCTAACGTAGTTGCACATCCTTCAAAGCCACGCGGCGCGTTCATATCAAACAGTGATGCCAAGTATTGGCAAATATAATTATGCCAAGTCTATTACACTATGGTGAAAATTAGAGCAAATTTATTCTGATTATAAATTTTATATGAATAATTATAAATAATTTTTTAGATAATATAAGTTATATAAAATGATATTATTCATATAAAATTTATAATTTTTTATTATTTTATTTATAAAACTCATTATCTAGAACAGATTTGTCATAATTTCCACTGAAATACAGTATTCTTGCCCATATAATTAGCTTTAGCTAATATTCACACCTATTATTTCATGTCTTTTTGTATTTACATCTGAATTTTATTATACATCTCACTGTGAGATTGTACAAAATTCACATTCACAATACATATGGATTTATCGTTTTTCTTTAAACTTCTTCTATATACCCTACACAGATGTATCACCTATTATTGTTCTTTTCTATTCTTCCTTCTTCCATAAATTCTGTGATCACAAATATTGTCAAAACTCTAACTATTTAACTAGTTCAAATTCAATTTATTCAATCTACTTTGAGTTTATTTAAACGTTTCAAGAAATTCGATCTAAATGATGATATGATCCATTGTGACCCATCAAACAATACATGCAAAAAATATAATATTTATTTTCAAACAAAGTAAGGTAGAAGGTAAAATCTTGCAATTATACAGCTATATGGGAATACTTAACATTAATCTTGCAAAAAATATGATATTTATTTTCAAACAAAGTAAGGTAGAAGGTAAAATCTTGCAATTATACAGCTATATGGGAATACTTAACATTAATCTAAAAATCACATCAAATATCATATCTCGATTTATAAATGATTAAAACTACATGCTCTCTAAAGGAACTAAACTATTATATTATTATTCTATCTCACTAAATATTGATTTAAGTGTTTCAATGTACAATCTATTGTTATCTATCAAATAATACATGCAAAAGGGATGACATTTATTTTGAAACAAAGTAAGGTAGAAGGTAAAATCTTGCAACTATACAGCCATATGGATACTTAATATTGGTTTAAAAATCACATCAAATATTATATCTCAATTTATAAATGGCTAAAAGTACATACTCTCTAAAGGAATTAAACTATCATATTATTACTCTGTCTCACTAAAATATTGATTTAAGTGTACTGATATATAAATTACTTCAACCGTGTATAACTCACCCTCTATTGCTTGTGTAAGACATCTCAGTTGAGTATTTGCATTATATATTTGATTTGAGAGAAATTTGTATGGTGTTGGTGCTTAGGCTGCGTTAGGTCAAGAGGAAATTCAAATGCTACCTTAGTCTTGGAGTTAGGTCGAGAAGAGTTTTTTTCGTAAATCCTCTTACGTATGACTTGTTTAAAGAAATGAACTAAGCAAGAGAAATTCTTTTTGTAAATTCTCTAGAGTGACTTTGGATGACTTGTCTTCCATTTGTCCAAAAGAAAATAGGTTTGCCAGGACCTGGATGTTTAAGTCACTTGCTGCTAAAAAAACATGTATACTTAATTGAGAAACTCTAGTTAATCCATTTAAATATTAAGAAAGAAGCTTTTGCAGTAATGTGAAGAGATGAATACAAAATTGATTATAACAATACTATATTATATTCAGGAATAATGCTACTTTCACTCTTTTAACACTTATTTTTTGCCAACTTTTTTCTCACAGACTATAAGATTTACAATTCTATATACTTTATCATTCATTTTAAAGAATGTAATAAGTATTTTTCTATGTTCCACAAGTATTTTCCTATATTACAATATGATCATGTTGACGATGATATTAATTATTATACATGGTATGAGGTTTTATAATAGTCATTCAATTGAAATGTAATAACATCAAATTCTAAATTAATGATCAGATTCTTCATAAGCTGTATATGGTCAAGAAAAAGTAGAAACCAAGACAGACATCCTCTCCGAGGTTTCTATCTTTTAGGATAGATGCAATGTATTCAACCATATTCTTCTTTTAATTATTATTATAATGTCTGTTAGTTCATGATTCTCTTCAGAACCATAATATATACTTAACCCATTTGATCCTTTTTTAGTATTTTGGATGTCTTCTACTCTCCTATGGTCACATGCATAAACTCCCATCTTGTCTGGTAGTCTTAGAAGCTCTCAATCATTAACTTAGATCCCTCTCCATTATTTTAATTAATTAGCGCTTAAAAAAGAATGAGAGAGAAAGATAAGCAGATCAATGATGGCATTGGAATAACTCTTAGCTAGGATTTTAATTTGTGATCCGCTACTGCAATATTATGTATAATATTGTAACTACAGACTGCACTACATCCGCGATTTCTTCACAATATTGTGCCTTTAAAATCGCATTATTCAGAATTTTGTTAATTACAGTAAAATCATATCTGCAATTTAAAATTATGTTCTTAACCAAAAACATGTGCATACTGAAACATAAACATGTTAATAAGATTGATATGTTAGATAATATTGAAGTTGCTTGAATTACAGTTTGCTAAAATAATTTTGTCTGCTGAAGCCAGTCTCTATCCAGTAGGTGTTATCATTATTTAGTATGAGATGCTCCAAGTTGTCAAAAGTAAGATACATATATGTCCAAAGAGTTTCAACGAACCTGAGATATATGCTACAGGTTGCTTCTGGTTATTTCAGTTAAAAACCACCTGTCCTAGGCGCAAATAGTTCCAAAACGAATTAAATAATGTTTAAATCATTTTATTACTCGTTGTAATACTCAATTTCTTATGTAATTCAAGAGTGTAGAATTGGTATACCATTGATGAAGTAGCATACCAATATACTACCAATTTAGATTTGATTGCCAATTTATTATTGTACCCCAAATAACTCTAAAATGCAATATATATTGAATGTTGAATTTCAAATTAGATTCCCAATCTTTTATATTTATTAGAATAAGTTTTATAAATTTATCCTATTATCTTATATTTAATTGATAACATTTGATTTATATTCAAAATGTAATTTTGAGTCTTACTTTTCAGTACATACATAACATTGCTATTGATAATATTAAAGTTGTTTGAATTGCAATTTAGTTTAAGTAAACTATTAAATTGGTCCTTAAAAGATATAGATTAAATTAAATTTTTCTTGAAAATTTGTTTTACATCAACAAAAATTTTGGAAGAAATTTGAGATAACATCTAATTTTTAGAGATGAATTTGATGTCGAAATTAGATATTTGTATATTTGTATAATATAAAAGAAACTTTCACCAAAAGACTTTGATATAACGTGTGTTTTTGAAACCAGTTGGATGATATATTCTTTTATTTTTAATTGGATCCCCCTTGTTATTTCTCTACTAAGTTTTGTTAGTAATTTATATATGTGAACAACAATAACAATTTATGGATTGAGAAGCATGAATCTCCGAATTTTCTTCTAAAATCAAAAAAAATTCATAGAATGTAATTTTTTTTATATGTCCGATGGGTAAATTTTATGATAATCTCATGATTTCAAAGCTCAAAATGATGTGATAGATATAAGTCTTTGAATTGAGGTTATTTAATTACATCTATTAAAAAATAAATAGTTATAATTAAATAATTTAAATCTAATAATTTTTAAACTTATCATATCATCCCAAATTTTGAAATTTTAGGATAGTGTAGCAAATACATATTATTTACCTCTTTAAACACAAATACAAATGGTATGCAACATTTCTATCAACGCTTGTCAAATTACATCAATTGACAAAACATTGTCCATATAATAGCAAGATTTTACTGAAAAGTTACAGGAAATATCCGAATGGAAATGAAAAATAAGTGTAGGGGTTTAATTCCAAACTTCTATAGAAGTTGCTTCTAGTCATTTAGATTGCATTGACCATTATATATTTAATAAGACAACAATTGGTCACGTACTTAAAGCAAGGGGATAAATTTTGAGATCAAGAGAAACGAAGCAGAGATAGAAACAACCACTCATTACTCTTTGATGTTGTTCTGATAATCTCCCTTGTCACCTATGATATTTTCTAATAGATAGAGAGACACTTTTATTGTGCTCCAATGAGGATAATGCAGTTTTGTGAGGTTTCTAAAGGTAAGACCTGACCTTACTTATAAAAAAACCCATACACAATCAAATCATATTGGAGCTAAAGTTGTTCCGTTTGTTTTAACAAAGATATCTTCCATAAAAATATAATTATAAATTATTAAAACGATAAAAAATAATTAATATATTTAATATTAAATATAATAAATTTGATAAAAAATAAATCCCTTTTAAAAAAAAGTTATTTTTCTCCCTAGGAATTATTTTTTCTTAAATCATAAGACATAAAAAAAATAATCCTCCTTGAAATGAGATTTTCAATGTCCTCCGAAAAAACAAACGGAACTGAGTTAAAGCCCACAAAGATCCATGAGTTAATAATAGATTTCTGAACAACCTATGAATAATCAATGTATTCCTCCGCGCTTAGACTAGTCTATCACATTTTGCAACAATATTTTTAGACCCATTTAAAAAGCCCTTTTGTGTATACTAATCCTACTAAACACAGGCAATCTAATATGATAGGAGGTCATCCAAAAAAAAAAACACGTACTCTTGTGCTGTCATTCAGTGCAATATACAGAAACATCCTATGTTGACATAATGAGATCATTTCAGATTAACTGTTTTCACCATAGTTCCTGCATTCCAACCCCTTTCCCTTTCCTTCTGACTACTGTAATTCTCTATTTCCAGCTCTTCTACCATTTCCCAGCAAACAACCTGTGTCCTGTTCTCCCCCCGCCTCTCATTGATAACCTTCTCCATTCCTACATTCACACCACCCCTTTCCGTGCGCTGCTGCAATGGAGATTTTTTTCTTTCCAATGCTTTTTCTCAGTACACTGCTTATCTTGCTTCCATTTCTTGATACTTCCGGACCATGACAGTCAGTTTCAGATTCATCATTTCCTTCTTTCTGATCAGCAAGATTTATTGGCGGTTCTACTAATAATGGTGACATGAGCTGAGCTAAGCAAGGCGTGCGGGGAAGTGGGATCAGAGAGTCTCGCCTTGAAGCAATGGAAGCCAGATTCCACAGGGTCATCAGGCAGATAGAAGCTCTTCCGGTTCTGTTTGGTGGAAGTAGAAATTGTTCAGCTGTCTCAGGATAGTTCTCTTTTCCGTTAAGATCAGTGTACTTGATAGAGCTGTCCATCGTAGGAAATGCCAGCCAGTGTTTGCAGCCGTTGTCCTCGCCAAGTGTTTGAGCTGAATATACTTGGTCCTCTTGATGTTTTTTCAATTGGTGCTGCTCGGCTATCTTTGAGTCTACATGTTGACGGGCTAGCCTTCTCTCAATCAGAAAGTTGTGCTTCCAGTTCCTTGACCTACAGGACAAACAAATATTGGCAAAAGACATAGCAAAAATTCAGGAAGACCACTTCAAAAAATGGGTATTATATTTTAGGATATGTTATATTCCATCAAGAAATACGATACCTTGTCTTGTTGATTTTTGGTTTTAAAATCTCTGTCCTTTTTCTTTTAGTCTAGTCCGTCTATAGTGTCCTCCATCTTCTTAATTTGCAAGTCTTCAATCTTCACATGTTGCCTGGTTTTTTCAGCCTAACAAAAGGATAATTACATGATATTAAAAAAAATGCAATTGAAATGCTGTATCTCAGTTAAGAAGTAACATACATGGCAGAGAGAAATATATATCAGAAAAAAAAAAGAAAAAAGAACAGCAGTCTTACCATCAATTTGTATTTCTGGAGTTCAATAGAGTCCAATTGCCTCTTTTACGGGTGCAAATCAGTCAAGCGGCATTTCAGGGGCTTATAGCTTAACTTACTTAAAGTCTAATCTAGACTTGCCTATTTATCTAAATAAATGATGCTTAAACTAATAAATTAGCCTATTTAGATAAATAGGCTAGACTTTTTTTTCTTTAAACTCGATTTGTAGACCTATTAGACTGCCTTATTTAATTATAAATATATTTATAAATAATATAATATAATATATATTATACATACAAATCATATAAATATTTTAATACATATATATATGTAGATAAACCTAATTAGACTATTAGATAATTTTGGATCTTAAGAAACTTTATCTATTGGCAAATTTGATAACCTATTTATATAAAGAGACTTCTAAATAAACTAACAGGCCTAATTAAGCTTTTTTAACAAGTTAGGCCGAAAGTTTAACCTTATACAAGCTGACAAGTTAGACTCAGGTCAATAATTTAGAAAGTAAACCTAGTCTATTTAAGATAAAGTCTAACTCAGCCCAACCTATTTACATTCCTAATCTCTTTGCAAGGCCCAATTTTATTCCTCTCAATCCACTAACGGAGTTCAGAGGGCAAATTTGTTTTGCCCAAATCATGTTCTTTAGGACTGATTTGTACAAACATGAGTGTCCTTGAATCTCCTACAAGAGCAAGTTTGTTCATCAAATTTTAATTACCATATTAGCATATGTAAATAGAAAACAGCTCTAAAAAACATTCATGCGAAAAGGAAATTCTAAATTCCTTGGGAAACCAAAAGAAGTAAGTACCTAATGACTCTTGCAGCAAATGTGTAAGCTTAGAGTTTCTGCACCATGAAGAATAATAGAAACTTCAATACTGAAAAATGATTAAAAAGGTGGTTCACCTTACCATGAAATTTACAACAAAGCTAACCTTGCAAGAACCTGAAAGGTAGCTGACATAACATCTCCTAGTGCAGACACAGTTTCATTAATGTTTTGCATTTCCTTTAGCCGCTCTCCTTGAACTTCTGTCTTTGCCACTTGCTCGATGCCTGCCAGATCAACCAACCAACCATAACTTGCTTCCTGTGCATTCCCCATTCAGCAAGTTCTCTCCCTTAACCAAGACACGGTGAATTCTGTATAGGAAAAGAACAAAAGTTCAATATAAGTGCTGTTCCTCCATATATCTATTATATACAAATCAAGATTCCAAAGCAAACCAGTGTGATTGGCTGCTATGCTCATTGGCGTTTGCTGAGCTAATAGCCCTCGCATTACTACCAGTTTGCAGAACATCCCAGACTCCAGTCATGTTTTCCACACGTGCCTCAACCAGCCCTGGAACATGATGCATTCCTTCACCTGTTTGCCTTATTTCAAGCCTACAATCAACCAAAATTTGGTGCAAATGTCACTTGTTGTGAATAACCATGGAGAGTAGTTAATCAGTACTTGCGCAGAAAAAGATGAAAACTATTCTGCAACTCACCAAATAATACATCTTGTAGAACTTTGAGGAGAAAGTGTTCAGAATGGAGAGGATAAAGTAGTCAAGCTTTCTCAAGTCACCTTCTTGCAGCTATTCCTAGCTGATTTCCAGAAACCAGCAAATCTTGTATTTGCTCATTGTGTACTTCTAAAATGCTTACAGACACATCATAACGATAAAGATTTTTCCTGTCCTTAATTATGTCAAACATTTTCTCAAGAGTCCTGAAGTTAACTCCTCAAGCCTCTTCTGTACCCTCCGTTGTGAAGATTTTTCCTGTTCCAGTCTGTCCATAAGCAAATATACACACATTGTGCCCATCTAGAACTGAAGTTGCTCATGGTGCTGTGTCTTCAAAAATTTCAGCTAAATAAACAGAGTCAAAAAAAAAAAAAATATGACATCAAAATAAGCAAATGTTTTCAATTTTAGAATGCCTGAAAGAATTCAAAGCATTGATTCATAATTAAGGGCTACAGACGAATCAAGTCGATCCAAACAACTTAAATTTATCAAAAATAAACAAACTTGAACTCGAGTTGAACATCATTAAATTTGAATAATTCAAGGTCGAGTTCAAGCTTATAACAACTATGAACCTAAACAAATTTATATAATTCAAATAGTTTATTATTTCACCTATATCTAAGCATATAAAATCTTATTATTCACAAATAAATCAAATATTATATTTTTTTATCTCATTTTACTTATCAATATAAACTTTTCTATAACTATCAAATCTATCAAAAATATATATATAATAGTCACATAATACCAGCAATTATACTTGGAAAAATTAACATATACTAGAAAGTTAATTACTTTTAACTGAAACATCCTACTTCTTCATATAACTTCAACGATTACTAATGTAATTAAATTTTTTATATATTATATTATTTATTTATAATATAAAAATAATAATATTTTTTAATTATTAGGCTTGTTTAAGCTTACAAACAATTCGAGTGGAATAATATAAAGCTCAAGCTCAAGTCGTATATTAATCGAGCTCGACTCGTTTAGGCTCAATTTATTTAAAATCAAATTCAAATCAAGCTTTTGCAAGTCAATCTTAAGCTGCTTGCAAATAGCTTAACTCATTTGCATCCTTATTCATAATTACCTTGATCTGCTTTTGGGCCAAAAACAGCATCAAACTTAAAATTCTTTCCGGGAGCACCATTTGACATTACAGTAAGCTCACCATCTTTAGCATATTCAAAATCTATGGCCATTGCAGCTCCTGCTTTTATCCCTTCATCATTCAAAGGCCTACAGCAGCAAAAGACCCTTATGTTTCCTGTGAGGAAGAACAGTTAGAGAAGCAATTTTAATACTCTAACTGATTCAAGTTTTAGCTAAAATTATCAAGTTCCCAGTTTACCTTGCAACTCCAGAACCTTGTTTTAAAGTTCTTTTCGTTCCTTAGCCCCTTCAGTATATATGGACTTGAGATGTTCATGCGACTCCAATTCCTGACTTACTACTATTAAGAAAGGAATAACTTTGGTAAATTATTAAGCAAAGATGCTCAGCTGACAAACATAAGATTGCAAACTACAATATTCCCATGTCTACAATACTTACTCCTAGACTGAATAGTCAACCTCACTTCACTCATATCTGCAATATAATTCTTATATGTTTGCGCTTCCTTTGATAGCTTGATGTGTTCCATTTTCACAACCTATTCATTGAAATTTTTTGCAAATTGTAAATATGTCCTTTTCCTATTTAAATTGGCAATTAACTTTGTTACAATAGAAATACCTTTACTTTCCTTATCAAGTCTCTGTGTCAAAATCCACCCACTTTTCTCTCTCGCTTGTCCTTCAATAGCAAATGCTGCAGAGCATATTAGTATATTGAAACTTTGTCTAAGAATTTTTTTTTTTTTAAAAAAAAAAAAAGGGGATATGCATACCCAAAGACCCTACGTGCAGGGACTTGCACATGAGCTCATTCTGAAGCTCTTTCAAGGATGTCCAAGCTTGTTGACATTCTCCACTCTCCTGCTGATTCTCCCCAGCAAGTTCCTCCAGAGCTTCTCATATTCCTCCCCCACTGGTATCTCCTACATCCTACAATAACATCAGTGAGTGCACACTAATTTATTCCAAATTTCCTGCCTGTAGTAAGATAGTGATCACTATTCTGAAAGAGGCATGCCTTTGGTGGCCAACTTTCTGCCCCAGGAGACACTTCCATAGCTTCTTGCACTTCATTTTTGCCTACGAAATTAATTGATGTACAAATTTGGATTAATTAAGACAGGGTAGTAGCCATATTTCAGCATATACAGTACCAAATTCTGAACCTCTAACCATAATAGATAAAGCAAAGATCAAACTCAGTAGAAGGGTAACTTTTAGGTGAATCATCCTTGATTGATGGTGATAGAGGAATATCAAAGGAGGCTTCAGGAGATAATTCCTCTTGGAAAGTTTGGCAAACATCAGAGAATATAACGGTTGGGGTCCCACGGTTATTTTTATCTAATTCAGTCCCTTTCATGCCACTTCCTAGAGAGGGCTCTAAAAGGGACTCCACATTCTTATGAGAATCTCTCTTCAAGAACCCAGGACTTTCCGTGGGAATATCTGGTGACCCAGCACAGATGACCGAATCAGAGGACATTGTGGAATACTCGAACATCGATCAGCCTGAAAAGTGATCCCAAATTATATCAAACTTCATGAGAAACCATAGTAAAATAATCCAACATCTCTCGCAATTGCAAATGAAATTACGCAGAAAACTGAGAAAAGTGGGAAAAATGAGGCTTTTATACAATCAACCACGTTATTCCTAACTGGGTCACCAAATGGCAAATAATTTCGTTCAAAGCTTCCAGTTTTCTAAGATGATTCTACACCAAGAAACCAAAAGGTCCAAAACCTTGAGTAACTTTCAAAAAACTTAAAATGGGGTTCGCCGAAAACATAGATATGTTCCATTTTTAGTCTTACGATCATTTGGGCTGCCATAAGACTCAGCATTCGCCATCACGGAACTTACAGCGCCCAGTGATGTTTGTAGTTTGTCTGCTAAATCAAGAGACAATTACGAAGAGGGTCAATCGATCATTAAATAACCCAAGAAACTTTGCAGTCATAGCGTTAGTTGATTCTAAACCGAAAATGTGCCAGGGCCTCAGTGTCAGAGTGACTAGATGAGCTTTCTCGTTGCAAAGAGACGTCAGTAACAAGGGCAGGATCAAACGGATGCCATTGATCGTCCTCCATACATAAAATTACAACTGTTCAAATTCAGTGATGATAACCAAAGCAAAAAAAAAGACGACGGAAAAAGGGTTTACTGGCTTTTGCTTCATCTGGTAAGAGAGAGTTTTTCACTGCAATGGCGTGAATTTCTTCATGGAGTGCAAGAGGAATTGAAAACTGCGAACGTTTGGTTCGAAATTTCGCAGCCGAGCGTAGGAAAATGCACGCGACAGCACTCCACCAGAAGGCATTTAATTTTTAAACACAAGAACCGATGGAGTTTTCACTTTGTTCCCGGAGTCTTATACAGCAGATGTATTATAGGTGGTTAGAACACGAGTAGGGGAATTCAACCAACGGGATGGACCTGTCCAAAATCCGCACAGATCCAATTTATGTAGGTTTGGTTCGTTTGGGCCCTTTTTTAACCGGGTCCATTTTGATATGTCCAGTCTGATTCGTAGGTTCGCTCTTTTTTAATTTTAATTTATATTTTATTATTTTTTATATTTATTATTTTATTTTATATCTATAAATTTTATTTTATTTTTTATATTCATTAATTTTACTTTTTATTTTTATTATATTTAATTATTTTGAATATTTATATTTAATTTTTTAACAATTGAATTATATTTTATATTAAATTATAATGTAAAAATAATAAATAATTTTTAAATATAAATATGACTTAAATTATTAAATATAAATTTTTTAAAAAAATTAGTTAACTTATTTAGATCTGCGGATTGTCAAACTAGTTTAGCACTGATTTATTTTGGTCCGCGACCCTTACAAATTAATCCGTTTAGACTTTTTTTTAACGAACTTAAAAAGTTCGATTCATAAAAAGTTCATTGGCCAATCCATTTACCTATGAGTTTCCGCCCGTTAAGCACTCAAGAAGCCATTAGCATGTTTGGATAAGCGGAGGAAAATTTTGAGGAATAAATAAAAATCAGCAAATTTAATATAATTTATTTAGAAAATAAAATGGAATGTAGGTGGGCACTTGAAAGTTGAAACCCTTTCACGAGTATAAAATACAGGGATTACAGGCTCGTCTATTTTGGTGAAATACATTTTTTACAAATATAATTATAAATTATTATAATAATAAAAAATATTTTATATACTCTATTAAATATAAAAAATTTAATGAAAGATAATTTTTTATAAATAAAAATTTATTTTTTCTAATATTATAATTTTAAATATTATTTTTTAATAAAATAGAGAGATAATATAGTACTTTTTTACCCATATGAAAATATATAAAATTTTCCTTAAAAAAATATCTTCTAAAACCTAAAGTAGCTCGCTGTTCATTCCATCACGCTTTTTCTATAAGAAATACATGTTACATTTAAATTTCCAAATTTTTATTTTTATTTGATAGCAAAATAAGTAAAGAAGACATTTCATTTTCATTTTTTTCTTATTTTATTTCATTTGTAATTTATAATTTATTCTATTTCATTTTCCAAAGAAACCTTCGTAAAGAAAATCAGCTCAAGATTTAATTGCACTTCAATTTTTTTTCCTCGCTTGCCAAGCAGAAATTAGAAGCTCCTGTGACTTTGAAAAAACGGAAATAGAAATTATCATTTTCGCCCCTTCCACTATTTTGGTTGACCCTTCAAGTCTAATGGTACAATTTGCACGAGTTTTATTTCTTATTTCCATTTTTGAGACTAACAATTTGAACTGCAATGTATCAAGCTGCTACTTTGATATATGTATTTTAAAAGCAAGTGGAAACACACACAAATTACCGCTTTTTTAAAAAATTTAAATTCAAATGATTTTAAATTAAAATAAAATCCACACAAGACGTTATTCTTAATCTTAATATATTTAAAATTAAGTACATTAGAATGATGTAACAGAATTTGCTTGATTCTTTGTTTATAAATAAAAAGAATCAAACAAAAAAAATGGATTGTTTCCTCAGCTTATATGTGGTGTTACAAGTATTACAGCAGGATTCCAGCCATTGAAAATTTTTCACTTGAAGTTGTATTCCCTCTTTACAGGAAGAAGCTGAAAATAACATACCCTGTTATATACACTGTTACAGCATAGAGCAATGGAACAAAATCATAACATGATATTTTACAATTAAACTCCTACACCTTCCATTGCAGCTGCCATTGATGCCGAAGCTTCTTCAAGCGTCCGCCTCTTCTGGACTGAGTTGAAGGCCTCAATGATATCTCCTTCCTGCCAGTCATCATAGTCTTCTAAACCGATTCCACACTCTAGACCAGCATTTACCTGTTCATGAGGAAGAAATCAACCGCGTGTCCAGGCAGGATTCAAGAATTAGCTCCGTTAACATAAATGGTGTCTCTGTTTATGAAACAGATTACTATAATACTTTCTAAGCACACAAAAACCCCAGGCACCGGCTTGGCTTGCCACAACAATGCTAAAGAAACAGTTTAAAATAATTTTACGAAAGGACATCATCTGATAAGAAGCAGAGGTAGATATTGTGTCATATGATAGAAGACTTCCCTTACCCCCTGTTTGGTATAGGATAAATCAGGGGTGAAAGAAAATGGGGAGGAGAAGTTGGGGTGGAAATTCATTTTTTCCCCTGCTTGGATGGTGAGAGAAATTAGGGGGGGAAAGAAAATGTAGTAGAAAAAATTGGTGGGCCCAGGGAAAATCTCTTCCCCCCTCAAATGAGATGCGCGTATAAGCAATTTTCATTGAACTTGCTATTAATAATCTGGCCAACGATGAATTCTTAATGCTTAGCTGAATAAGCATATTTGTGGCATTAAGTTGGAAATGTTACTCTTCTAATTAAATTGTAAATGGGAAATAGTACTGAGTGGAAACTGGCAATTCATACCTCTTTCACAATCTCCTTCACCCGTTTCAATGAATCAAGGGTACCAACATGAATCGTTTTTCCTTTTCGAATGACCTTAACGCCACAGCCTTTTACCACCTTTCCCTCATTGACCATGCATCCAGCAACACGACCGCTACCGCTGCTGAATGTGGCCCGTACTTCTGCTGAGCCGATTGGTACTTGTTCCTACCATGAAACAACAGTTAGTCTAGCCGCAGAACCACAGCAACATTTAATTTTACAGACTATAAAAGCTACAGGAAATAGCTCATGCCCTGGTGATGTGCTGCTTTTACAAGTTACACCATATATAAATGTCAGGCAAAGTCCCAATGTATAAAACAAAACAAGGCAGATGCATAACCTATACTACATGGTTGCAAATATGTAGAAATGTTAATTTACCTCAACAGACTCCAGGAGTCCTTCCATTGCATTTCGCACGTCATCAATTAGTTCATAAATAATCCTATATAATCTAATCTCAACGCCTTTATTATCTGCATAGCTTTTCACAGAACCTGGTGCTCTGACATTAAATCCCAATATAATAGCTTGGCTTGCAACTGCAAGGTCAACATCACTGGTGCTTACATCACCTGTTGCTTCCAACAGGAACTTCAATGTAACGTTCTCCTGTGGCAGCACCTGTAGAGCTTGCCTGACAGCTTCAATAGATCCCTAGTCATGATCAAAAGAGGATCATTAATTGTAAAGTCAAAGCCACTGATGATTCATGAAGCATATCAAAGTAGTAGCTTTCAAATACAAAACAGAAAATGCCAACTTCTTTTTGGCATTTACCCACTATGTTGAACAGTAATATATGGCACAATTGCAATACATTTTTATTATAGATGATAAAGGTTTTAATATATTAATGGCTAGTTATAATGCATGTAAATGACCAGAAGTGAACTTCTTTTGACATTAGGCTTTATTCAAATGTGTATATGACCAAATGCGTGTGGTGTAGTTCTGTGATGCCCTTATGGAAGATTGTTGGCTTTATGGTTTAAAGGCACGTTCAACAAGTTCATTCAGTTAACATCCAAAGTAATTTTACAGCATACAAAACTTATGTTCTTAGTCCAACGGTTCACTAGGATGTAACAGCATGCTTGTAGATTATAGCAATTACTTACTGGACAAAAGGACATATATTCACCAGAAAAATGCCAATAATCTATCAATAAGGAGATATGGTGTAGCAAGTGCAGACCATCTCCAACAAATTATTTGCAGCTAACCCAGAGAAGTTCACAACCTATAGGCATAAGTATGTTTGTCAGCAAGGAGTGCTCATGGGTATTTCTGTGGCTACAAGGACATGCAAAATAAGTTTGTCCATGTAACACCCAATGCATGTAAATTATATTATTAAACCAACTGTTCAATACAAGCTTTATATACTATTAGATGATTAGATGATGAAGTCATCTATACGCTCATCCAGGTAAATACTTTCATACTTGCAACATGAACAAGATGCTTTCATTGAAATTCTAATGGATTAAGAGCATTAGTAACACATACCTGAAGATCAACCTTCAAAATGATATTTAATTGGTGCAAGTCTAATCCAGAAAGTTTTCCTGCTGAAACTGCAGAAGCTAAAGAAGAAAGTGTGACCTTGCCATCTCCTGCCTTAGCTGAAATACGCTCATTTCTTAATGACTCAGCACGGGACTCTGCCTTTTCACGTGCTGTATCAATGGAATCAACAACCTCAAATTCATCACCAGCTATTGGAACATTACTCAATCCAATAACCTGCAGAGATGCACAGAAAACATCAAAAAAAGTGAAGTTAGGGTCACTTTTGGCATCCAATCAGAAGCTGATAATGTGCATGGGTTATAGAAAGTGAATGGCAATGGTAGCCTCAAGGTTCTGTACCATATTTTCCACCATTTATCAGCAAGACTCTTCTGCTTTCATTTTTCTTTTTCTAAGTGGTTTACCATTCTCTTATACTACTAATTTTGTAATAGACAACAAAGAGATGAAGTCCATATTTAATAGTAAAAAGAAGAGAAAACCAGATGAGAGAGATTCAGAGGTAGTATCCCTCATAAAAAACAAGACAGTTTAAGTTTCAGACACGATCAGACAAGTTTTCTTTTTTTTTTTTTTTCTTTTTTTTTTTTTTTTTAGTTTCATGCAGAATTCACACTTATAAAAAGGTAAAAATCAAACAGAGCTATGTCTGATAACCACTACAGCTAATCCTATGTCACTATACTTATACCTCTCCCTCTACTCCCCTTTCCCAATGAAGGTTGGTGGATCAACATTGGGTGAAATAACAGTTACAGAAACATACTGAATAACTTTAGACTTAGCTATGAAAAAACATCCAGGATCTAATCCAAGAGTCCCCCTTCCAGTACCTTCTAAACAAGAACCCATTTGGGGGGTAAAAAATGAGAGAAAAGGATTTACTACATTGCAAACTTGTGGCAAAACAACAAATATCAGTGTGCCAAATTTTTCTCTAGATTCACAAGAATTTATGGTATCTTTTCCGAAGAAAGCCATAGCCAACATGGTCAAACATTATGCATTCCACAAGCCAGTAAATAAGAACTGGAAAAGAAAATGTCACTAGACAAACCTGGACAGGTATAGAGGGTGTAGCTACATCGACACGTTTTCCACTATCATCAAATAAAGCTCGCACCTGATCATGGTTTACAAGTAAATAAAAGATGTCTACTGCCATTAAGGTAAGTAAGGACAATTGTAAAAAATTTAATCATCAAAGATTGTCATTATGACAATGAACTTAAAATTTACATGCATACCAACCTTTCCAAAGGCTTCTCCACACACTACTACATCTCCCCTTCTAAGGGTACCATTCTGGACAATAAATGTAGCAAAGGGTCCTTTCGCTTTATCCAGACCTGCCTCAATGACTGTTCCCTTTGCACTTCTATCAGGATTAGCTTTCAGCTCTTGCAACTAAACAATTAATGCATAAGTAAGAATAAATTGTAGTAAGATGAAAGGAATCAATACAATGTTTATATACAATTTTGCTTTTAGTGCAGACTGCTGGATTAGCTAGAAACAGCTAAGAAAGAAGAAATTATTATATTCTTGTAGAATTAAATGCATTAGACTAATTAGCATTGATATAATGTTTAGCAATAGATAGTTGGTATTCTAACGCATATGTCTAATTTAATGAGTAGCCAACACCCAACACCATAAGCCAAGATAAATGTCCGGCACATTCGCTCCTCTAATAGATTTCTATTTTTTCTAGTAATGTTACATGTACCACCATCTCATGAAATTTATTGCTAAATTATCCTTCTTAATCTGTACTGTATGGGGAAATATAGAAAAAGGCATTATCACGCAATAGGTGTCTTGACCTTCTTAGCTCCTTTTCCTATATATCTTGATTATTGGTGCTTGTGTGGAAATTAGAAGCCCCGTTGGTTATTTGACAGATACAAGCACCTTACCTCAGCAACAAGCATAACTGTTTCCAAAAGATCATCTATATTTTCCCCTCTGAGAGCACTTATCTGTTTAAAAAATATAAAAGATAAAACATTAATATTTATTTTGTTGTAAAAGCATTAACAAAAACTAAGACAAATGTCAGCAAATAAGAAACATCACCTGAACCATTGGGACGTCACCACCCCAGTCTTCAGGCATTAGACCAATTGAAGAAAGCTCTTGCATGACTCGTTCTGGATTGGCTCCATCTTTATCTATCTGATTCAAATAAAAACATGATACTGCATCAGCAATTCTTCAAGCCATCATCAAGTAAAGAAATAAAAATAATAGTATCATATAAACATACCTTGTTTATGGCAATAATTATTGGCACTCCTGCTGCTTTGGCATGAGCTATGGCTTCATTTGTTTGAGGACGAATCCCGTCATCAGCAGCCACAACAACAATAGCAATGTCTGTCACACTTGCTCCACGAGCTCTCATTGCCCCAAATGCCTACAGAAGCATATAGAATAGATATCATCTAAAGGCAAGAAAAGTGCAAAGCATGTTACAGTTAATGCACCCCAAAATATATACACACTCCCCAATATAAGTTAGCATGCCATTAAATGGATGACAAGACCAACTATGACCCAGGGGACAGAAATGTAAAAGCAATGTTCATATTTGAAGAGAACTATAAGTGAAAAGTTATAATTGATAGCTAAGTGTACCTCATGCCCAGGGGTGTCAAGGAAAACACAAGGAAGCAGTTTGCCATCAACAGGTACTTGCACCTTATATGCCCCAATTCCTTGTGTAATCCCACCAGCTTCAGAAGCAGCTACCTGTTAAGATCTGGCAATCAGTCTTAGGTTGAATGGGTATGTAAATGTGCATAATAATAGAATTTGCACACAAGTCAGATAAACTTAAGGCATTTTGTTTGTGTTTGAGTTTTTTTTTTTTTTTTGGGGGGGCCGGGGGGACAATGGGCTTGGGCATAATTTTCCACCAATTGCAATGAACTAACTACTTCATCAAAACCTATACAACATAAATGGTTTGTGTCTAAGCTGTATATGGAATGTCTGGGGCCATATCAAGCACAGAAATGTGCAGATGTCCAAGACAGTTACATGAAACATAGCACACATATCTTATCATACCACAAAACTAGCTTGAAAAATCATAGCAATTCTGATTCAAAAGCAACTACACATGTGACCTTATATGCCCATTTTTTTAAGGAAAAAAAAAATAGTTGAAAGAAGCATAAAGATTAATAGTGAGTTTTCTCTGTACCTTGCTCTTCCGAATAAAATCCAAAAGAGTTGTCTGCCAATTGGTTGCAACAACAAATGTCAGAAGCAGAGGCATTAAGCAAAAAAAATTAGAGATAAAAAGATTAATATTTCTTACCTTGCCATGATCCACATGACCCATTATAGTAATTACAGGGGGCCTGTCTTTGAGTTTGTCAAGGTCATCTCCATCAAGAATATCCCTTTTCTTGACCAGGGCTTCAACTTTGACAGGATCAGCATCAATGACTTCCACATCATTCTCTTTGCAAATCATCTTCACCATATCTTTGTCCAGAGTTTGCACCCCGTCTGGTTTTATCCCCTTAGAGTATAAATAGCCCAGGATTTCACCCTCAGTGATTGCCAAGTTGTAGGCTAACTCCTCTATCAGCATACCTTTATTAGTGACCTCCAGAATTTCTACTTTTACAGGAGCTGCATCCTTGGCAGCCTGGAGTCTAGCAGCCTTTCGACTTGCTTTACTCCATTTCCTCCCTTTCCTTGCTGTTGCAGCACCAGGAATATTGAGCTCTGATGTGTCCTCAATCTCAACATCATCATCTAGCACCCGTCTCCTTGGTCCTCCTCCAGCTGGGGCACCCTTCTTTCTGTGCTCGTCTTTAAACCTTCCAGGGGGTGGTCCCTTTCCGGGTTTTGGAGGGGCTATAACTGCTTGAGCAATTAGAGGATCAACAACTGGTTTCTTGCTAGCAAACTTGTCAATCAAGATTGGCCCCTTCCTATCTTTAGCAATGACAGATGTGCCAGCTGTCCCCTTATCCTTCAAGACAACAGGTTTTTTGGGAGGTTGGGGAGGAGTTATAGAAGGTTTAGTTTGTAACATTGGTTGAGGCTTTGAAGGTGGTTGAGGAGCTCTAAGGGGGGTACGAGATTGAGAAGTTACCTTGTCTTCTCTTCCTGTTTGAGATCTCCCTTCATCATTTATATTATTAGGCTTGGGTGTTTCCTTTACAACCTTCTTCACATTTGCAACGGTGTCCCCTTTACGCCAAACACTCTTCATGGTTTTAGCCTTCCCATTTGCTGTTGAATGAACTGGTTTATCAGTCCTAGGATTAGCAATTTTATTAGATATTGCTGGTTTACTTACTGACCCATTATTTCTTTTACCATTGAATTTTGAAGTTTCCAGCTTTTCGGCCTTCTCCAACACCTCTCCAAGTGACTCAATCACTTTATTCATGTCATCTTTGTCTTCATCTAACTTTTCATTATCAGATTCCTCAAATTTCATGTCTAAAACAGGTTTCCCCTTCGCATCCGAGGGCTTCAATACTGGCTTAGGGGGTGGTTTAAGGACAAAACTAGCATTATCATCTCCACTTTTATTTCCTATATTGTTAGAATCAAGGGACACTGCATTGCCTTGGTCAGCAGTGAAATCAGTAGTAGTCACTGAATATCTACAAACAGACAGTGAGACACAATGCCATCTCTTTCTAACCCAGAAGCTTCCTCCAGAAAGAGAAACTCTCCTCAAAATAGAATGAGACCTTTCAGAAGAATTCACACCAACTAGACTTCCCAAACTCACTGGGGAAGCAAGAGAAGTCATTGTTCCTTGAATATTTCCTACTAATATAAGCATTAGCCCTCACAATAGAACAGGCTCCAAATACACTTTAAAATTTAACAATTCCTCATTCTGAACTCCCCATAATCCCTCTTGAATTGAAGCTAGAATCCACTAAAAAAAATACATATATAAGCCTACCCCTAGACGAAATTCTCCAGAAAACAAACAAATTTAAGAGCAAACTAGCATCCACTCAAAATAATATGTAGATATTAACATACCCAGAAAGGAAATTTTCAGAAAACAAACAGATTAAGAGCAATAAATTCTTTCCCCCTCGAATAAAAAAAGAAAAATATGATACCTCGACTTCAGAGACTGAAAATTTATGAATGAATTGAAGTGGGACATGCAAAAGCTTTCTGGGTTTTGTTGAGTGAACTTTACATTTATAAAGGATGAAATCAAGGGACTTTGTGGCTGTAGATGTCGGGATAATATGGTATGGACGGGGAAGAGCGGAGATAGTATAGAGGGCATGTGTGGATAGTTTTCCGCCTGTCGAAATTTGTATATCTGATAAGGCTATTTTTCGTGGTTTTTGATGGTATTCAAATTCCCATCGTTTCGTCCCTCGACACTCTAGAGACCCTCCTGTTTGTACGAGATGGTTTGTATTTTGCAAGTAGAAAATAATTTTGAAGAAAAACGCTTTTAAACGAACATGTGTTCTTTGATTGAAATGATTAAAAATAAAATTTTATATCATTTTTAAATATTTTTAATGATATTTGAATTTATATAAAGAAGAATTTTATTTTATTTTATTTATTATTTTTATTTTAATTACATTCATATTATTATGAAATTTATCAAATTTATGAAAAAATTTACTAATATTAATTTCATTTAACCTAAAATATATATTATATAAAAAAATTTAATCTCTTTATAATATTGTATTTATTATGATATTATCAAATTTTACTTTTTGATTGAATTATATGCATCCTTTTATATATTCCAAACAAAAAAATATTCATAAATGAATAAAATCATTACTTTAAACATAATTTTTAAATAATAAAATTTATTTGCAAATAAATTAAAATGTATATGTTAAAAATGAAATGAATAAAATTATAACAAAATTTGATCCCAAGCAAAGCATTAAGTTCATAGTGATTGTTTAAGTTGTTGGAGAAATAAATTTTAAATGTTGAATTATTGAAATGAGTACAAAAAGTCTTAAAATATTAATTGAGTTAAATTTTGATTTGTTATTGGCATAAAACTTTTTACATTATTAATGAATAAAAAAATAATACATTATTTATTAAAATAATATATTTTAATTTTTTACCGATAATAAGAAAGTTTTATTGGTATTTATTAATGTAGCAATATCTTATTACATGATAGTATGAAATTACTTAAAATGAAATTTGAATTCATATTAATTATGAAAATAGAGCTTTCAATCCTTGTAATTTTAATAAATTTGTAATTTCATCCTTATTGTTTTAATTTGTGCAATAAAATTTTATAATTTCAAATAATTTGTAATTAATTCATTCTTCTTAATTAATGTTAATTCTAACTAGTAAAATCTTACATGTCATCCTATGTGTTAATTAAATTTTATATGTGAGTACTTTATCTCTACTTAGTCATTAAAATTCATTTATTCCGTCAAAATCATTCCCGTCAAATTAAAAATCATTTTTCATGGTTCATTGATTTCATAATTTTTCTAAACTTCCATTCTATGATACTAGCTTACAAAGTTTTAATTTCTAGCCATTTCAATTTATTTCTCATTGCATGATTTCAAGTGAAAATTCAATGTATTTTGCTTTTAATAGAGAATGGTTTTGATGAGAATAAATAAATTTACATAGAATGACACAAATGATTTTATCAATTAGATATAATATCAACTAAGAAGAAGGAGTTAATTATAAATTATTTGAAACTTTAAGACTTAATTATACAAATTAAAATTATAATTTAATGAAATTATAAGAACTAAAACCTCTATTTTTCCTATTAATCAAAGGAAAATTCACTTTAAGCCAAGTCTATTATGCCCTACTGGAAGTGTGGCAAAATTTGCCTTAGTTGCGAGTTTTATGGACAAAATTGCATGCTCTTATCAAAAAGTTATGAGTTTTATGTGAATAGTTACACATAACTTTTTATATAAGTTATATAAGGCAAAACTATTCATATAAAACTCATAACTACAAAATTTCACAACTTTATTCATGAATCTCACTATTTAGATCTACTTTTCCCTTTACTACTACGGAATAGTAATCTTTCCTTTCACCTTATTGTTAATAAACCTAACTATAATATGCTAAGAGTTTTTAAGTGACACCTAATGTCCTTTGAAGGCTTTCTATTTTCCGTTGTATGTAGGGTTTGATTCATGGTCGTTGCATATATACATCTAATGGTTTAATCATTCATTTATTTACCAAAAGAAAAAAAAACTCTAAACATGATATGGGATTGCATATTGTTAGGAAAATTGCAAGCATATGATTCAGATGAAGTGAAAACACATTGATATAATGTAGGATTAAAGAAGCGACAAACTAACAAGACATAGATAATTTAACACAATTCAACTTTTAACATACTTTATGGGCGAAGATGAGAAACAAATCACTAATTTTAAGGAATTATAAAGAGAACATGAATATTGTAATACTCTCAAACTCACTTATTAAATACATCAAAAAATGTATATATACTTTTCACTCTCAATAATCTCATCAAAAAAATAAAAACTAATTGTGGAATTTCAAATCCCTTTATAAAGGGTGATAAATACAAAACTCTCTAACTTCTCTCATAAACTTTGCACAATACAAATATTTGTAATCCAAAATTTTTACTGAAAGATAAGCCTAACTTGATCACAATATTAAATAATAGAATTTATTTAATTTAATCATAATTATCTCTTTTCAAAATCCAAAGTTAAATAAGATAAAGATAAAAATAAGTAATTATTCTATTTAATAAAAATATAATTTATGTCAAAAATCCTAACAATTGATATTGAAATCAACCAAAACACATGATGATTTCTCAAATGGTTATGATGATATGGAAGCGCGTTGCCATAATTCAAGATTAAAGAAGCAGAATTACAAAACACAAATGATTTAACATGGTTTGGCTTTAATCTACTCTATGAGTAAAGATAAGAAATAAATTCATTAATTTAAAGGAATTATACAAAAAATATAAATGATATAATAACTATCAAACTCGCACTCCAAATATACCTAAAAATGCCTTACTATATATACACTCTTCACTCTAAAAAATCTCATTAAAAAATTAGAGTAAACTATAGGTTCTCAAGTAATTCCTATGGGGGATTACGAATTATAAATACAAACTTTTTCATACTTCACATATTGGTTCTTTAACAAATTGCTTTTACCTAAATACAATGCATTTATAAGCTTTAAAGATTTTCTTGATAAGAGAATCTTAATTTAAAAAAATAATAATAAATAATTGATAAAAATTTTAATTTGAATAGAAAACCATTCATAAAAGAAAATAGTCACAAATTGACAATGATTAAAATTTGACTCAAATCTTAATAATCTCTATCTTGATGCAAATTCCATTATCAAAAGTTTCCAAGTTCTAAATCTTAAATTATCTTCACTAAAGATCACAAGCATTTTCAAAACTCAACCTTTAATAGAGTACTAGCACTTTACACGTGCATCAAATTTGTTTCATCTCTTCCTTAAGTTTTCTATATGAAATCATTAGAAATATAGAATAAAGCTCAAACAAAATCTAAGATTGATAAACTTGAAAATGAATTTATGTCAAAGTTTCTTCAATCAATCTAAACATAATAACAAATCAACCAAAATCATTTGAACAAACACGAACCCAACCAAATAGAATCAAGCACTAATACCACTTGGTAGGAAGATTTCTCAAATGGGTATAATGATGCAAAAGCATGTTACCATAATTCAATATCAAAGAAGCAAAATCATCAAAACATAAATAACTTAATGTAGTTTGGTTTAAGCCTACTTTATGAACTAAAAGAGAAATACGTTTACTAATTTAGAGAAATTATAAAAAGAATATAAATGATATAATAACTTTTAAACCTAAATTCTAAATACACCCAAAAATGTCTTGTTGTGTATATACTCTTTACTTTAAAAAAATATTACTAGAAGAATAAAAGTAAATTTTGGGATCTCAAGTAATCCCTATGAAGGATTACAAATGCAAACTCTCTTACACCCCATATATTAATCTATTTAATATATTACTTTTGCCCAAATACAACATATTTATAAGCCTTAAAAACTTATTTGAGAAGAGAATCCTAATTGAAAATGAATAAAAATGAGAAACAAATTCACTAATCTAGAGAAATTATAAAAAGAATATAAACAATATAATAACTCTTAAGCCTATATTCTAAATATACCTAAAAATGTCTTATTGTGTATATACTCTTTACTTTAAAAAAAATCTCACTAAAGAAATAAGAGTAAGCTGTGGGATCTCAAGTAATTTTCACGAAGGATTACAAATATGAACTCTCTTACACCTCATATATTAGTCTCTTCAACAAATTACTTTTGCCTAAATACAACATATTTATAAGCTTTAAAAACTTACTTGACAAAAAAATCCTAATTGAAAATTAAAAATAAAAAATAATTAATAAGAATCCTAATTTGAATAAAAAATTCATAAAAATAAATAATTATAAATTAATAATAATTAGAATTTAAGTCAAATCTTAACAAATATTTGAAAGCTTAAAGGATGCAATGAAGCTTACTTTGTGAAAATTACTTAGAGTATGGTAGAAAATCCCAACTCTTTATGGGTTAAAGTCCTTAAAACTAAATATTAGTGTGGGTAGGGTACAAAATCCTAAACTTTAACCATAGATTGGGAAGCTCTAACCTGTGGCAAGGAGTTTATTTTGCTTGCATTCATGTAAATGTTACTTTAGCTTAGAATGTATGTAACGACCTTGAAGCATGATTTTAATTGCATGCTTGTATTTCGAGTTGTAAGGCATTGTGCTCCTGTAAAATTATACTTAATATAATTATATAGAGGATAAATAATTTTTTGAAAATTTGTAGTCAATAATTATTTTATATTTGTTAAATATTTTTGTTCAAATTAATCTTATAAAATCAAAACCATGTAAAATATTACTTTAGGTCTTTTGTTAAAAGGAATATTGTTCAATTTTGAAATGTATTAGCCTTTTTTATAATCCCTTCGATTTTTTGGTAGTTATTTAAAAAATACATCCAAAATTTTTTAATAATATTTCATATTTAAATAATTTAACTTTTGTAGAAATTATGGTACTTTAATTATTTTTTATGATAATTTTTTGTGCAAAGATTGTTTTTCCAATTTTAAATTTCTTCTAAAATTAACACTTTGTGATATTTTATATATAAAGAATCTTAAACTTGTGCAAAAATTTGATACTTTCGCTTTGTATTACTATTCTTAAGATATCAATCAATAACACATTTTTTATCAAATGATATTTTATTGTAATAATAATTATTTGTATTACATGATAAAAAATTATTTGAATTAACATGCTATATTAAATAATTATTGCATAATGAGCATTACTGATAGAAAATTGCATTTATAATTGAGATTATTTGTTGTAATGTTATATAAGGTCTACTTCTTTTGTAAGATTTTGCCATGCACTTGTAAATTACAATTATTATTCATTGTTGAATTTTTTATTTAATACTCTTTAATAAAAATATAATTTATTAGGTTGAATTATGAGCAATATCATGAAGAGCATCCTCTTCAATTAGGAATGTCACTTGGAATAAACTACTCAAACCCCCTTTAATCTCTCTTGACATCCATTTAACTATTTCATGAATAACTCCATTACAAGTTTTTGGACACCATAAAATAGAATAGAAACAAAAAGGACATTATTCAAAAGATTCAAAACAGATTCATAAATCACTTTTCCCTTACCAAGAACAATTACCTTGTCCTAGCATAATATCAATAATAACTTTTCAATCACTTTCTACTTGAACTTTCCTATAATGGAAATTATTAGCCACCAAAATTCCTTTATGGATAATCATTAAAGATTTAGTATAAATGAGTTTAACGAAGGATATCCATTAAAAGTTAGAATGCTAGATGCAACACTTATATATTTGAAATAATTTAACCATGTTATAATATTCAATATTCTCATGTATGTTAATACCAAATTGATTTTCTTTGACTTTTTTTATATTTCTTATCTAATATAAATCTTTTTTATTTGATTTGATAAAACAACAAAATCTTGAATGAGAACAATTATCAAAACATACAATAATAATTATATATTATCTCAAATAATTTATAATTAGTGTAGCATTATATATATATATATATATATATATATATATATATATATATATATATATATATATATATATATATATATATATGTTATGAATGCATTGTATGTGGATGTCCATATTCATCTTCCACATTTATGTACTTTAAATATTCATCTCCCCTATTCATGTATCTTTGAAATATTCATTCCCCACATTCATATAATGCAATTTAAGATGTAACCTTTAGATTACTTGTACTTACATTTATAAATAAGCACCTCATTTGTATTGAAATGATAAGAAGAAAATTTAAGAATACTTCTATTATTCTCTATCTTCTCTTAATTCTTCTTTTTCTATCTCTTTTGTGTTATTTCATAACATGTTATTAGTACAAAACTTTAATCCACTAAGGTAATTTCTTCCAAATATAAATTATTTTACTTAATCTTGTTACTTTCTGCTAATATAATAATTCTTCTCTCTTATCTCATTTCTATTCCTTATTTCACTCATGCTTTGATTTTAATTTCTACAATGGTTTTATTTAAAGAAATAATAGTTACAAAATATTGAATATGATATGTAGAAATACCAATAGAAATAAATAATGAATTAAACTAGGAAAGAAAAAATAACATAAATTCACATATATGACATATTATACATTTAAGAGTTTATTCTTGGATGCTAAATGAGAGAAATTTCTAAATTTATTTTTGAAGTGTATGTTGATTTTTATAAAATACATGACCATATATATGCTATGCAATTGTGGATATATGGTAAACACTTAATTATGTTATTATCTCATGATTAAAAAAATTGTTATATGAAATATCAATATACGTTATGTTGATATAGAAAAAAAATTTGTTTGCATGATAAGGATTGACTTTATGAAAAAATGAATATGAATATTCAAAAAACTAAGTTTGGAAAAAGGAAAAGAATTATCAAAAAGCAAGTGATATATAAATATACATATATTTAATAATTATACAAAGATATATGATTTTCTCCTTTTTTCTCATTTCATTCACTTTTAATATAATTTAAAATAATATTTATCATTTTATTCTATATCAGGTTATTCAAAATTTAGTTGTATAAGTAATCATAATATCTAAACATGTAAATATACTCCTTATTATAGTTTGTTCTTATATAGTTATCGTGAAATCACTCTTATACTATCCAATTTTACTTAAGTATGTCACAACCTTTTTCTTGGGAGATATATATGGTTACTAAAAGGTTTTAAATTGTAGTATAGCATAAAATTGTGCATTGTTGAACTAAGTAAAATTATAGGTGGGGATATTAAAGGTAAGTGACAATATATGTGTGCCTAACTTTCTATGACTCAGTAGGTGAAGAATATTTACTCTCTATTGCATGTGAAATTCTACTTTTATTATTTATTAATATAAGAATCTAGTGTTAATACTATATCTGATACTACAAATTTAATTAAAGGCTATAAAAGAATTAATATTTTGCTACCTAGAGGAACAAAATTACACATTGATAAATTTTAGATATGAGTTTTATTTCATGTTCATTTAGTTACTTTGTAATACTTTTATTTTGATTTGTTTAATTTTAGAAAAGAAAATATGAATGGAGATATATGTCTCATAGATAGTGCAATAACTCATACAATTCTCAAAGATAAAGAATATTTTTCTCAATTAAACATGGGTGAAGCTTATGTTACTACAATTTTTGATAGTACAAGATTAATTAAAGCATTTGGACTAGTTATTATTGCATTACCGAAAGGAATAAAATTTACTATAAATAATGCCTTTTTCTCTTCTAAGTCTCAAAGAAATTTATTAGGTTTAAAAGATATTCGTCGTAATGGATGTCACATTAAGACTATATGTGAGGGAAATAATGAATACCTCCATATTACATGCATTGTTTCAGGAAAGAAAATGGTACTAGAAAAATTACCCACTTTCTCTTTCGACTTGTACTGCTCAAGAATAAGTATGATTAAGATTCATACTACAATAAACCAGAAGTTTATTAATTCAAAAATATCTACTATTTAGCATGAAAGGTTAGGCCATCCTAGATCACTAATAATGCAAAAAAGTATTGAAAATTCATATAGGCATCCATTGAAAAACCTGAAGATTTTTCAATCTAAAGAATTCTCATGCGCTATATGTTTTCTTGGTAAATTGATTATTAAGCCATCATTAACTAAAGTTAGAACTAAATATCTAACATTTCTAAAATATATACAGGGCGATGTATGTGAGCTTATTCACCCACCATGCGGACCATTCAAATATTTTATGGTATTAATAAACATATCTAACAAATGGTCTCATGCATATTTGCTATCAACTTGTAACCTAGGGTTTACAAGATTGCTTGCTTAAATTATTTGATTAAAAGTGCAATTTCTCAATTACCCTATTAAGTCTATTCATTTTGATAATATTGGTGAATTCTCTTCTCATGCCTTTAACAAATATTGCATGTCAATCAAAATAAATGTTAAACATCCTATAACTCATATTTATACACAAAATGGCTTAGGTGAATCATTTATTAAATGACTTTAATTAATAGCCAGACCCATGCTTAAGAGAATAAAACTCCCTATTTCTACTTAAGGACATGCAATTCTATATGCAACTTCACTCGTGCATATTAGACTAACTAGTTATCATAAATACCCTTTTTTAAAATTAGTTTATGGTCAGAAACTAAATATTTCCCATCTCAAAATTTTTGGATGTGTGGTATATGGTTTAAATACATTGAAAAGAAAATTTAATGTGCATATTTACCAATGTGTGTATTTCCTATTTCTAAATGGTATCCTTGATGTTGAGCAACCATTAGGCTACGCAAAGAAAGGACATGAAGAAAAAGTCTACCATTTGAAGAAGACTTTATATGAATTAAAACGAGCACCTCAAGTATGGTATATGTGAATCGATACATATCTATTGCAAGATGGATTTCAAAAGTGTCCTTACGAGCATGGTATACATGAATCAATATATATCTATTATAAAATGGATTTAAAAAATGTCCTTATGAGCATACATTATACATCAAGTCAGAAGTTAATAAAGGTCTAATAATTATATGCCTTTATATTGATGACTTAATATTTATAAGAAATTTTGAAAAGATGTTTGCAGAATTCAGAGAAGCTATGACTAATCAGTTTGAAATACAGATATGGGACTAATGGCCTATTTCTTGGGCATTGAAATGTAGTAAATTAATGAAGGCATTTTCATCTTCCAATAAAAGTATGCTAATGATATTTTGAAGAAATTCAAGATGGATTTAACACTTCTAATTTGAACCTCAGTTGTTGAATGTCTCAAAATAAAGAAAGAAAGTAGCAAAGAACTGGTAAGCTTAACTTATTTTAAAAGCATATTTGGTAATCTACGTTATTTAACTTCCACTAAGCCAAATATCATTTATGGAGTTAGGATTATTAGTCATTTTATGTAAAAGTTATATTAATCACACTTGCAAGTAGCAAAGTGAATTTTATGATATATTAATAGTACTTGAGATCATGAACTTTTCTATACTTATTCTAATGATTTTAATTTAGTTGGATATATAGATAATGACTACGTAGATGACATTGAAATAATAAAAAGCACTTCTGGTTATAATTTTTATCTTGAAGATAATATTTTTTATTGGTCATTAAAGAAGCAATTAGTGGTAGTTTTATCAACTACAAAAATTGAATACATGGTAGCAGCATTTGCAGCGTGTTAAGTAGTTTGGATCAATAGATTACTTCAAAAGTTAAAATAAGTGTAAGAATTTCCAACAACAATTATATGTAGTAACGAATCAGTAATCATATTAGCGAAAAATTTAAGGTCTGTTTAGATACTGTTTTTAAAAATAGTTTTCTATTTTTTTATTTTTAAAAATAGAAGAATATGTTTGATAACCTGTTTTTAGAATCTATTTTTAAAAATTGTTCTTTAAATATGTAACTTAAGAATAAGAAAATAAAAATAACTTTTAGTTATTTTTTGAATTTATTTTCTTGTTTTGAATGTCAATTTTGTAATTAAATAAAATATTTTTTTATTTACAATATTAATTATCATTTAATCTTAATTTTTCTTTAATCAAAAAATAATTTTTAAAAACAAGAAAATATTTTTTAAAAACAGTTTTTAAAAATACAAAAACAAAACATATCCAAATAAAACCTTAGTTTTTCATGGTAAAAGTAAGCATATTGGAATTAAGTATCATTATATCAGAGAACTAATAAAGAATGAAGAAATGCAGTTAGAGTTCTGCAAATTTGATTAACAAGTTACAAATATTTTAATAAAACCACTCAAAGCAAATGCATTTAAAAAGTTAAAAATAATACTCGATGTTATTTCAAGATCAATTTAAAGGGAGACTATTGAAAATAATTAAATAAATTTTGAAATAAAAATAAAAAATATAAAAGGTGGTAGCCTTAAGATGATAAAGCATACATAAAGATGGTAGCATAGATTGAGGCAGAGCTAAAATAATAGAAGTATTTTGTAAGCCACAAATTTAATGAAAGGAAGTAAGGCACTGCAATCCAGCAAAAAAGGTGGCTTTGGAATATGTAAAGTGAAGTAGAGTCAAATAGTAAGGTAGCAGACTTCAAATTGAAGAAAAAAATAATATAATATTATTTTGTGACCGACTAATGAAGGCTATATAAAACAGTATTCTTTGATGAAATTTTCAATTAGAACTACTAAAAAGCATAATAGAGTTAAAAGTATTGCTTTGCAAAGCATCTTTGTATCATGAGAGAAAAATAATATTAAGTGATATTTTGTTGTAATGTGTGAAAAAAAATTATAGTATATTTGTGAGAGTTATTGCAATTTTAAAGGAAGAATATTTTTTCTCATTTCTACTCCTTCTCCACAAATTTCCTTTAACTTTTTGGTGCTAATATTAGCAGCAAATATATTGGTTCCAACGAGAAGGTCTATGATGAAATTATTGCTATTAAGCTTTATGCAGGCTACAAGCAATTGCTCATGACATTCGTATGGCTGAAACCTGCTACTACTTTCCTATGTACGATAAAACTTTTCTACCACTCTTAACCATTGTGAATGCATTTATAAAGAATTATTAGAGAAGACCCTTCCACAAGAAACATAGTCTTAATTTTTGTCTCATATTTCCTTTATTATGAGTTTGTTTATCTCAAAATTCATAAATTTCAAATAATAACTTAAATGCCTCACTTTATTTTAAAAGAATATTAAAGTCTATTTTATAGATCTATTTAAATTTAAATTTCTAATACTTTAGTTAAGTATTTATGGTAAAATTTTATGTTACATTAATAATAAAAACAAGAAGTTTGTATAAAAATTTTAATTTTTATTTATGATGAATATTTTTTTTAGCCATGCATGCATGCATAATGCAACTCTATTTTATATAATTAAATATTTAAACAAGTAACAAATTATAATCTACTATTTCCATCACAAAATATGTTTATAAATAACTCTATTAATTCAATAACAAGATGTGATTTGCTCATTCAAGAGTTTAAAATGACATCATGTAAAATGTACAATTTTCCTAATTATCTATACTTATAAAGTTCAAAATATAGGATGAGAAATTATCGAAAAAATTTAAGCTAAAATAAATTATAGTATGATAAAGGTACACCCTTCTAGAACACAAAAATACTTTCTTTTCATTACGAAACCTTCATAACAAATGTATACAACAAAACATATACTCACTTTCAAATATAAAATTATGTATAAATGCAACAAAAACATGTACTTATAAATAATAATAATGGAGCCAATTATTTTATTACATGTTAAATTAATATTCATAAATTAGAACAAAGCAAATGCATATAGGCTACGGCCTACAATGGATGAGAAAATGAAGTTCTTATACAATGTTCACCAATGATTAGTGTTATGACATATCCTTAAATCGTGTGACCAATGTAAGAAGTCGCTAGGGGTGACAACCTACAAACTTTTCCTATCTAATGCAAAATTTCACATGCAAGTATGCTATGTTTTCAAAGATTGTACAATTTTCAAATGAAATTACAATTTGTATAAAAAATTGTAAGAAAGACAAGTAGAAAAAAGAAAAGAATGAGTTTCATGAAGAAAACTCAATAAGTAAACATCGATCAATAGAAAAATTTTAAATTTAAATATTAGTACCTAAATATAAGGAATCAAAGTTAGGTTCATAAAGAAAACTTTAGAATTATTCCTATAATAACTAATCATATTCTCATACCTTTGTCGAGGAAAGGAAATGGATTTGTAACAATTCAAGTTGTCTAATAAAAGATACAGTGCATGCACACATATACTTGGATCTTACATAAGATCTCTCCAAGCAATTATTACATTGAGGGTATACAAAAAAGTCAACATTACTCTAATCATAATTCATTAATCACTATATGTAAGATCAAATCCAATATATAACATAAATTTTGTTGGAAATAACACATTTATTGTCATTATCAACACTTATTAGTGTCATTGTTCATATACATAGAATTAATTATACCACAATCACATCATATCATACACACACAATAATAGAATAAGAAAAAAAATAAATCTTTTTGTGACTTCTTTACACCATCCATAATTCATTTCCTTGAATTTGATTTTTGAATAATCAATACACTCCATCTCATTTTTCCACATCATATTGCACATTTTGTTCTTTTCTCTAGTGATATCTCAATACAACAACTTAGGCATATGAAATATTAAAAAGTGTATACATATTAATCTTAGATAATACACAGTCATAAAAGTATGTATGTACTAACAACAACTTAAACATATAACATAACAAAGAAAAAATTCACATGAATTAATACACAAAAGCACACAATAAGATATCATTCAACATAATAAAGAGTGCATACATATTAATACCAAACAATATTCAATCATAGTGTATGTAGCATGAAAAAAAAAGTGCACACAAATTAATACACAGAAAAAGAACACATCAATCATAAACTTGTTTATAAATAAAAATGTGATTTTTTTAAGGAAAATAACTCGAAGATTAAAAGCTCAATTCTAAGTCAATTCTCCATATCTACAAATGTTGAATATGATGATTTTTTTTATGTCCAATTTTGAAACTCAAGCAAATCTATTAATAGCACAACCAAGATAAATGATTCAAAAATTTTATACATATATGACCTTCTTGAAAATTAAATATGTAAATTACAATTATTTTATCACACATTTTTACAATTTGTTTGACATATATTTGTTCTAGAATTTATTTTATTTTATTTCAATAGGAATGAATTTAATTTATTTACAAATGAATTTTATTATTTAACCACTTTGTTAAAAATAATAATTACAATTCATTTATAAATGAATTATTTTATTTATAATATATTGAAAAATGCATAGAAATTAATTAAAAATAAATTTTGATGGTATCATGGTAAATACAATATTATAGAAAGGATAAATTATTTATATAATATGTCTTTTTAGGTTAAATGAAACGAATTTTAGTGAAATTCTTGCAAAATTAAATGGATTTCATAATAGCAAAAATATAATTAAAATGAGAATTACAAATAAATTGAATTAAAATGAAATTTTTTTATTTAAAATCAAATACCCTATTAAAAAATTTATTTAAAAATAAAATAAAATCCTATTTTTTATTATGCCAAATAAGATGTTAGATTGTTAAAGTTCAGATATACTATTATTATATTAGCGTTTGCATTATAATTTAAGATTATATTTCAATCTTTTTTCCTAAATAGTCTTAACTCATTGCCATGTTACAGTAAAATTATAAATTAAAATTCACTAAAAAACTATAAATTAGAAGGATAAATTTCAATCAATACCTTAAAATCGTTGGTCATGTCCAGTTTGTTTTGTTTAGTAATTTGAAATTAAATAATGTACTTTTACATTATTAATTAACTAGCATTTCATCCATTTTAATAACACAAACAAAGCATTGGCTTAAGAGATATAAGAATAAATCAATAACAAAGTTCAAATCATAGATACAAGGTGAATTCTTTGGTGCCACAAGGGAAAGTAGGGATTCCAGAACCCAGGACACGTGGCACCATATGAAACATTCAGATTTATATGAAGTAATTTGGGTCGTCAATTAATAAAGAATATTACCTGCTTTCATGGAAATCGAGAAATTACATGCAGCTTTAGTTAATCACCATTTTGCCCTAACTAGCCACCCTATTTTGCATGCAACGGCCTCCTTAACGAGCTTAAGTTGGCAATTCTATTGGTTGATATCAGGATTATTAGCTTTTCAGTGATTCGGCAGTGCAGAGAGTAGGGGTGGGAATATTTTTTCCACCCGAATATAACCGACGGACCCGAACCAAAAATGGGTGGTCAGTCTCGAATTGTTCTTCAGTTCGGATAGCGATGGATTTAAGAAATAAGAGAAGTCAGGTTTTCGGTCGGTTGTGGATTCATGTGTCCGTGTTCGATACTAACCGAACCCACCCGATTTCGAGTAATTCATTTAGCTTATGTTTATTCATTTCAAGTAATTTGTTGTGTTGTCTTGTCATTTCATCCATGTGTCCATTTTTAATTTGCTTTGAGTCATTACCCCTTTGCTGCCCTTCCTTATTGCGGTTTGGCATCAAGTCAGTTGTGAAGCGGTGCTGCTATCTTGTCAGTTCTGTTTAAATGCATTGTTGTCTGTTCTTCAACACAGTATTGACGTCAATTGCATCACGTCCATATTCAATGTTGTTATATTTTTGAATTTCAAGTTATTTTGTTTACTTTAAGTAGCGTCATTTGCATATTCAGGGTCTGTTCAAAACCAGTGCTGTACTCGACTCTAGTATTTGAATCTTAGGTGAGAATATTATGTTTTAAAGAAGTTTGTTTTATTATTTTGAAGTAACAACGGTGCATGAGTTTTATTGTTGCAGTCCCTTCAAAGTTGACAAACTTTTTACTGGGTAGTTCTTCATTTCTGTAATTTCATTTCTGTAATCAAGAAAGAACATTTCAAGGCCTGTTGGAATTTTATTAGTAATCTTGTTGAAACTTGAAAACCAACTTTCTATGAATCATCTTTTTAGATATCAAATTTCCATGCAGTGTACATTTTAGATTCACATGTGAATTTTTGCCTTGGATTGAAGGTGCAAGACAAGGATAAATATAGAAGCTACATAGCTATACTATGAAAACAAGAAGCTTAAATATCAAAAACCGACCGAATCCGCTTGAAATCGTTTCAAATTGATTTAATTGGTTAATATCGGATTCAGCATTGCAAGCGGTCGGTTTCGGTTCACATCCAAACATGAACGGTTAGGAACGGTCGGTTGGGATTGGGCCTGTTAACTAATTCTACCCGACCGATTCCCACCCCTAGCAGAGAGGCACTTGATTATGCAACATTAAGTTGGGGTAATGACTCTCCATGTATAATTTTTGACTCCAGAACTTATTTTTTATTAATCTTTTAATTAATATTTATTTAGTTTTAAAAATTTTAAATTAATTATTGATATTTTGATCAATATTATTTAATTAATTGTCAATTTTTTAATTTATATTACTTTACTTTATTTAAAATATTTTATTTAATATTATTTTAGTTTAATTAATATTATTTTATATCTTTTAATTGATTAATTATTGAATTTAAATTTGATTTATTGTTATATTTTTTTTTCATTATCAAAAAAGAAAGAAATGATATGTTATTAAAAGAGTATAATAATTAATAATATTTTTTTATCAATGATAATACAATTTTAATAATTTTTATTGATATAATAATATATAAATGAATAATAGTGTAAAATTAATATAGAATAGACAAAATTTAAATTTGAATTATTTCAACCTTTTTCTCGTAACACAGTTGGAACAAAATAATATGGAAATCATTCTACCTATCGCCTCATTTAAATATCACCTAATATGATAGCACGATCATAACCCAAAGACTTATTATGGCGAATATGCTAATTTGATTTCAATTTGTTTTTCCTTTCTTCTTCATTTTATAAGTTTATATGAACTTATTGATTTTAAATATAAAAAATTCATTTTAGTAAATATATTAATTAATTTAATTATATTTTTTATTAATTTTAAAATAATCTTGCCTATTTATTCATTCTCTTTACGCATTGTGGAATTCACGTGAACTCGAGGGCCTGTTAAAAGAAAATGAATATATACTCTTAAAAATAATATTATAAGTAACAGTTTTTTATTATTATATTATATTATAATAATATCATCTAACTACTTTATTCAACATGGGTTATAAAAATAACTATTAAAATAGTTGGACAAGTGATAGAAGATCAATATTTTAATGTGAAGTTCATGAATTTGATACAAGAGAATTTAATTATGATTAATAAAAAGATAAAAGACTTTTAAGATAATTCGCATTTTGGTGAGACTATTATAATAAACTTAAATCGAATATTTTGTAACAATAAAATAAAAAAAAGAAAAGATAAAAAAAGAGTTACGAAATAGAAAATGTGTCAGGTATGCAAAAATCTACGCCGAGAAAGTCAACTATGAGAGCATGCCCAAGGAGAAAGTCAACTATGCAAAAATACATTTATTGTTATTAAACATTTGATTTTATATTCTTTTTGTAAATAAATGTTTGACAGACATATGTGGGGTAATTTGAAGAGATTTTTAAATATACATTATATATATATGAAACTATTTTAAATATTTTAAAAATAAAAAATATGTTAAAATTACTAAAATTAAATAATTATTTGAAAATTATTATTTGGAAAAACAAAATGGAAAAACATTAAGGTCACAATTTGTAGAGCGAAGATTGGGACACAATAGGGAGAGAGTTTCTCTACGGAATATTTCATGCTAGCCAGTATTGATAAATCTACACGCTTGTTGCTTGGATTTAGAGATATACTGCTATATCACAAACATTTTTAATCACTTTCACTTCAAATTTGTTTTCCAACTAGGTTATACAAAGATCTACTTAAAGAGCCGTTCAAAAGCAAGCCAAAATGGTCAGTATTCATACATGACATTGCTAACTTGCTGAAATCCTTCTCACTCATTCATCTAGATGTCGTTAAGAATGATCATTTGCACCAAATTTCTAGAATTTTTTTGATTTTTGGATATTATGATATTATCCTATCCTTCTTTTGGTAAGTGGTATTTTATAAAGTAGCAGTATCTTCTATTTCCCTCAAATTGTAACTTATGTAGCACAAAAAAAAGAAAATAAGTAGTAGATATTCTCCATACATAATTAAATGTTCACTTACATTATTTTTAATTTTAAAAGAAAATAAAGTTTGGATTGAGATATCAACAATTTTTGCTATAAAAAATGGATATAAGATATTTTATTTTCAAATGAATGGAAAATTTTATTCAAATGTTGAATAAGAATACTTAAAAGTGCGAATAATGGGATCCATTGTTCAAGCATGCTAAATATCAATGCATCCACTGGTCCGAACATATGAGATTTTATAGTGGGGTCCGTTTGCCATTTTAGAAAGTTATGGGAAAACTTTTGAAATTCATCTCTTTTTTTTCCAACCGTCATTTTGTCTATATGTCATCACCTGGTTAGTCCACTTAGTCAGGGTCTCAAAACCCTTCAAAATTTAAATATATCGTAGAATCCATCTAAAAATAATTATTAGATGAAATCTAAGATTTATATTTATTAGATGAAACCTTTGAACTTTTATAAATAATTTAAAGTTTCAGACTTTTAAAAATAAAAGAAAAGACATTTTGAGGCACATTTTTTCTTATCTATTTATTTCCATTTTATTTTTCAAATAGTTGTAACCATTACAAAAAAATATTATTTCATAGAAAATATAGGAAAAAAAACTTTAGTTTTACTTTTTACAATTTTTTCAAATATCTATTATATCTTGAGAGGTTAATTCACATATTATTTTCCTAAAATAATCTTGATTCAAGTGGAAGTGAATATTTTCTAAAGGAAAGTATTATGCTTCATGCCTAAAAAATTCTTACTCATACCTTACAATTTTCCTCCCAATAATATTAAGGAAATATTTGTGCAACAATTGAGTCAAAAGCTTATGGAAGGAAATATTTTTGCAACAATGAAGTTGGAGTTTATCAAAGCAATAAATCAAGATTTGATAAAATTGGATCAATTGGATAGAAACAATTTCTCTTGAGGTGATGTTTCTTTTCAACCACCTTGAAGATTTTCCTATGTTTTAAATCTTGATATGAAGCTGATGGATGATCTTTAGTCAAATGCATGGAAGGTAACCAATAAATTGAAAAGGATTAGAGTATGAAGAAAAAGGTAACCATACCTATATGGTTCTTTGAAATCATATGAATTTTACCAAATAATCTTAAGATGGATAAGTGCATAAATTCTTAAATTTCTATTAATTTAATTTTGATTCTAAATCATATGTGACATGTATATTAGTTATGATATCTTCATATGTCTAATTTGATGATGTAATTAAAGGAACTATATATAGAATTATATGATATAGCATATAATTTATGAAATCTAATTAAGATTATATGAAAATAATTAACTATATATGATGAAATAATATACATATTGTTATATAATTGGAATCCGAGACATGTAAGTACACTATCCTTAAGGATTATTCTACCTCTTTCTGCAAAGTTTTCCATGGCAATCCCCTAAGATTTAATAGACCCTTATATTGTGATTACGTGATCAAGATAGGAGCATGCAGTAGGATACTGTAAAACCTAATAAAGCAAAGCAGAAATGTTTGAGGAGAAGAAAAGGAAAGAAGATGAAAGCTTTTCTATTTTACCATAAAGAAATGAGAATTAGGCCATAGTATTTATAAGCAATCAAGGGAATGTGGTTAGAGAAGATAAGGTTAATGACACTAGAAAGATTTAGAAGATAAGGTTGATAACTATAAGATAACCTTAGAAAAAAATCAAGACATATTTTTTTAATTTTAATAGATAAAAAATCCTATTTTTCAAATAAGACTTAACTATTGTAAAATCTCGGATTTTTTTTTAATTTTCTAAAAAATGATATTGGGCCAAACCTCTCATGTTATTCACTTATAAGGAGGTAGATTCACCAATTACACTTGCTTTGCCCTACCTTGTACACACAAACTTTGCTTATCAATTTACTTATGTGATGAACTATATATTTAAAATTTCACAAGAAACTTGACTTGGTCGATATGTGATAAAGTCTTTTAAAATATTAGCCTATTCACAACATATATAACATATCATTCTTCATAAATAGAATGGAAATTTGTAGATTAAAATTAAGTGCATTATTAGATTTCTACATTATATATGGTTCATAATCTTGGAACGCAAAATGTTATCCAAAAAAATTATATTAATTAAATAAAGATATATGTTAGTTTACATCTAAAAGGTATGATTTTAAAAGATATATCGGATCATATTTAAAAAAGTATATTGGTTCATATTTAAAGGATATGATAGTTTGTGTTTGAGAAACACGATGGTTTATGTTTAATAAACATATATTCACAATCAAGAGATACAATGACTCATGGTTAATAAATATGATATTTTTTATGCAAATGACATAATAGTTTATATGCTAGAGATGCATAAATTTATGGTTAACAGACATAATTTTTCATGTGTACAAGAGGTATAATTATTCATAATTAAGAAACAAATTATTTCATGTTTAAAAGGTATGATGTTTTGGGTTTTTAAATGTACATATTAATTGTATGAATTGTCAAAATTCTCACATTATCACGTATTTGGAGGTATAATTTAAAATATCCATAAAGATTTATTTTTTTCTTTTGCATTTATGAATTAGATAAACTTTACATGAGATCACATGATATGTCATGCATTACAAAAGATGTGATAGAATAATATATATATATATATATATATATATATATATACTTTGTCATTTTTTACATATTAAAGAAAGTTTGTGAACATTACAAATTTTATATTAAGGTATCAATGAATAAGAAAATAAAAAAATTATTTTATGATATTGTCCCATGCTATATATATATACATATATAAACTTCTATGTGAAATGAACTGCATTGTTGTTGGGACAAAATTTTATTTTGTATGAATATTAAAAAGCATGCTATTTTTCAAATATCAAAATTTGATAAATGATAAATGCCATGTTGAATAGAAAATAGTAAGGGTTTATATATCCTAAAGTAATGGGGACTTTTATCCTTTAATTATTTTTTTATTTGAGAAAGTATTAATCTTACAAATTAAGTGAAAATTTTGTTAAATAGTTTGTAAAATTAAGAAAGATGTATGAAAGCTTGCATTTAATACTAAAGAGATAAATATCCCCCTTCTAGATGTTTCATACAAATTTTTAAATGGTGATGATCTCATTTTAATTCTACCAAAAAAAGTTCCACCAATGATTTAAGTGTAGTGTAGAACATTGAAATATTATTTCAAGTGATTTTGGGAAGACTAAAATCAAATTTGTTCTATAATTTATTTGGTTATATTATAAGAATACACCAATGGAAGTTGGATATTAGTGTATGTGACAACCAGTCCAATTTAAAGTAGTACTCACTATTAATGGATGAGTTTCTTAGATAAGTAAGAAACAAACTATTTATAAGAAAATCAATCTATTTTGGAATAGTACCCACCATTGGTGGAGAAGTTACTTAAATGTGCAAGAAACAAAATGTTGATAAAAAGATTGAATGAATAAGAAATTATTATTAGATAAGTTGGATGTTAAACTATAATTATGGTGAAGTTACTTAGCAAAAAAGGCTTGTAGATTATACCAATGATGATGAGTTAAGACAAAAAAAGTCTATGACATAAGAATGTAGGATAATGGATACAAAGCGGTATCATAACTATGGCTTACATTGAGATAAGTCAAAAACTTGTTTCATTGATTTGTAAAGCCTTTAATGAAAGAGGTAGTTTGGACGACATCATTTGAAATAGGGTTAAAACTTGTCACTTTTCAATCGATTGGTATGGTAACCTGATCTTTTACTAGAATTATTTTAGATAAAAGTTTAAATGAATAATAACAAATTCTTGAATATGATATATTGACATTGGCACATGTGAGCCTTTAAAAAATAGTCAATATCATCCATTATAGATTAATTAAAGGGTGAGTTATACTTTTAATAAAAGTCTAAGATATTATTGTTATATGTTTAAAATAATGGAAAACATACTATAGACTTTCATCCATTGGAACTTAGAAGTAGTACTACTTCTTTTGAGAGTTAAAGGTTTGCTTTTTAAAGAGTTCATAAATTGAGAATAAGTATATGACTATAATAGTGCTAAAAATTCATATTTTCTTAATAAAATAGCAAATATGTACAACATTTTCCAATTATATCATAAAAAGTAGTTAGTTTAATACTATATAACCAAGGACTCTGATAGAATTTTGAGATGTTTATACTATACAAGATTTAATTGAAAAGACACCTATACCTAGGTATCTTAATTGTATGTTTACAAGTTGCTTATAAAAATGGATTTCTTTTGAGGTGTTTATACAAGATAAGGTTTAATTGAAATGACACCTATACCTAACTATCTCAATTGTATGATTGCAAGTTGCTTATAAAAGTGGATTTCTTTTTTTTTTTTCAAACAAAGTGGGAGATTATTGGTGTTTATTTTAAAAAATAATAAATCATTATTTCAAAAATTTTAAACAATAGTTGTGTTTGTTTGAATAAAAAATTTAAGAAGTAACTTCTGATACATTTATATTCTCTGAAACAAAAAATTGTGACCTTTGAAATGAAAAAATATGTGTCCTTTGAAAATGTAAAGTTATACTTTCTAAATTGAAAAGTTGTAAATTTTGTAAATGAAATTTGTATTTTTTTTTCAAATTAATAGTTTATATATCTTGGATGGAAGGCTTTCCAAATTTAAGAGTTATGTTTATTAGATGAAAGCTTTCAACTTTATAAATACTTTAAGGTTTCAAACTTCCAAAAAGAAGAAACAAGACATTTTGAGATATAATTCTTCATATTTATTTATTTTGATTTTATCTCTTAAATACTTGCAGCCATTACAAAATTTATTTTACTTTTCCTTATTTATTTATTTCTATTTTATCTCTCAAATACTTGCAATCATTATAAAATTGTTTCATAGAGAAATATAGGGAAAAACTTCAATTCACTTTTTGTAATTTTACATACTTCTTCTTATCTATTTATTTCTATTTTATCTCTCAAATACTTGTAATCATTACAAAATTGTTTCATAGAGAAATATAGAGAAAACTTCAGTTTGCTTTCTACAATTTTTGAAATTTCTATTGTATTTTAGGAGGTTAATTCACATACTATTCTTTTAAGGAAAACTTGATTCAAGTGGAAGCAAATATTCTCTTAAAGAAAGTAGTGTGCTTTGCACCTTAGAAATTCTGAATCTTATCTTACAAAGTTTCCCCAGCAACTTCATATGGACGAGGAAAGCTGACCGGAGGAAAATTCTCCGAAGAGTTTCTTTAAAAGAATAGCCATTTTAAAGAAAGCAGCCAATAAAAGCCATCGTCATAAGCAAATCTCAGCATATTGTACTCTTAAGGTGGTAACAAACAAATCTTCAAAAGAGTAGCCATTTTCAGTATATTCGCTACCCATCTAAGAAACTGCAGTGATACAATGAGTCTTGGTATACTTATCTCATTTGCATGGTTGCAAGTTGCTCATAAAAGTAAATTTCCTTTTTTTTTCCAAACAAAATGGGAGATTACTGATGTTTGTTTAAAAAAATAATAAATCTTGATTTCAAAAAATTGAATCAATAGTTATGTTTGTTTGAATTAAGAATTTCAGATGTGACTGTTGATACATTTATATTTTTTGAAATGAAAAATTATGACTATTAGATGAAAGCTTTCAATTTTTACAAATAGTTCAAAGTTTCAAACTTTTAAAATGAAGAAATAAAACTTTTTGACAATTACTTTTTTATCTATTTATTTTTATTTTATTTTTTAAACATTTATAATCATTACAAAACTGTTTTATAGAGAAACATTTGTCTATTTATTTTTATTTATGGGTTAAAGTCCTCAGAACTAAACGTGGGCCCAAAAAATTCTAAACTTAAACTGGGGATTAGGAAGCTTTAACTTGTGGCAAGGAGTCTACTCCACTTCATGTAAAAGCTGGTTTAAATCCAGGGAATTATTTATATTTATTGAATATTTTTGTTCAAATTAACTTTATAAAATTAAGTCATGTATAATATTACTTTAGGTCTTCCAAGAAAATTATTGAATTTTGAAATGTATTAGCCTTATATAATTCCTTCAATTTTTTTGGTAGCTATTTAAAAAAGTGCATCCGAATTTTTTTATAATACTTTATATTTTAAAAAATTTTAATTTGCATAGAAATTGTGGTACTTTAATTATTTTTTATGATAATTTTTTGTGCAACGATTGTTATACATTAAATAATTTTAAAGAATCTTTTCAATTATGAAACGCATTAGCCTTATGTAATATTTTCAATTTTCTTGTAGTTATTCCAAATTTAAATTTGTTCTAAAATTAACATTTTGTGATATTTTATATATAAAAAATCTTAAACTTGTGCAGAAATTGGATACTTTAACTTTGCATTGCTATTCTTAATTTATCAATTCATAACTCATTTTTTTATCAAATGATATTTTATTGCAATAATAATAATTTGTATTAAATGATAAAAGATTATTTGAATTAGGAAGATAATGAAATGATCATTACATAATAGATATATTTTCCATAATAGTAGGAATGGTAATCCACTTAATGCACCCATATATAACCTTAGATTTAAACCCTAAATATGATAGAGAATAAAGCTCTTAAAATAATATCAAATATCATTACACTACTAAAATGTTGCATAATAAGTATTATTGATAGAAAATTGCACATACAATTGAAATTATTTGCTATAATGTTATCTGATGTTTACTTCCATTGTAGGATTTTTTCCTTGCACTTATAAAGCACAACTGCTGGTCGTTCATTGCTGATTTTTTCTATTTAAGATAATCATTAAGGGTTTGGTATAAATGAGTTTAATTAGTGATAACATTGAAAGTTAGAATGTTGGATGCAAAACTTACACCCGTATATTTGAAATAATTTAGCCATTATATTATAATACTTAATATTTTTATATATTTTAATGCTAAATTGATTTTCTTTGACTCTTTTCTCATATTCCCCATTTAATATAAATCTTCTTCATTTGATTTGATAAAATGAAAAGATACCGCGAGAACAATAATCAAGATATGCAATAATAATTATATATTATCTTGAATTATTTATAATTAGAGTAATTTTTTTCACTGTTTAGTACGAGTTCTAAAATCAACTTTTTATGTTTATACATAAAATTTTGGTTAATTATTGTTTGCCAGTTATCTATTTTAAGTAGCTCTGTGACTATAATATTTTAAAATAAATTAAATTAATAACAATATTAATATATAAAATCTAATGTGAAATAATTAATATAAAAAATTTACATAGTTTCTTTATCCGCATCGTGTGGAAGCAAATAGTAATTTTTTATAAGGCAAAATCCTGCTGCTAAAGATGGTGTTGGGTCAGCAGGTTGTGGTGGAGTTCTTCGGGACACGCATGAGAATTGGATTTACGGAGGTGCAAAGCCTCCGGGATGTTGTTTCGCATTCCTTGCTGAATGTTGGAGAGCTTTTTGCGGTTCGCAGGCTGCATGGTGTCTGGCACTTTGGTTGTCGAGGAAAGATGAAGAACATGGCAGGGTGTCTAGTTCATCTTCAATGTTCATAGTTACTGTATCAAATTTTCTACAGTCTTTAGAACTTTCTAGAATCTCTAATCATTATACAATTGTTTCTTTCTTTGATTCTTTCTATAGTTTAAGATATGCAAGAAATCATTCTTTCTTGCTCATACTAGTAATTTTTCAACAATTGAATTATGGACATTGCCCATTGATTCTTGAATGCTAGTTTTAGGATTGAAAATTACATTACTCAAAGAGAGGAAATATGAAGAAAGCATAGAATGAATACAGGGCTTTGTCTCTAATAACTCAGGCTGGACCGATAATTGATGGCTTTATGCAAATTAGCATAGATTGAATACAGGGCTTTGTCTCTAATAACTCAGGCTGGACTGATAATTAATGGCTTTATGCAAATTGTGATTAGCTTCACGTAGGTTGTAGTGATAGATTGTAAAGCACTCATGAGGGTTACTTGCACACACGGCCAATATGAGTAAAAGCAGAGTATGTTCAACTGTTAGGAACAGTGTGTTTGTCTTGAAAGAGCCAGCATTAGAAGCAAATCTCAGCATGTTGTACTCTAAGGTGGTAACAAACAAATCTTCTACTTTAAAAGAGTAGCCATTTTCAGTATATTAGCTATCTATCTAAGAAATTGCAGTGATACAAAGAGTCTTGAATTGAGCAAGATCCAGAAACTGCAGTGATACAATGAGTCTTGCATTGAGCAAGATCCAGAAGATACACAGAGTGGCTTCCTAGGTGGTTCTGCTTGCCAGCACTGTGTGTTCAGGCTGTTGGTGATGTACAACTAAACTAGACTGAAGCTGATTAAGTGTTTCTTCTTGCCTTGCTCTGTCATACAAAAGAAACGAAGCAGTAAGTAAACATCTCTCATTTTTCTGAGAACAGCGGATAGCCTGCTTTTTAAATTTACACTGCATTACGCATTGACATAAAAATGGGTGCTTGAGAGCAATTAGAGAGACTTTGAGGGAGGGATAGCATATACCCATAACATGAAAATGAGGGCTTGTTGAGAAGATACCTTGCCCAATTTGAAATAATCGTGATCGAGAGCCTCAGCAGCTGAAATCCTTTGATTTGGGTCCAAGCAAAGCATTTTCTGCAAACAAAATATGCTGGGTATCAATGAAATCAGATAAAAGAGATTATATCCACTAAATAACTATTTTCCACTACTGTCTATGCTTTGTTTCTTTAATTTAATTTTAAACTGACGATTACATCGCATATATGATTCTTTTATCCATTGATATACCCTCCGCCGGATAATATTTAAGCACCTGGTGTCAGAAAATAATTCACACAAAGCTACAAGGTTTTTTTTACTATTATTGACGGATATAAGTAATCAATTGATGTTTCCTCCTTTAAATGAAAGGGCAAATGAAACTCAACAGAAATAAGATCGACGCATGGTGGTTCAACACCGCTTAGCTTCTCTGCCAGACTCTGCACAGTAGGACAAGTGTCTTTAGAACTTGTAGCTTCCTAGATTCCTAAACTGAATAGCTAAGGAAAGAAACCGATTTTTGAGGATTCAATACCTTCTGCTCATAATGGGGAAAGGTACGGTAACCACTTAATTTTGTCACTCCAGGCCACGTTTCCTCTGTTGGGCTACCTAGCACACTTCATATGTAGAAAATATTTGTGGATTTGACTGTACTGTTCAGCAGCAAGCAGAAATTTAAGCAGCATATGGTTGGGAGAGTAAAACTTACCTAAAAATCCCCATTAGTTCATTTTTTTCTTTAGTTTCAAATAAAGTCTTTCCGGTTTTCATCCAAGCAAATATGCAACCGGCAGACCACACATCAATACTTTCTGTATACTGACCTTTGCCAAACAGGACTTCAGGTGCCCTATAATAGTCAGTTCCGGTCTAGCAATATAAAGATAAAAATCAATGAGATGGCCAGATTAGTGCTGGATACAATGCACAAAGTGTCCATATTAGTAAGACATATATATTCTTCTCAATTGATATGCATAGGTATGTATCTGAGGGACAAATTCGAAATATATTTCATTTCACAGTTTCAGTATGAAAAATATTGATAGGGCTTTTCACCATAACTACTATTTCATTTTAACATTTTTGGCACAAAAGAAAAGCTACTTAAACAATTTGCATCCCAAAAACCATGCTTGAGATAGTTTTGTTTTAATGAAAAAACATGAACCCCACGTACCAATTAGGTTGTCAAATCAGCAATATAGTCGGTAAATACAACTGGAAACAAAGTTGTCCACATACATTCGTGGTATATGATTCTAGAGGAACTCGAAAATCTCTCGCCAAACCGAAGTCACACAGCTTGATATTGTAAGTTTTAAAATCCACAAGCACATTAGAAGGTGTCAAGTCTCTGTGGATAATCTTGTGAGAATGGCAATATGCCATGGCAGAGAGTATCTGATACATGAAGTTCTGCATAAATTGGGATAAATCAGTCCACTCACAAAGCATATCATATGTGTAACCAGAAAAGTGCTCATCAAATGTAGATGACAAATTTATTTAGTGCAGAGGAAAGAAAAAGGGACCCAATGACCAGACAATTTGTCATGACTTGGCAATTCTCCTTCAACTTCACACTTGTTATTTCGAGGAAAAGTTCAAATTATTATTTCTTTTTGAAAACATGAATGACAACAGAAAAACCAAGATTCAAATAATTTTTGCTACAAGTGGATCCCCATGTTAAAATATAAAAAAATTTATTCAACAAAAAAAATGCAAAAAGGACTTTTCAGGGGTGATGGAATATTGATAAATGATAGAGAAGAAAATACTACACTTACTTTTATTGTGTATGAGGTTTTAGGTACTCTGGTGTCAGACATAAAATCAACAAGATCCCATTCAAAAAGCTCAAAAATGAGAGACAAATGATGTGGTGTTACTGTTACATGCAGCAACCTGACACCAAAATTACATTGATGATTTGATTAAAAAAAATGTTATATAATAGATAGGAATCTAATTGCAGATAACTATTCAATCAATGAAGTAAACATGCAGGATTGATGCTACCCATATACTCTGTAGATTCACCGAGCAAAACAAAATAAGAGTATTTTTAAGTATTCCCCAGAAGCTCATTATGCTTACTGTAAAAAGTATTACAACAATAATAAGAAAGAAATAGTTCTAAGGCTTAAGAAACCCACTTTAATCATAAAAATCCTTCCCGTCGTTGTTTGCAAAGAATATTTTCAAGATTCAAACAAGACCAATAAGTAACAAAAGTAAAAATAAGCATCCATCTACCTGACGATGTTCACATGGTCCAACTCCTTCAAAAGTGAGACTTCTCTTATTGTGTCACATGGAACACCGTTGTCATAACTGCCAGGAAAGAAAATCTGCTTGATAGCGCAAATAGTCCCCCTACTATCGTCATCAACTACGCCACTGTATACTGTACCAAACCTACCCGTTGCAATCTTTCCGAGGATCCGGTAGGCAGGGCCCGATACGAGCATTCTACTTAAAAAACTGCATTCTATAAAGCGTAAGAAACGATCTGGAAAATATCAATCAGCCAGTTCAGTTCAATTAAGTTCGAGAACATAATTTAGTTACGACCAATTTCAGTTTCCAGTCAAACTTCCGGTTCAATTACAGTTTTCTGTAAAGAAAAAGTTGATTTTCCAGGAAAATTCAATGGAAGGAGCGAATTCAATGCATCAACAGAGATCAATTCATTGGGAAAAAAATAAAAAAGAAATCTAGGATTCACAATCAAGATGGTAAAATGCATAAAATTTGATCTGATCTTACCGAATTCCAAATTAAATCCGGATAGAAGAAGAAAGAACTTACTCAACGAGAGGATCGAGCGTTATTCTCCGCGCCATAGTAAGATAGGAGCAGAGAGTGATTCAAAGATCACCAGCCAGAGGATTACTTGAGAGAGAGAATGAGAGGAGAGACTGAGAGACTGATGAAGAATGAAGGCCGCTGCTTATAAGGTTCAGAAAAGAGCATTTTCCCGCCAAAACTGAGAGTGCGAATAACTACTTAGCTCCTCGACGTCGGCAGCAACACCGACTAACTAATGCAAGTGGCCGTGAAAAAGGGAGAACAATTTTTAATTAATAAAAAAAAAATTCAAAAGTTGACTGTAATTCGGACACCTCCAATGTACACTTTGCAACTCCGTTTTATCATTGGACCTTACACCTAGATAAAAGTGTGAAAGGGACGGAAAATTAAGTGTTCGGTTAAAAGATGAAGTAAATTAATTCAAATTTATTTTGAAAAATAATTATATTGATATGATTAATATAATAATAATAATAAGAATCTAATTATCTAAAATTTAATTAAGTGCTATCTTTTATTCATTTTAACTTTGGGGAAGAAGAATAATCATTGAAATCAGTATAAATTAGAAAACATGTTGATACATGTAATGTTACGGAGAAGCATATTAATGAATTTTGGTATGTATATATGTATATACAAATATTCAAAGTCATCTTTTACAGAAAAGAATAGTAAAGTTTTTACAATTAAAATATGGGCAGTCAATTAATTATGAGAGGATGGGTAAATTAAAAAAAAAAAGAGAGGAGAAATTACAAGTTATAAATTATCTTATATCAAAATAAATTTTTAATTTTTTAATAAGTTAATGTACTAAATATTTCTTTTAATTGTTTTTTAATTTATTAACTGAATTAATAAATTTTAAATTAGCTTTCTGAGAACATCAAATACACTCTTAACCATTGTGAATGAATTAAACATAAGGGTTCAATTTTTGTCTTGCATTTCCTTTATTATGAGTTTGCTTCTCTATCTCAAAGAATTTGTAAAGCTTCAGATAATCATTTATATGTCTTTCTTTATTTTAAAAGAATATTAAAAATTATCTTGTATATCTACATAAATTAAAAATTTTAATACTCCAATTAACTATTTATGGAAAAAAATTTATATTATGTTAACAATACAAAAAAAAAGTTTGTACACGAATTTTGATTTTTATATTTATGATAAACTTTTTTTAGTCATGCATGCATGCATAATGCAACCCTATTTCATATAATTAAATATTTAAACAAGCAATAAATTATAATGTAGTATTTTTATCACAAAATATGTCCATAAATAACTCTATTAATTCAATAACAAAATATGATTTACCCTAAAGGTTTAAAATGGCATCATTTAAAATGTACGATCTTTCCGATTATTACTTATATAAAGAATATAGGATGAAAAATCATAGTGAAAATTTAAGCTAAAATTAACCATTGTACGGTAAATGTGCGCACTCCTTGAACACTGACAAACTTTTTTTTTTGGGGTAAAAAAACACTTACAGACTTTTTCTTTCATTAAAGGGCTCGATAAAAATTATTTTTTATTCTTTTTTAAGTATTATTTAAAAAATTATTCTAATTTATTTGCTACTTCAGAAAATCGTGATTATATTTATTATTTTTTTAAATAATACTCTTGTTATTTACATAAATACTTAAAAAATTTATTTACTAGTTAATTTTTAATAATATATTAGTAAATTATAATATATATTTTTTAAAATTAAGTTTATTTATTGACTTTCTTAATTCTTATAAATTTATCTTAAACAACATTTAAAAATAAATGGAGGGTTTATATATTTAGTTTCAAATTGAAGAAAATACATGCATAAAAATTATATATAAGTGCAGCAAGAACATATACTTAAAAGTGAAACCAATTACTCTATTACGTATTAAATTAAGATTCATAAATTAGAACAAACCAGATGCACAAATAAGGGCTACAACCTCCGGTACTTCTTATATAAAGTTGAATCTTGCACTGAAAAAGAAAAAAAAAAAGTTCGCTAATGACTAGCCTTCGTAAGATAAGACTACCATGAAAAACCAAAAGGACATGTACAACAATTCATAAAATACAGTGAAACAATTATGTTATCAAGAGTTGAATATACTATATATCTCAATTATATATTTTTTTAAAACTCTGCTTATTTTGTTACAAAATATAATTTACATATATTGATAAAAAAGTAATATATTATTTATATTGATAATTGAAAAAATATTTAAAAATATGATAATAAAAAAATAAATTCATTTTTAGAATAAAAATAATTTTTAAATGTTTAAATTTAATGTTAAATAAATAAAATATTTTTATTTTAATATCTTATAATCATATTTTATAAAAAAAAATTTATATCATAGTCAATAGAATCCTAATATACGTTGACTTCTATATCTAATAGGGATTGGCACTTGGCACTTAGTAGTCACCAAACGGGCATCGCATCTCACCTTTGCCTCATTAGAAGGAGAAATTCTAAGTTACTATTGGAGTAAAGTAGTGTGCCTTATTTCAGGAGAGAGAGATAAAGAGAAAGAAATGAAGTGAGGCTTGCTTGGTAGAGTCTACTCCATTTTTTCTCTCTGTCTCTCACTTTTGGAATAAGACATTGTATCTTACTTCTAGACTAACATAGAATTGCTCTACTAAAGGGGGAGGTACTGCTATGCACTAACCTAGGCAACCTAAAACCAAAGCTTTTGTATGCTTTAGATTAAAAATTTATATTAATTTTATTTTTATTAAATATTTATATTAATTTAATTTCTATAAAATTGATTCTATCTCAAAATTTAATCTTTACGTATATGAGGTAAAAGTTACTAAATTATTGTATAAATAAATTAAAATTTGATGTGAAATTAATTTTATATCAATCAATTAATATAAACTTTTAACGAGTGATATAAAAATTTAATATTAAAATAATTAAAATAATTTTTTAATATATGTTGAAATTTTTATTTCACCTAATTATTATTATTATTATTATTATTGTGATGTAATACTCAAATCGTTAGTGGTTATAAAGATGTGAATTTTACATAGTATTTAGGTTTAATTTAAGTTGATTGGATATAAATCTTATTATAAATAGATCCATAATTCTATTTAATTAATTGATTATATTAGAGGGTCTCTATTTCTATATATCCTATCAAAATGCAAATTTTCTATTAGAATGTAAGAAAATGTTCTCTCCTCAGAAAATGTGTAGTATGGTTTCTATAAAAAGAGTAATTATTATTTTCAACACTCCGTTATCTTGAAAAATCATGAACTTTGTGTACATTGTTTCTTGATGTATACATTTATTTTCCTGTGTGTGCTTGAAGCATTAGAAACAAACTGTTTTTGTTGTTTCCTCTTGATTCTCTTTATTATAAAGGAGTCTTGAATTTTTTTGTAGAATATTTGATATATAGTCTTGTTTTTCTTGCATGACATGCCTTCTTTTACCTGTGATGAAGTTTTGATGAGATAGCAAATATTTTGGATTCTATATATATGACGTGAGGGAGGGATAAAAATGGATTAAGTTTATTGCATCTAATTTAATTTCTTGGCTTTTCTGTTATAAAGGGAATGGTTATTTATAACAAAAAAATTCACTAATTCCTAAATGAAGTATCTTTTAAAAATTATATATACTTTGATTAAATATTATTAATACAATTTTATCTCTTCACAAACTTTTAAAACATCTTGCATAATAAAATTTATAGGAGACTCCTAATTGAATTTTCCAAAAACTTTTGGATTATTCGTAACTTAGTATTTTTCTAGATTAATGGAATTTCAACATTTCTCGGAGGTAGAAAACTTCAAATAGTCTTTTGGATTGATTGTAGCTCGAATTTACCGAGGAATCTGAGTTTCAAGAGATTAAGGTTACGTTTGTTTTTATTGAATACATCTTATACGAATACAATTATAAATTATTTAAATTATAGAAAAAATTTTATACTGAGTGTAAGAAATTTAATAAAAATAATTTTTTTATTTTAATAATAAAATATAAAAATAATATATTATTCTTTTATTCATATAAAAATATATAATTTTTTTAAAAAATATTTTTTAAAAAAGTAAATGGAACCAAAAGTTAATGTTAGAATGCATGAACCATCATTTTTTGGGTTTTATGTTACAGCTTGATGATAGTAAAGATTTGGAATGATGGTAAAGATGATAGTAAAGATTTGGAATGATGGTAAAGATCAAAGATGATAAAATGTTTCAAATTTATAATATCTCATGAAAATTATTCTGATAGAATTTGAGAATGATATGATTTTTTATTCTGTAAAGTATGGTATGAGACAAATTTTTACACCAATCAAAATAGTAAGAACAAGATAATAATAAATTATATTACTTCCGAGAATTTTATTATTATAAAATTATTATATTTTTGTTTTATATATTACTTTATATATATTGTTTTATCTTTAATAATAAAATATAGGGCAGAAAAGATTAATCTGTTTTTATTCCGTTCCATGGCGGTTCCTAATAAACATGTGTGAATCTAGTGCAAATGTCAGAGTGTCTGGTGTTTTGCATCATTGCATGCGGAAGGGAGGAACAGGATCCGAGTGGAGAATAGGAAATTAAACAGGATCCGAGTGAATTTTCGCGTTGAAATAGGTGTGGACTTGACTCACTTTCATTGGGTAGGAGATGCCAGGGCCTGTGCATTGCGCCCAATTATTCATATTTACTCATACCTAAATTTTACACTACAGGAAAAACAAGTCGTTATTAAAGGTTTCTTTGTTGTCGCAAATGAAAAAATTCATTGCTGATATTGTTGTCGACGTAGGTTTGTTGCTAAAACCACTTACACTAATAATAAAAATGTTGTTGGTAAAGATTCAACTTTCTATAATGACATTATCGTTGCAGAAGATGCTTTCAAATTTAAAAAAATTATACATTTCAAACTTTCAATGATGACTTTATTGTCAATAAAAAACTTTTTTCAGTGATGATATTATCTTCATTGAAAACTAAACTTTCTGCAACGATTTTGTTGTCGGTGAAGGTTTATAATATTTTTTTTAAAAAAATTTATATTTCAATTAATATATTACATTTAATAATACTCATGATAATATTTCAAATAAACTAAATTAATTTAATCTAATTAAAAAATTTTTAATTTAATTTCATCTAATTTAAATTTTATAAATAAAATAGGCTAACGATGCTAATAGTAACCTAAAACAAGATTACATGATTCTTATGAAAAAAATTAAATACTTATATAAAATAACTGTAAAATTATTTATACATATTAGATGTACATGATTCATATCAATATCTATACATGAAAAAAATCATAAATATAAAATATAAGGAGAAGAAAACTGCAAATAATCAGATGTATCATTATCATCGCCAGAACTATCATCATCATCGTCATCCCCTTGGCGACGAGGACAATGCATAAAGGGTAGTGGTTGGGAGGGGGCTGGATCAGTCGACTGGGAAGGATTGGTTGCAAATTTGCTCGACCCAAGTGATGCAGCAACAAATGGAGGCATAGGCAAATCGAGACCTTACTGTCTAAGAATGGAAGTTTATTTCGTCAAGTATGTTCCGAACTACTATTGCATCTATTGCTACTGATCAATCTGTTGTAGATGCTCCTAAATCAATAGTTGACTCTATTGCAGCTACTCCTGCAACTCACCCATCTGGGACATCGACTGGATACTCATCCTAGAGTTGGAGGTGCCAGGTGTAAGATATGTCTAACTAGCCAACACACGACAAACTACATTCCTATACCCTTGACAAGTACCAAACATCTCATCGACAATGGTAGCCTTGTTGATTTGCACAAGAATGCTAGGTGAGCTTATGGATGATATACTGAACTACACTTACTGGGTGGCTAGTTCGGTCATCCTCATCTTGAATTTTTAAAATAAAAATTAATTATATAAACAATAAAAAAATTAATATCATTAAAATGTAGAGTTTAAGTCACTTACACACTACTTCGCAGGTGTCAGATGTACTCACTCTCCTATCTTATACCTGTGTTGGTCCTTGAAGTTCTCAAGCATCGATTATAGCTCATTAATTTCCTTGTTTCTCTACTAAAATATTATAAGGATGGATAAATATAGTTATTAAATTGGCAATAGATTATAAAATTAAATAATAAATAATACTTTGAATTACCTTATTATAATGATGAGCAGCGATGGATTTTGATTCATGCCGATCATTCACCACCTTTTTTGCTCGATTATCTGTATTTCTCATAGACAGCTTTTGCAAATTAAGAAATAATTATATAATATAATTATATTTAAAGTTTAGGTAGATAAAATAGTAATATAATTTTATTAAATATCACACTTATCATGTAATCGTCGTTGTCAAAGAAATCTACACACTAATGCCAGGTCTGGGGTGAGATAGATTGTGGCATACAGCACCTAGCATGTTCAAAGTCAAAATGCTAATCTCGATAGCCCCTGTGCTCTAGAAAGTCTCTATTCAATTTGTACTTCCAATCTCTATATAGGTTGGTAGCATTCCGCACTAGGCCACTGAACACTCCATCTCGCTTAACCTCAGTGTTGCCTTAGAACTTGAAATGAAACAATAGTACAAGATATTTAATAAATTAGTAAGAATTATATTCAAAAATTTTAATACCAAATATAATAAAGTTAAGATAGATAGGTAATATATATTTATGCAAACCTCTTGCATAACCTTGTCCTGTAGCTACTGGGACACCAATCGCTATGACGTATAATCAGGTGGTATATGTGCTCGAATGATGCTACCTACGTCGTAAGAGAGATGGCTAGAATTCTCCCCAATCAGATGTCATGTACTAGTCATATCAAGTTATATAGGCATCGGTCCCCCCCGCTCCTTTCCATCTTCTCGTGCAGCTTAAGAGACCTATTTTGGACCTCTCTTTCTCACAGGTGCAACTTTGATGGATAACAAAAAAGAGTCAGTATCATAAATTTATATTTAATAAATACTCAATATAGGTGTCCCTATTAGAAAAGACACCCGATCCCTCACATTGTGAAGGAATGTGAGTGGGTTGACATGAGGGTCCCCTCTAGCGTCACCTCCATGGTGTTGTGCCTCAATGTCTGCCATGACTAGAATAATATACATTATGTAAGTATTTATAAGAAATGCTTACAATTGAAGCAGATAACATGATAAAAATTCATACATTTATAAAATGAAATTACATAACTTCTGTTACACAGTTGTGAGTTATCATACAAAAAGATATTATTTTCTTAATCTGATTCAATGTCGGTAAGCCTAATAAACTCATCCCCATAATCGTTTGTATCTCCACCATTATCATATTAATGTGCATCATCCTCCATATAATCTTCAATTATTTTGTCTTTAAAGTTATTGTCATCATTGACGAAGACGTCCCCCTTTTGTTGCAGATGCAATATTCCTAGAAAGTGAAACCATCGAAGGACTATTTCTTTGATCCTTCAAATTAACTAAATGAAAATCTTCAAGGTTAACTGTGAGGTTAAAATTAAAAAAGATGCTTCCCTGTAGGAATGAAAAGTCTCATACGTTGACATCATCGACAGGCAAATCCTATATATTGTGATGTACAACAGCATGGAAAACCTTCCAATTTGGCCCATTAAAATACTTGTTATGCCTAAGTTGCAAGAATAGAATGGTCATCTCTGTACCATTGCCCGTTGACGAATATGTTTGTAATGTTCTTATCAATGTAAAGTTTTATCTTTTTAGGATCAGTATCATACCATTTGCATTTGAATAAAGTGACGGTATACTTATTTAGATAAGTCAACTCTATGATATCCTCAAGCACCCTATAAAATATGCTAACGTTAGTTCCCGAAACAAAAATTCCACTATTCTGTGTTTTATGCTTCATATCCTGAGATTCAACTACAAAGTGCACTTCATTAACAACACATGCTGAGTATATCATGGTAGTAAAATTGGGATCGAAAGCTAATGATAGTAGCTCTTTAGTAGCTTCGGGGGAACTATTTTTATATAAATGGTACATTTATGAAAATGAAATTTTATGGAAAGTTAGGCTAGGAAAAAATTATAAGTAAGGAATAACATTTACATGATTGATACAATACATTTGGAAAGAAAAAACTTTTATACCTTAGAGTAAAATGATATAAGAAATTTTGTTCTGTGCAAGTCATCTATGTTATCAACACCACTTTGTTGAAGCTCTTGTCGATGCTCACTACAAGACATATGTATTATAGTCTGATGTAATTAATTAGAAGAAATCTACAAATAAAAATAGAAACTTACCGAAGTTACTTCTTAATCTCCACATAGTTATTCAAGATGTACCATATGGTTATATTTTGATCCCTTTTACCCAAGTAAGATATGATCTTTTTTTCTAGCCGTTGACATTGTGATCAAAATACTAACAATGCCCTTTTTGTGTATTTGGATATTACATCTTGATTTTGATCAAGCCGATTGAATCTAATTTCCACCCTTTCCAGATACATGAAACAAAATGTCAATGCCTCATCAACGACATATCCTTCTACAATTAAACCCTTAGGCTAAGTACGATTCCTAATATAATCCTTTAACTTTTTTATATATCTCTAGTATGATTACATCCATAAAAAATGAGTGGGGCCATCTTGTAATGTTTTGTTTGACAAATGCATCACCAGGTGAATCATTATATCAAAGAACATTGGAAGGTATATCCTTTCAAGCTTACATAAAATAATGACAATATCTTGCTTGGCTTGCAAGACATCCCTTCTATTGAGAGTTCTAATGGATATTTGGTTAAAAAAATTGCATAACTCAATAATTGGATATGATAATTCCTTTGGCAAAAATACTCAGACCAAAAGTCCTAATAATCTCTGCATAATAACATAACTGTCATGTGATTTCAACCTCATATCACGATCAGTCATATTCTTCTTAAGACTCCCAGCAAGCCCATCGGGAAATTTTACATTTTTTATAAACTAGCAAAACCTTCTTCGTTCATTCTGATTAAAGGTATACGTAGCATATGGTTTGAAGAGCTACCTTCTCTTCATATAGATGTAAATCTGACTTTATCTTTATGTTCGCCAAATCTCATCTTGCATTATCAATGTCTTTTGTCTTATGGTGAATATCTAATAATGTACCCAGAATACTATCACATATATTCTTTTCAATGTACATTATGTCAATGTTATGCTTTAAGTTCATTATCAGTTAATATGGAAGGTTGAAAAATATGCTTCGCATATTCCAATTAAGTTCACCAGCACCCCTCTTTTCTTTCAGACCACCAAATTGAACATGCTTACTAGGAAGTCTTCATCTCACCTTATCCAATTGGTCCATGAAAATTTCATTAGTGAGTGGATGAGGAAGGGCCCTCCTTTCTAGCCTCCCATTGAATTCCTTTTGATTCCTCTATGTGTGACTCCTTGAAAGCTAATGACAATGACCAACATAAGTAATTTTCCCCTAACTCAAATTGATGGAATATTATCATTGTATGTAGGACATGCTTTATAACTTTATTCACTCAAACTAGATAGACTACTTTGAGTGGAAAAATCACTTACAGTCCATAACAAGGCAGCTTACATTTTAAAAATAATATTTATATCAGTATCTCAAGTCTCAACTTCCTTCTCCTAAAGATGCCTCAACTCCTTTACAAGAAGTCTTAGAAACACATCCATATCCTTGCCTAGCGATTGAGGCTTGGGTATTAGTAGGGTCAACATGAAGAAAGACTGATTCATGCATATTCATAATGGCAAGTTATAGGTAGTCATGACCACTAACCACATGTTATACAACAAATTTCTATCATCAAAAGAATTAAATCCATTTGCACTTAAGCCCAGCCTAACATTTCACAGGTCGGCAGAAAAATTAGAATGCTTCCTATCGAATTCCTACTAAGCTTCCCTATCAACAGGATGTCACATTACCCCATCCTCTATTAACCTAATAGTATGAGGCCATATCATATTCTTTGCAGTATGCCTCGACCTATATAGCTGTTTAAGCTAAGGAGTTAGTGGAAAGTACTGAAATACTTTCTATGGCACCCTTTTTCCTTTCATATTTTTATCCACGCATCGACTCTCCCCATAGATTGACCAATTACCCCATCTTCTGTTAACCTGCTAGTATGATGTTATATCATATTCTTTGTAGTATGCCTCGACTCATACAACTGCTTAACTTAGGGAGTCAGTGGAAAGTACTGAAACACTTTCTGTGGCACCTTTTTCCCTTTCGCATTTTTATCCACCCATTGGCTTTCCTCACAGATTGGTCAATTATCTTTCAAGGTATCTTCTTTCTAGAAAAGTACACAGTCATGCTTACACATATAAATTGACTTATACCCTAACCCTAACTTGTTGAGCCATTTTTTTGCATCGTAATATAATCCATGCAATTTATTGCCTATTGGAAGCACATCTTTTAACACCTTTAAAAGAGCATTAAATGACTTATTAGTCTATTTATGCAACACCTTTAAGTGCATGAGTTTCACTAGAAAGTTTAAAGCTGAGAATTGTGTGCATCCCGAATATAATTCTGTTTCCATTTGTGCAAATAAATCATTATAATTGCCATAATTTGCTTCACCACCCACTCCTTTAGGTTTGTTATCATTACCATGATCTCCTTCATCACGAACTATTTCTTCAACTCTATAAGGGCTGAGGAAATCATATATAATATCTACCATTTCATCTCTATCAACAGGAGATATCTCTCTTGTTCAATTAGATGTTGAAACATCTACTTCACCATGATGTACCCAATTTGTATCAATAGGTGAAACTCATTATCTATAATATGTGCCTCCGATGTGTTCAATTTTTAAAACAATAAATTCATGCACTTTTCTTACATGGACACCTTACCAGGCCCATTTCATCAATGAAGTTTCTAGCTTTATCAACAAATTCCATCGCACCATTCTAATACTTGTTCAACAAGTGATTTTGCAGATGGATCCAACTTTTATCTATAAACATCATACCACTAAATAGGAAACAAACCACTTTTTATGGAATTAAATGATAGTATTAACATTTGTTATGTGATCTAAATCTACCGTATCACTCTAATTCTAAAAGGTAAGAACCTATCCTATTCAAGATATTTTAGTAGTTATCAATTTATCAATGCTTATCATTTTTATGATGCAAAAATTTTGACAGCATCTCCCCATAGTTCTCAAAGTGTGTAAACTATACATTGATATAGTTCAAACTCGGAGAACAAATAAGATGCCAAAAAATTTCTACAATGTTAAACGAAAGTTAGATAAATTATCAATGATAACTACATGAAATATCCTAAACTGTCTAATTTTATTGGACAATTTAAGAGTTAGTTGACGTATGAAGATTAACCAATCATTAAATGAGTTTAAGCTTACCATGCAGATGCAAATTAAATTGTATTTATAATTATTGTAAATATATATTTACAATAATTTTAAACTTACATGAGTACTATTATTATGGAGTATTATTATCTTCACGATTAAGTATTTTAATATCCACAAAATTTTTCATTGTTTAACAATTTGGAATTAGGATTTCAATCTTCTAACGTACTCTACTACTTTCATAGGGAGTACAGTTTAACTCTTCTACCTTAACATATATTTTATAGGTACTTAACTCTTTTGACTTGATGTATATTTTATGTGTATAGGTGTGTTTTCAAGTGCTCAAAGTTTTCAATTTTCTTTTAGTATACAATCGTCAAATTTATCTGAATTGTATTTTGTGAAAATATGCTTCCATATGTAATCTTATTACTATAGCTTTGTGTGTAACTTTCTTATAAATGCTTTATATTTTTATCATTTACAAAATATCTAATTTTATTGTTCAATAAACAAGATTTCAAATTTTAATTTTTTAATATTATCTATTAATATATTCACATAAAACATTTGTATGTATTTTTATATGAAATATTTAATGTTTTTTATTCATATTTCAAATAAAATATTACCAAATAGGTTTCATCTTATAAAAATTACATATCATTATGGGAATTTTTTTTATCTATTATGCATAATAAAAAAGGTAGATATTGTATAAGTTTATAGATAGAATTAAAAATTATATGAAAATTACAATAAAACTCATGTAAATTATTATTGAATGGTTTTTATTTTTAACATATTTCTAATGAAGACATTGAATATATGGAAATTTTTTACAAAGAAATATTTTTTTAAATTTTAATTTTACAAAGAAAATTACAATAAAACTCATGTAAAACTCATGCAACAATTTATTTTTATTATTTTTTTAATTTTGTAATTAAATTTTTTACAAAGAAATATTTATTAACAATTACATAACAATTATTATTGAGTGATTGAATTATTTTTTTTTATCATTGTACATTATTATGAAATTTTTATGAATTGTGATCCCTATTAAATTATTTAATTATATGAAATCATTTCAGATTGTAAGAAATTTTTAAGATATATCTTCTTTTGTTTAATATTATTGTTAAATATAAATTTTTTTCAAAAATTATAACATTTCCATCAAACATGTTTATAACATTTACTTACTTTATTTTACATTTTCATTAAAATATGTTTACAAACTTATGTTGAAAAAGTTTATTTATGTGCTTAAAGGATTATTTTCATATCGTTTCTTTTTTTCAATGTATTTATATAAGTATTCAAATTCTGTACATTACTATTTTTCCATAAAATTATAAGATCCTTTATTCCAAAACTACGTCCTAGGTTGAATAATCTATACATATATTTACTTAATTGAAAAATCAATGCACATTCAAATTATTCAAAAGGATAATTACACCCAATAATATGACAATAACATAATTTATATTTAGAAATTGTACATAAAAATTAAATTACGCAAGTATATTTAACATTTATAGCATATAAATTCAATCAACTTTAATTTCATGCAAAAAATGCCATACTAATAGAATAAATTAAATAATTACATATTATTATAAAAAATAAACTCATATCATAAACTACATAATCAAACAAAATTGTATAAAGTTTTACACATACCTTATAGGAATAAATCTACTAATCAAATATTTTCCAATCAAACACAAATAATAACAAATGGCAACAATATCTAATAAAATCAAAATAATATACTATATAAATAAATAATTATAATATACTATTAAAGAATATGAATAAAAAATACTAAAATATAAAAGAAAATACAGAACATATCTCTTAAACTCTCTGACTTCCCACCTCACTACGCATAAATGAAAATGACAGCACGCAGGAGGATTATTTATAAACACACCCTTCAACAATGATAATTTTATCGATTATCGCTAAGGGGTCGTCGTTAAAGATGGGAACCCTTTTAGCGATTATTAAAATAATTAGTTATTTCCTCACAAAGTCTTCATCTTCTATTTTTTTATACTAGTTTTATATTATTCACACAAAATTTTCATTTTAAATTTAATTATCATGATTAATTATTTTTTATACAAATAAAATTTTAAATTTAAAAGTGGTATAAAAATATTTCTTCCTTCAAAAGAATTCATCCTTAAATTTTTAAAATTTTGCTAATCTAGTAATGCAACAAAAATATTTCAATATTATACTTGACACTCACCAAATAAATGTAGTTACATTTAACAATACTTGATTAAGACATTCTAATAGCTATTTCACACTAAATGATTGAATTTCTCCAAAACTTGTACGTGTCTCACTTTCCTCTAGTGATGCTTAACCAAGGCGCCTTTCGATCTTTAAACTACCCTTTATCCTTTTGCACTTCTGTCACTGGTTCTACTTCAACGCAATGGGCTTCACCTCAAGTTCTAAACAATTGACCTTCCAACATTAAAGAATGATTAGATCAAATATCTAAATATACACAAATAATTTCCGATGGTGTTCGCTACTACATTTTTTCGTATGTTCTCTTGAGGTCTGTTACTGTACCACCCTCATCTTCATTTTATGGACTTCAACGTTGCACCATATTGGCAATTTTAGGCCCATAAGACATGCCTGTCAAATGTTTGGTATATTGGTAACTAGGGAAGCTCCTAATCTTTCGTCCTTTCTTCTAATATTGTTCAATTTAAAGTTCTAAAGTTACGAAAAATTGAGATAACCCATCTCAATAGTTTATACAAGTCATTCTTCCCTAAATCCTAACCACATGGTTAGGGTATAATCTGGTTTCCTCATAACGCCAATACTTGGTGTCCATAGTACCAAGGTTCCATGTAAAAATTTCTAGTCTTTTCATTGAATCAGTTTCATTGAAAAACCACGTCTCTACAAGACATAAGATCAAGTTTATTCTGATCAAATGAATATGTCTTAAAAGCAACAATTACGATTTTTATATTTCTGTATGTGAGTAATTGACTTTTATAATTAATTACCACATTTGTTAAATTGAATAATAAAAGTTAAATAAATAAAATAATAAAAAATAATTATATATATTTTTTCACGAATTCAATAGCATCTTTTACTAAAAAATAAATTATTCAAATAATTTTAAAGGGTTATACAAGTTAATGTAGAAATATTTACAAGTAAAACAAAAAAGTATATGTAAAACTAATGTACAATGAGCAGTCTCTAAATGAAAAATATTAGAGTCAGATTTTTATACCATGCTAATTATTCAAATAAATATTTAAATAGTTTGCTTCTATATATATATATATATATATATATATATATATATATATATATATATTTGTTATTGGAAAAGTTAATTATTAGTATACTCTAATTAATATGCAATTGAGATTTTTATTCTTCAGTTTATTTAATATTTGATTAGCATAATTAATTGTGAAAAGTAATTGAATATTTAGAGGAGAATAGAAATAATTGTTGTATATTTCCTAATTATTCATCAATAGAAGTCTGCCTTTATTGATGAAAATGTGATAAACTACTAAATTAATGCAATTTTAAATAAAAATAAAAAATCCTAATCATTTACTAATGATAATTTTTCAATTTAGTTAAATAAAAATATTAAATCAAAAAATTAATTTATATTTAATTTTTATAGTAATTACAGTCATAAATTTCATATTTTAAGAAATTAATATATTTTTATTATAATTTTATATATGTATATTACAATCAATTTGTAATTTTAATTTTATATTACATTTAATTTTATTTTTTTATAATAAATAATAAACTAAAAATAGAAATATGAAATATAATTATTAAAAGATAGAAAATTCATAGTTTATCACGTATGTCAATTTTTTATTTTAATTTCAAATAACTACTAATGCCACAGTTTATTATAATAAATTTGAAATTAGTTAGAAATACTAAATTTGTATTTTGTTACATGATATCTCGATTATATTCACAATGCTAAATTCTATTTTTTTTAACAAAAAAAGGTAGAAATGAAATGTTCTTCCAATCTTACTAGACATGGTGTAATGTTAAATTGTAATTTAATATTTTATCTTATTGTATTCACTATTATTATAGAGATTTAAATTTAATCTACTATTAATATAAATGAACTTTATAGTTTATACTATTATCTATTCATATGTTATTGTGTTAATAAAAAATTATTAAACAGTTAAAAAAATCTTTAATTTCATGGATTTAGGGGATGGGAAGACTTCTACTCTTTATACCTCAATCGCACATTGGTTCAGACCTAACTCCAATGAATTATTCTCTTCCAGCCTGTATTGAGGAAGAATGAAGAGCATGGCACGGTGTCTAGTCTATCTTCAATGCTCATATTTACAGCATCAAATTTTTTGTTAGTTACTAGATTCTGTAACCATTATGTTGTTTCTTTCTCAAATATAGATTGTTGTGGTCATAGATTTGGAAAACACCCACAAGGGTTACTTGCACACTCGCACACATAGCCAATATGAATCAAAGCTGAATAGGTCCAATTGTAAGGAACAGGGAACACGAGGTTCAAGGCAAAATAAAGCAGCCAGTAAGAGCCATCATTGTAAGCAAGTCTTAGCACATTGTACTCTAAGGTAGTAGCAAAAATATCTTCGAGAGAGTAATTGTTCCGTATTGCACTCAGTGGCATCCCATGTGGTTCTGCTTGCCGGCACTTTGTGTTCATGCTTTCTACACTGCAGCTGATTGAGTGCTTGTGCTTCCCTTTTTTATCATACAAAAGAAAAGAAACAGTAAGTAAACATCACTCATTTTTCAGAGAATAGCAGATGGCCTGCTTCTAAAGTTTACACTGCATTACACATTGACATAAAAATGGGTGCTTGTAAGCAAATAGAGAGAGATTCAAAGGAAGGGATAGCAGAAACCTATAGCATGGAAATGGGGGGTTATCGAGATGATACCTTATCCACTTTGAAATAATCATGATTGAGAGCCCCCGCAGCTGAAATTCTTTGATTTGGGTCCATGCAAATCATTCTCTGCCAAACAAAAGTTAGGCATCAATGAAATCAGATAAAGAAGATTATATCCGCTAAATAATTGTTCACTACTCGCTATGCTTCATACTCTGTAACTGATAAAATTTAAGCATTTAGAGTTCATTTGTTTTTCAAAAGATATTTTTTATAAAAAATGTCACATGTTTCTATATGGATGAAGGAATAATATATTATTACCATGCCTTATTATTAAAAAAAAAATGATATCTATGGTCTACATAATAGAGGAAACTCAACTTCCTCTTTGAAAAAAAAGTTGTCTTGTACAACTCTTACCATATTTAATATAGAACATATAGAACATTTTTTATTATCTTAACATTTATGATTATATTCATATGAAAGAAATTTTTTACGAAAATAAAGGAAGCTTCGATGTCAAAGAGTAATTTATACAAAACTACAAAGTGCTTTGAACACGAAATGCACATACATTCATCCTTCGAAAGAGAAAATGCATTACACACATATTCTAAATCCTTACTGTTGATGTATAAGTATTAAGTAACCTATTGATGTTTCCTCCTGTAAATGAAGGGGCAAATGAAACTTACCGAAATAAGATCAATAAAATGTGGTTCATTAACACGGCGTAACTTCTTTTTCAGACCCTGCACAGTAACATATGTATCTTCAGTAACTTGTAGCTTCCCAAATTCTTAAACTAAACAGTTATTAAAAGAAACCAATTTTTGAGGATTCAATACCACCGGCTCATATGTAGGAAAGGTACGGTTATCACTTAATTTTGTCACCCCAGGCCACGTTTCCTCGGTTGGGGTACCTAGCACTCTTTGTACATAAAAAAGTATCTGTCAGTGTGATTGCGTTTTTCTGCACCAAGCAGAATTTTGAGCAGCCTGTGGTTCTGAAAGTAAAATTCACCTAAAAATCGCCAATAGTTCATCTTTTTCTTTAGTTCTGAATAAAATCTCTCCAGTTTTCATCCAAGCAAATATGCAACCAGCAGCCCACACATCCATACTTTCTGTATATTGACCTTTGTCAAACAAGACTTCAGGTGCCCTATAATAGGCAGTTCCTGTCTAGCAATATAAAGATACATATATAATTAAAAAGCACGAATCCCAAATATATTTCATGTCACAGTTTCAGTTGGAAAAAAAATTGATGGCTTTTCGACAGAACTACCAAATAAATGTGGACTTTTTTGACACAGAAGAAACGCTGCTTAAACAATATGTATCCCGAAAACCTTGCCCGAGATAGCGTTGTTTGAGTAAAAATTATGAATACCAAGTATGAGTTAGGTTACCAGCGAGTAATATAATTAGCAAATACAACTAGGAAGAATGTTCTCCATTATACTTCCTTAGTATATGATGCCAGAGGAACTCCAAAATCTCTCGCCAAACCGAAGTCACATAGCTTGATGATGTCCTTTTTGTTATCAACAAGCACATTAGTAGGCTTCAAGTCTCTGTGGATAATCTTGTGAGAATGGCAATACGCTACAGCAGAGAGTATTTGATGCATGAAGTTCTGCATAAATTGTGAAAAATCCACTTACGCACAAAAGCATGTCCCGTGTGTAACAAGAAATGTGATCTTCAAATGCAATGACAAATTCATTCAATATTGCAGGGGAGAGAAAAAGGAACCAATCACTTTACAATTTGCCACCACCGATAATTTTGTTTCCACTTCACACTTCGTTATCAACGAGAAGGTCAACTTAAATTTTTATTTATATTTTATTTTTTTTAAACCAAAGCAACATATAACAATTAACTGAATGTCCAGAATTGTTTGGGAAGGTTCGTTTGGAGATATGATCAAACACACAGCATAAAATGCAAATTATTAATCTTGCATCAAAACATGAAAGACAACAAAATCTAGTATTAAAATAATTTTTTTCCTAGGTAATTCTCATTTTATAATTCAACGAAAAATATAGAGAAGAGACTGTTCACATTTGTTAATGGATAATAAAAAACTTTACTTACTTTTAGAGTTCGATCATTCTTAACTATATTAGTGTCATCCATGTAATCAACGAGATCGTATGGAAGATACTCGAAAATGAGACTAAATTGACGTGGCTTGATTGTTACATTCAACAACCTGACACAAAAATTACATTGATGATTAGATAAAATGTTATAAATAGAATTCCATTGCATATAATGATTCAATCGATGGAGTAAACAAACAGAATTGATAGTACCCACACAGCAATCTATTTAACACCAACAAAGCCTCTAAGACTGACCCCCAACCACAAAAAGCATCTGTCTACCTGACGATGTTCTCATGGTCCAACTCTTTTAAAAGCGAGACTTCTCTTATCGTGTCAGGTGGAACACCGTGACGTATGTTAGCAAATTCAACTTCCTTGATAGCCAAAGGAGACTCGCTAGTGTCATTGGCAAGACAGCCAATGAACACTGAGCCAAACCCACCCGTAGCAATCTGCCCAACGCAACGGTATGCAGGGCCTGACACGAACTCGGAGGAACTGAACAAGCTGCATTCCATAAAGCGTAAGAAAGTATCTAGAAAATATCAATCAGCAACTTCAATTAAGATCAAGGATATTATTTGGTTACAATTATTTTCAATTCTACTCAAACTTACCGTTCGCTATTTTCAATTCTACTCAAACTTACCGTTCGATTACAATTCTCTACAACGGAAAAGTTCATTTTTCAGGAAAATTCAACAGAACAAACCAATCCAATGCATTAACAGAGATCGATTCATCAAAAAGGAAAAGAAAAAGAAACCTAAGATACACAATCAAGATCGTAAAATACATAAAATTCCTTTTCATCTGAGTAAATTTTATATTTATTTTTTATAAGAGCAGAGAAAACTTCTAAAGCAGGATGATTACAATTCTCTAATGGTAAGTTGATCTTCCATGAAAATCAACAGAACAAACATATCAAATGCATTAACAGAGATCGATTCATCAAAAAAAAGAAATCTAAGACTCACAATCAAGATCGTAAAATACATGCAAATTTCATATTTATTTTTTATAAGAGAAGAGAAAACTTCTACAGCAGGACCGATTACAATTCTCTCTGTAACGGAAAAGTTGATTTTCCAGGAAAATTCAACGGAACAAACCAATCCCATGCATTAACAGAGATCAATTCATCAAAAAGAAGAAAAAGAAACCTAAGATTCACAATTAAAATCGTGATATACATAAAATTCATTCGTATCTGAGCAAATTTCATATTTACTATTGGTAAGAGAGGAGAAAACTTACATAGCAGGATCGAGGCTAGTAATTTTTTGATGCTGCATAGTGAAATGGAAGCAGAGAGAGATTCAAAGATCCACAGCTAGAGAGAGAGAGAGAGAGAAAGAGAGAGAGAGAGAGAGAGAAAGACTGATGCACTGGGAAAGTATGAAGGCAATTGTTTAAATGGTTCAGAAAACAGCATTTTCGCTCCAAAATGGAGAGTACAGACAACAAATTGGCAGTGCACGTTGGCAAGCCCAACGAACCAATGCAGGTGGCCGTATACTAAAGCAGAACAATTTTTTTTTGTTTGTTAAAAAAAAAGAAAAAGGTGGGTGGGGGGCATTGATGATATGGTAGTAATTTCATTTTTGTGCTTATAGTTTTCCACTTAATATATTTTTGCATTTTCTGCTTATAAATTTTTTTTTGGATAAGCTTTCTGCTTATAATTTTGATCTTTGTTTGACATAAACATCATCCACTTTATGATATTGGAATGATTTTGCAATATTCTTAACAATATTATTGATTACTGCTTAAAAAAAATAAATAAATGATTTAAAAGATCAAATTGGACAGTAGAAAAACTTTTGATTTATGGTTTGAATGGTTCAATTAATTGAATTAATGATTAAATTGGATAATATTAAAATTAAAAAATTATGCATATTATATATAATTTTATAAATAAATTGAATACTTATTCTCAAAATATAAGTCTTAATATATATAAAATGATAAATTTAAAAAATAAAAATATTATAAAATTAATAAAAAATTATCAAATAAAAAATGAACTTTTATTAGTTTAGTAATATTTTTTTAAAAAAATATCTGTGAATTGAGCTTTTGAGAGTACTAACCTATTCTTAGTTTTATTACAAGTACATGTTAATTATTTTAATTTATAGCTTTAATCTTAAAATAAGTAGTTTGGTTTTAATTTAATGTTGGAAGTATGAATTAAAATCTCAAAATATGAAATAAATCATAATACAATTATGAGCGTACCTGAAATATAATTTGATGAGACCATGATTGATCTGAATGATGATGAGTAGAATTACAACCTACTTCGGCCTTTAGGTTATCTAGATAGAGAGAAAAGAGATAGAAAATTTTAGGAGAGTGGGAATCCTTATTTTTCATCACACCCAAATAATAACCCTGATCTTTCTATTTAAGGTCAGACCTATGATAGAAAATTACTGACCACTAAAGGGTTGTAGGTTGGGACCTCTATCCATATGAGCTTATGCATGATCTAACCTATCATAGATCATATACATTAGATTAGGGTCCAATCTGTTCTATACTTAATATTAAAACATAATTAATTACTTAAAAATAAATATTCTAATAATTAATTAATGCTAATCCAAATAATATTTCTAATAAAAATTAATTAATTAATTTTAAATACAACAATCTCCCACTTGAATAGCATTAGTTAATTATATGAAATAATTGAAACATCAATAATTAAGCAATTAGTTATACATTAAGTTATAAACTTAATTCAAAGAATGAGATCACATAGAATTACTGAATCCGATAGGGAGACAAGTGATATAATGTCTCATAATCTAAAAGGAACAGAATAAAGTTTAGTCTTTTGACTACAACTCAGAAGAGAAACAATTCAAAGTCATTGAATCCGATAGGGAAACAAATGATTTATATATATGTATAAAATATATTATCAATGTTTCAATATCCAAATTGAGCAATGATTACATAAGTGGAATGAGACTATATAGAATCACTGAATCCAATAGGGAGATAAGTGATGTAAAATTAATGTCTCATAATCCTAATGGAACTGGATGTATATAAGGTTAGTCTTTCGACCACAACTCATAAGAGAAACAACTCAAAATCATTGAATTCAATAGGGAAGTAAATGATTTATATGTATAAAACATATCACTAATGTTTCAATATGAGCAATTACTGGTCACAAACATCAACAAAATAAAATAAGTATATCTCAAACTTCCACTAAACTAAGGCTTCATCAAAAGATTTAACAAGACCCATATGAGTTACTTAATTTTAAATACTCTTATAGGTAAGCCTTAAATCAACGAATCCCTAGCATGTCTCCACTAGGGCTGGGTTCAATGCGAGTCCAACATTAAACAATCTTCTCTCTTTAACGAACAGAAGTTCAACATAAAAAAAATGTTCATTATAACTAAAATTCCTATTATTTTGAGAGAAGCACACAATAGGAGAATTATCGCAATAAAATTTGGTAAAGGTCATGATATAGAATTAACCAATTACATGTCAGATATCAACTTCCTTAACCATATACCACCTAACAAGTGGCCTTATAATATGCGATAAACTCTGCTTCCATAGTTGAGGTAGCTGTGAGTGTTTATTTAACACTTTTCCATGAAACAACTTCTCCAAATGTCATAAAGATATATCCAGATGTTGACTTACAATCATTTATGTATAAAGCATAATCAGAATCTAAATAACCAATACCCTCGGGTAATTTAGATTATCTACAAGTCAACATATAATTCTTGATATCTTAAAAAAAAATACCCCATTACTTTCTTGGCCACTTTCTAATGATCTATCCTAGGGTCACTTAAGTATCTTCCAAGCACACTAATAACAAAAATTATATCTAAATGAATATAGACATATGCATACATAAGATTACTAATAGTGGAAGCGTAAAGAATCTTGTCTATTTCAGCCCTTTCAATATCAACTTGAGGGCAAAATGATTGAGACAACAAATTATTTTTCTAAGTAGGCGTTGGACTAGGCGCACATGTATCCATTTTAAATCTTTCATGCACCCGTTCAATCCAATTGGCTTGGTACAAACCTAAATACTATGAGTTCTGTCACGATGGATCTAAATTTCAAAATAAAAGATGTTTTGCCAAAAATCAAAATAACATGATAACATGTGTTTTAACTCATCTAGAAAAAGATCGAGTTACTAACTAGTAAAACATTATCAATATAAAGTACTAAGATGACAAAATTACCCCATTATATTTATTAAAATTCCTGCAAATGCACAATATAGTCATTTGGTATTGCAAGTTTCTAAACCCTTTGAGTTCATCTAAACTCAATGGCTAGCTGATTAAGTTTTTCAACATGAGGATTTTTATTTATATGAACTGGATTGTCAACATTTTCTCCTTTAGTGGTGAGGGAATAAAAATAGGTAAAGGTAGAATAGTGGCCTTGCCATGTAAATTGATAACCCTAAGCATCGAATTCCCACTATCCAAGCCATCCTCAAAATAAAAATGTCCGATCAAACTTAATTATCTTGGTACTATAAGTGAGATAATAAAATCTATAATCTCTTGATTCAATTCAATACTTAATAAAGAACCCACTGATTGTTCTAAATTCTAATTTCTTCAACTAAGGATTATACAATCTCATCTCTACTTTACAACCCCACACTTAAAAGTTTTTAAATATGAGAAATCTAGGTTTAACAACACACTTTTATTTTACCAATCTTTCTAATCTCTTTCTAGAAAAATGGCTCAAAATTGATCCAATAAAATGGAAGAATTCTAACTCATTCTAGGTTATTTATGCCTAATTATAACATTGTTAGGAATATTAGAAGATACAACAGGATAATCTTTCAAATTAAAATGATACAGATCATTTTGTAAGGTGGCATACCAAAAATTGCAAAATCATAATAAATTTCCTTGTCAAAAAGAATAACTACAATTGTCCAAAACAGAACTAGAAATCAAATTCCTTCTGGCAGAAGGCATATCAATAATGTTATTCAGATTTAAAAAAAATGTGTCTAGAAAATAAATTTAAAGAAACTGATCCTATATATTTAACTTTTATCCCTACTCCTTGTTACTTGTAAGATAATCTTTTCACTTGGGATCCATCAGTTCTTGAGCCCCTTCAAAGAATTTGTAATATGAACAGTTGTACTAGAATCTAACCACCGAAATTCGAAAGATGTTTCAAGATTATTGGACTTAAAATAAACTAAAGTTAGACGGGTAGAATTGAATTTCTCTCTAACAACTTTCATGTATTCTACAGTAGTGTCCTTATCTAGAATACTTTCTCTAATTCTTTTCTCAATAGTGAATTTAATCACTGCTAAATAAATTCGATTTGACTTATGCCATTGTTTATAATAGGTTTTATCTGTAGCACTAGGCTCAGGTAAAAGATTAGTCGGCTTTAGTTCTCTAAGAGTTAAATCTTCCTCATAGATTATCAGGTACATGTTCAAAGACTCTCTAATTTATCATAGTTTGTTCCATTAAGAGTCTTCACCACATATAGTTATTAAAAGACCGAGACTGATGCAACAAGATTGAGAAATTATTAATTATGCGTGCACAACATAATTATAACACAAGATTTTTAATTAAATAAATTAGTCAAACAACTATTTAACAGAGTGGTATCAAAATTACATGTACCATATGATTTGATTTGTACAAGAGTCTACATAAAAATGTAATCAATATAACCATACCGATAGAATATAAGAAATATTGAAATATTATAATTACTGCATACCTATTTTAAGGAGTCTAAATCCTAAAATTACATTAATAATGTCACACTGATAGGATGTATCTATTATCAATGCAATGTGCTCCTAAATATCCTAGAAGGACAATATTTTCTAAAAAATAATCTTATTATATCCATAATCTATCATTGGTATGAAATAAATGACTTTAAGTATCTTTATATGTATAAAATTACATAATTAAGGGCTCAAAATTAGTCTAATAAAGTTATGCTTACAATCAGTGAAAGTGACTTCCCACCAAATCCAAAAAAAATGTAAAGAATGTCCACGAATTTTTTTTTAAGCCAAAATTTTATAAATAAAATATATTTTTATACAATATAAATTTTACAAAATTTAAAATAAATATTTATTGTTCACAATAAAATTTTGCATGCACGTGGACATAGATCCATCTTAGACTGGGCATAAATTTTTTATCATGAATAATAATAATAATAATAATAATAATAATAATAATCAAAACCCGAAACCATTATGACATGGTCTCCTCCAGACGCGAGTGTTGATTTCAAGTTAAACAAGAATCATAATTTCTTATGTCTTTTAACGTTGAAAGAAAGGAAAAAAATTATTTAAAGCCAAATATATATATATATATATATATATATCCATTTTCCAAAAAGCAAAAATAGTTTTACATTTTTCAAAAATAATTGATTTCATAACAGGATACACAACCTTTTAGGATAAAGGAAAATTTAAAGAAAAAAAAATCCCATTCACCCCAACAATACAGCATGTGATGTTGACATCATTAAATTGAGGTGGCGTTTAGAATGAAATCTGACTCAATTCAGGTTTCTCTTTCTCGATTCTGGTGCATACTATTATATATATATATAGAACCGCAAGCTAAAACTAGATTGAAGAGTTAAATTTGTCCTTTTTTCGTATATATAAACCAGTATGTGCTTGTATGTAAAACGGTAAACAATTAACAGTATGAAGTTGTATATATATATATACAAACAAAATTCATAATTTAATTGATTCAAATTTTCTTCAAATTAAAATTCCCAATTTGATAATTCCATGAACCAAAATAAAAGGGAAACTTAGGAATTTTGTAAATTTTTTTCAGATAATAAAATGCTCATAATCAAATAATTCATACTATCAACATTACTCTGATACCAATTGTTAGAAATATGAATTAAAATCTCAAAATATAAAATTGATCATAATAAAATTATGAGCGTACCTGGAGTATAATTTGATAAGACCATGATTGATTTAAATAATGATGAGTAGAATTATAACCTACTTCATCCCTTAAATTATCCAGATAGAAAGAAAAGGGATAGAAAATTTTAGAAGAGTGGAAATCCTTATTTTTCATCATAGCCAAATAATAACCCTAATCTCTCTATTTAAGGTCAAACCTGTGATAGGAAACTACTGACCACTAAAGGGCTGTAGGTTGGGATCTCTATCCATATGAGCTTATGCATGATCTAATATATCATGGATCATGCACATTAAATTAGGACCCAATCTATTCTATACTTAATGTTAAAACATAAAATTAATTATTTAAAAATAAATATTTCAATAATTAATTAATGCTAATCCAAATAATATTTTTAATAAAAATTAATTAATTAATTTTAAATACAACATTTAAAACTTATTTTACAAAAATAGATTGTAGTATGAAATGAATAAGGAATTTTATTTATTACATTAATTGAAGAGGACAACAAATTACATGTAGTGTAAAAGTTGTTTGAAAATGAATTAATCTTAACTTTTAAAATTTAAGATTACTAATGGTCTAAATTTAATATAAATCATTTAGACTCCATCCTCTTATTTTAAATATCTTTCATTTTTCTTATTTAAACATTTGAATGGAAGTTATTCAAAGAACACTCTTTTGTTTGACATTATTTTTAGCATATTATTTAATAAGCTATTTGATTTGTGCATTTAGGGTAATGATACATGCTATTTTAAAAGTGTTTGTCTTAATTAGTTTCTAATGTTTGAGTCTTTGTCATTGGTTTACACTAGATTTCAAGTTCGTGCAAAAAAATGGTTTATATATAGTTTTATAAATAAAATTTTTATAACTTTTTAAAAAATTACCAAATATATTGATAAGTGTCTAAATATTCAATTAACAATACCATCGTAAATATATAAATTAGAATTTCAATTAATCAATATTAAAATTATATAAATTAAAGCTACAATTAAACTACTATTATAAAATATTTTAGTTACTCCTAATAAATTTTAAATTTTAAATTTTAATACATAAATTGAAACTAAAAATTTTAGTGATTCTAGCAGAGATCATAGCACTTTACAGACCGTCTCGATCCTCTTGTCGAGCTTGGCCTTAAAGCCTCTCCTGATTTGAAGATTCCTTACTCTCCCACTAAAGAGAGTGATTTCCTTTATTGCTTGAAGACGTTTAGAATCATTCTATTGGTTCAGCCTTTGTAGTTAGAAAAAAGTTAAATTTTAATATATAATTTGTAATTACAATTAAATTTCAAAATCATATTAAATCATAGGATCAAAATCACGTAAAGATTAAAAAAATTATTTCAAAATATAATCAAAATAAAAAATAGAATAATTAAGTTTTCATTGTAAATATATGATTTGTTCTACTACTTTTAATGTAGTATTTGTAGTTAATTTGAAAATGTAAAATGTTTAGTCAAATACCAATAATATACATTTAAATTATGAAAGCAATTTTAGGATTTACATAAATTATGGTAAAAAATATTATGGATAAAATTAAAAAAATTGCAATATTAATAAATAACAGTAATTATGAATACTCTTTTTTTTACAAGACTAAGGAAGAAACAATTTCAATAAGATATTTTATATGATTAGGTAAAAAAATTGAATAACATATTTAATATAATGAGAAAGGAAAGTTTATTTTAAAAAATATTTAATTATAACTTGAAATATAAACTACATTCAAAAAGGAAGTAGATGGTTAAAGTAAATAATGTATAAATTCTATGATCATAATGCGAATAAATAAAATATAGTAATTGAATACTAAATCTTGGCTCTACATTAATTTGAATCGATAATTTTAAAAATTTTAAATATTTAGTCAAATATAAAAATAAATTTTTCCAACAATTTTGAGCATGAACTTAATTTCGAGTAATTGAATGATATACTATGTTAGAAGAAGAAGTAGAAAAATAAATAACATATAACTTTTAAGATGATAATGTGAATAAATAAGATGCAGTAAATTGGGTATTGAATTTCAAATTTAGATTCACTTAAATTGAAAATTTTAAAATTTTCAAATACATAATAAAATATAAAAATTAAATTATTTCAATAATTTTAGGAAGTTATACAAAGCAAAATAAAAAATTATGGGTAAAATAAAGAAATATTTACAAAATTAATAACCAATAATAATTATGACTGAAGATGAAATACTGCTAATTTGTATTATCAAAGAGAAATAAATAAGATATTTTATGTGATTAGAGAAAAGGAATTTGTATAAAATATTTAATATGATTAAAAAGAAAGATCACTTATAAAAAATGAAAATAAAATATATAAAAAATTGTAAAAAATCACACATGTAAATTTTTAATATAATGGAAATAGAAGATAAAAGTGAAAGAAAAGGGGAAGCAATAGGGAAAAAATTGATGATAACAATAAATAGAAAAAGAAAGTAAAATTTTGTTTTAATAGTAACATAGTTAATATGTAAGTAAGATATGTAGATAGAAAAAATATACAATATAGAGAAAAAAAATAAAACAACGTGTAAATTATAAAATGATATAAATATTAAGAATTAAAAGTTAATAGAATGAAAAAAATGCGCTCTAGCGGGACTGCAGGGGCGGAAAAGAATTGATATTTGAAAAGCAAGCATGACAATGACGCTAGGTAAAGGCATATATAATATCGAAACGTGCTAAAGTTGACACGCCGCTTAATACATTGTACTAGTAAGCGAGATCGTGTACGATGGATCCGCAATAGTCAAGATGAGTGATGTTTAATTTTGTATTATTAAAAGAATAATTTATCCAATGGATTAATAGATTAATCAAGCTTAAAAAATAACAGACTAAATACATAAGTATATTATAATGAGAATAATTGTTAGCATATAAGTAATACATATAGGTAACTAATATTCAAAGAAAGGCAACAATAATAAATAATAGGCATGCACGGGGCAAGGCGGGGCGGGCCTATACAAATTGATTCAAGCCTAAAAATAAAAAAAATAAAAAATTATCATATCTATAGCTACTAATAAATGGACTGCATTATTATTTTTAATTATTATGAATAATTAAATTATTAAATGCATGCAAATAATAATCAAATACTGAACTCTCAATATAGACAAAAGGAAGGCACCTTCAAATTTTCAAGCGACATTAGATAAGCTTAGATAAAAAAAAATTTAATTATTTTAAATTATAATTTGATAATTAATTTTTTTATTTTGTGTATTGAGTTATTAAATATTGGACTAAAAATTGAATTGAACTAAAAAAATCTTCAAATACTTGAAAAACTATCAAAAATTTTAATTATAAAAAAGGTTTAGGCTTATGTACAAGCTAGCACCTACATGAGCTTGTGCCCATGCTAAGCTTGCAAGGGTTTGCCTTTGTTAGCCCACAGAAAGCATGGGTTCCACTATAAGTAGCCTGACCTATCTCATGACCATGAGCTATTCGCATTGCTCATATCATTTTATCCATTTTACATGCTTAATAAATTAAAGTGGGGTTATTTTTATTATTCATATAAAGTCCTATCACATAGTTTGAAAATGCATAGGGGAGGTATCAAATCAAACACTTTGATCATTATACTAGTGCCAAGCAACTATTAGGACTACCAAACATTCCTTCTAAAGAGCATTTTAATCCAAAGTTCTCTCTACAATGATAAACAAACTTTTTATGGGTTTCCATAAACCTTTTTTCCTATAGTTTGATGTAGAATTTTTATACCAAAATCCATAGCTATAAAGATGAAAATTTAAAGATTACAATATGTACTTAACTACTCACATATGACAAGTTACATTGATTAAAAATATAAGAAAAACTCAAAATGAGGAAAAGTTGAAAAAATTATACACAAATTGGATTGATCTCAAATTTAAGTTACAAGAACTTCATTATATACTTGATTTACCGACCAAGTTTCATTTCAAACGGAACTCATTTGATTCACAAGACTAATTTATAACACCATGTCATGCATAGACCTTTATTTAATTCATTATAAAATTAAAATCAAGTAAAATTTACATATTACAATTTTTAATGAATGAAAAAATGAAATTAAAACTTTTTAATTGACTCTTATAATATTATGTAATGCATGTGAAGATAAAATTTAAATCAACAATCACTTTTTATTTTATATTTGTTTCTTGATTTGAGCCTTAGATGGATTGGTACACCATACACCATGGTGCACCATAATCTCTCCCTTAAATAAGTCATATTTAATATACACCAATATTAAAATATTTGGTCAACCATATTTAATTTTATGAATTTTTATTTTCATAAATATAATATTAAAAAATAGTAATTTATGTCATTCAAGACAAAGAAAAATTAAAATTTTAAAAGAAAGAATAAAAATATAGTTTAAATTTTCTAATAACATATGTTTGTTTTAAAATTGTGGCAACAAATAATAATAATGACATATATAAAATAATTTCAACAAAAATAGTAAGATATAAATTATTATTATGGATAAATAGATATGTTAAGTTAATTATATATTAAAGAATTATGAATTATTTATGATTCATTTAAAATTTTATATTAGATTATAAATATATAAATAAATGGATCAATAATAACCCATTTATTTTTCATTCTACTTATATTTATCCTAACTTATCCGCTCCTGCTTATTATATTTTTTGCATTTTCTGCTTATAGTTTTTTTTTTGGGTAAGTTTTTTTGTTATAATTTTGATCTTTGTTTGACATCATCATCCACTTAGTGATATTCGGGTAATTGCATTTTGATTTTGTAATATTCTTGATCATTGTTAAAGTCATTTTAATTTCTATTTGAAAGGAGATTTTTTTTCTTTTGTTAATTGTTAACGGGCCATGCTCCATAATTAATTTTGAAACAAAAATATTCAAATTAGAACTATCTAATACTTGCATTTCAATCATTACATTCTCAACTTGAGGACATGAAAACATTGATGATAAAATTATACGCAATGCAATCATAACAAGTTTATTACCTGTAATTTCATTGAAAATAATACTGGCTCATTTGTTTTGATGGAAATTATTTTTTTATAATAATATGATTATAAAATATTAAAATGAAGAAAATATTTTATTTATTCAATATTAAATATAAGGAGTTTGAAAAAAGTAGCATCCTCTATTTCAAATAAAAATTTGTTTTCCTTTGTAATCATGTCTTAAATATCTTTTTTTAATAACAAGTAATTAATACAAATAGTATATTGATAATTCTTTAATTAATATATAGGTAAATGGTACCTTTTTAATAAAAAATATAACAAACGAAGTGTACATTTTTTTTACTTTTACACTACTACAATTTTTCAGAATTTCATTCGCTACAAGAATGTTATTGAGTTGAGATGGCTTGAGCTGCCTCTAATACTTCTCTTTCAACTACCTAAGGTGCAAACTTTTTACATTTATGGTAAAGGTTAAATTGATACTGTACAAACCTCTGAATAGAAGAAGAGCAGTTTGGAGTTCAAATCCTCGCCTTTGATAATTTACATTTTTTATAAACTCATTAAAATATTTTCAAATACATTAACGTTTTATATCCAATTGCCCATAAATCCCTAATCTCTTCTTCCTCTAACTCAACATCGCGTCAACGTTGAAGTTCCTCACCAGATCCGTTTCTAACTCATTCAATAACCATTGAGCAGTTAGGGGGGAAGCCCTCCAAAAAATGAAAATAGGAATAAAGTAATATTTTTCCAAATTCAATGAGTAAACTAAATTATCCAAAAAATGAAAAAAAGGAAAACCGAAGGATAAGCTAACATATAGGAAAAAAATAAATTTAGTAATATCAAAAAGGAGTTATTTGGATCTTGCCAAAACAAAGTACAATTTTCCCTCTTCTCATACTCATACTTTTGCCATGGGGAAATAAGATGAATGAAATAAATATCACTAAATATAGAAGTAGTGATGATTCTCATACACATTATCATTGTTAAATCAATATCAAATTCTACATTTCTCTATTAGTTAAATCATATAGTCCAATCATAACCTTTCAATATCAGTGCATAAAGAAAAGGCAAGTAAATCTTCCATTAACTCTCAACTATTCTTATTCCTTCATAAATTCAATCATGTCCTTACAAGATTATCCTTATCCTTTCATCCGGTGCATCAATTCATAATATATGTATAATCTCTCTAAGTCACATCAAATCTCATTTCATAGAATAATATATCAAGATAACAAGTACTTCACTAGCACTTCAATTCCATAACTATAACACAACATTCAAATATGAATGAGTCCATAAATGAAAATTATTGATTTGAGCATAAACTAAACTTCATAACACATATACATTAACATACACAATTTGGTACCATCTCAGTTTCCATATACAATTAAACTATTCATATTCATCCATCACAAAATCAAATCATAACATGACTTCATCAATCATAATATTTTTATACCTTTTTGCATAGCCTTAGAGCATCCATTCATCCTTTTTATCTTATACATACTCATTTAATTATTACATAATACCTTAGGCCTACTTAGAAACTCATAAAATAAGCAAAACTTACAAATAAATATATTATAATCAATTATGCAGGCCTAGAAAGTAATTCTGTTGGGACATAATGGATTATGTAATTGATTATAGAGATCTAAAAAGTAGAGCTAAAAATACAATCAATTATGTAATCGATTCTATCATGGCCCTGTGCACTTTTTCCCACAACATATACTATTCACTAAAGAAAAGTTTCCTCCAATCACATTTCTTAAGTTAAATTTCTCGATCAATCCATCATAGAATATAAAACAATAATAAGAGCTTTAAATCCATCATAACCCATGCATCAAATCCCACTCTATACCAAAATATTCTTAAATTTGCTATTACGGTGAAAAACCTAACATATCTAAGTTAAACTATTGAAACTATGCAAAATTAACTAGAATGTTTATTCACTTTGTACAGAAGAGATGTAAGGTGGAAGAAATTGTTATTTGCTTGCCCCTAATAATTCGAAATTCAAAAATTGAAGTGAAAATTTAAAAATCTTTCAATCATCCCTCGTCCCAAGGAAAAATAGAGAAAAAAATTTTTTTGCAAGGTTTGAGACTTAAAAAATCTTACCTTAATCGAATTGAAAAGTGGAGGAGGTTGATAAAGATCAACATCCCTTTGCTTAGTTGGAGAGTGAAAAACATCAAAAAGGAGGAGAGAAGTGTATTTTTGAAGGTAATGGGAGTTTAGCTAATTTTGGAGTAATATAAGGAAATGTGGTTAGGGATAAAAATTTTAAAAAAAAGTCCTAAGTCTCTCCTATATTTACATATTCATATCTAATTATATTTAACCTTTAATATTTCATAATATTTTCCTTTCCATTATTTCATAAAAAAAATTATCCTATATTCCATCATAATGTTTTATTATTATTTTTACATAAAACATTCTAAATTTTAAGGTGTGGCATAACCACTCTTCATTGCTCAACGGTGACTAATTTCAAGTCTTTCTTAAATCTCAGATCTCTATCCAACCACAACCTTTCACCTCAACCTGCTACCATAGTAGATTTGTCTGGCCACCCCTAATGCTAGTGACCTCCCCTTCCCTCCCACTACCTCGCATTTTGTCAAATTTTCTCATAAAGAGGTTAACTTCTTATATCCATTTTTGTGGGTTTCTACCGCTATCCCAATAATTTACATTTATGCTTAAGTTAAGTGAGTTATATTCTCTTAGCATACTTTTAAAAACTATTGTTAATACTCTCTTTAAAGTTCATGGTATTATCTCCATTTTTAAATTTTTTATGAGAACTTCCATTGGTGGCAGATACTGGTATTGCCTCCTTATTAGCACAAGGGTTATGGAAGATACCTTCTAAAGAAGCTAAAGAATGTTGCAAAAAGGTCCTTACTTTGTCATCTACCTATGGCGTTCATCTTTTGTCCTTTCTATAGTGATAATGACAATTTATCATATTTTAATGGCCCGTTTCACACCAGTGAGTATTTTAAGACTTCTAACTTTCAATTGGAAAAATACAGCATGCAGTCATGAACTTTTCATACTCGGTTGAACTTATTCTTTTCCCCGGTTATGGTTTGTTGATAGCTTCCAAAAGGAGAGCCTAGGCAGCAACTTAAGAAACTTGCTTCTTCACTCGAATTTGCCTTAAAGAAGTTGGTTGTAGCAGATGGATCCACAAGGTCAAGCCACAGCAATATGTGGATACAAATAAAAGTATTAAAATGGATTGGATTTAATGGATTAACTTGAGACTAATATAATTTTTCTTGTCTTGAAATTAGGATTAATACAAAAAACGATAATAATGATCCAACCTAATAAGGAACTGAAATTTATTAGAAGTATTAACTTATCGAATTATTAGGTTATTCCATTAATCTAGTAATAATGGTAAACAATAAATGATTAATTTATTAATATATATTTAATTTATATATATATTAAAATAATAATTTTGATACATTAAAATTATATTTTAATATATATAATATTAAAATTATATATATGAGTAATATTAAATAATTTTTAATATTAAAATTAATAAATTTATATATTTAATATTATCAATATATATTATATAGTTTATCAAAATAAATAATTATATTAAAATTTGAATTAGTACTTTTATATTAAAATTTTAAATTATTTTAGAATTTAAGTAAATAATTTTAATATTCATTTTAAATATGTTATATACATATATATAATATAATACATTATTATTTATTTTTCATTATTATATATAAATCATTATAATTATTTTATTAATATATTATTTATATAATTATTTATTTATATATTTAATAATATATTTATTTTTATATATAATATATATAACTCATTGATATATATATTTATTTATACTTATTTTATTTTATAGTAAAATTTTTCTACATTAGGTCCTATGATTTTTACCTTTTTTAATGGGGTCTACCACGTTGAAATTGTTATGTTTTAATTTATTTTCATATTATTTTTATTTCTATTAAACAACAATAACAATAATAATAAGAGTAATCATGGCAATAATAATAATATATAATAATCATAGGAAGGAATTTCAATCTAAAATTTAAAATTTCTCACTACTAATTAATTATCTAAAATTTTCAATAAATAATTTTGATTACAAATCTTATTATACCTCAAATTTAAACTAATTTATTTAAATTAAACAAATTTTTTATAAATAATTTTTACAAGTGGTCAAATTATTTTCAGTCAATATTTTTTTCACATATTAAAGGTAATGAGGTTTTAATTTAAAATTTTAATATATTAAAAAATTACCAATATATCCTAAGAAATTACAAAAAATTACATTAATATTTAAAAATTTCCATACTTTCTTTTTTTAAAAAATAATTCATATTTAATCTCTTTAAAATTTTAAAAATATATATAATTTTTATTTCAATTATCTTAATAAATTTATCCTAATTTTTTCCTTTTCATAAAATTTTAAGTAATAATAATAAATTATAATTGTATTTAATAATAATAGTAAATTTTAATTAATTAATAATATAAAATTAATAATAAACACATAACTAATATGATAATAATAATAAAATATAATATGTTATAAAACTTATCCTATAGATGTCAACTTGAGACTAGAATTGGTACTGTAATAACACAAATTGAACCCAACTTGATGAAAAAGTAGCTTGACTTGGAACAAGCTTGATGTACGATTTTTACTTGTTGGGTTAGTTTAATAAAGTTGGATTAACTCATTTTGATAAGTTTAGATACAAATCCTTTATATCAATTTAAGTGGATATTTTGCTTTTGATATTTCAATTTACATCTTACAATCTCATTATTATTTTTGTTTCTTGGTTGTTTGTCTTGCAGTCTGATAAAATACACCCTATTTCTTAGCTTGCCATAAATTAGGTTTCATTTCTATATTTTATTCATGCCCTAAGCACCACATTATTTATAAACAAAATGGATACAAATATTTTTATTAACTAAATTTACAATATATGAATATATTACTATTTTTGAATTTTAGCCTCCTTTATTGAATAATGATCTATTTTTTCTCAAATTATTTTGATACCTATCTTTCACATTATACAAATTTTTTAAACAAACAAAAATCTCTAACATTTCATAATTCATTAATATACATTTGTCATTGAAAATTCTCTTCCTAAGAAAAAATGCACTTCTTGATGCCACTAAGACATTGAAAGAGTTAGTATATCACAATTCCTAAGAAAAACTATAAAATATTATATCCTTTATATTTTTCACCATTATAAAACCTCAAAATTTGACATATTAACTACAATAAGTATAAGCAAGTATGAACTAAGTTCAATGTTGATTAAAAAGGAATTATTAGTTACACCTAGGAAATTAGCATATTCTTAAAGATATGAAATGGATATTCTTAAAAAAGATGAAAAATCTATACATGAATGTGAAAAATTAAATTTACCATTATATACACACATACACTAAAAATTTCATGTAATAAATTATATACATTATGCATATATGGCTTTGCATTGAATTCATATTGCTATTTTTATAATATTTATTTACTAAATTTTTCATTCCTTGTTGTTTAAATTTAGGATCTATAATTGCAACCATAATATATAAATAAGGGATATTTTTAAAATACTTATTCCATTTTGGTAATTATTAATTAATAACAATTTCAAAATCATTACTACTTCTAAATTTTAAAAATACAAAACTACAATTAAATAAAATTCCATACAATGAATGAGGCATAGGATAATAAGAATTTAATGAAAAGTTAATTGCTTTATAAAATATTTGTAAAAATTGTAAGAAAAAATTTGTCCTTTTTCATTTGGCATTTATAATATGATAATTATCTTGCATTTTTAATGAATAAAAATAACTCACAACATCTTTATATTCTATACAAAATTCTAATATATTAAAAGCAAAGTTTCAGCACATACAAACATCTTGTAGGGCATCTTGAATTTCTTCAGGATTTCACACATAATTGCTTCCAACTATATTTTCTAGCAAGTGATGATTTCATAAAAAAAATTGTACTTTTAAGATTTTATACAAGTAGAGAAATAGATTTTAATGCATCTTAAATAATTAAATTTAAAATATGATGTGTATATCTAAGAAAAAAAATTAAGCATTAGGAATAAAATCTAAAGATGAAATCAAAATTCTAATAGCACTACTAATATTAGATGCATTATCAAAAGTAATTAAAAATATCTAATCAGATATTATATATTCACCACAAATATTTATTTTATAAAAAGTAATAGTTAATGTATCATATGGTAGTATAATAGGTTAAAAACAAATAATTCTTTTATGTAAAATAAAACTATGATTAATATAATGAGCAATTACGCAGATATAACTTATTTAGAATGATGATGTCTAAATATAAAATATCAGATGTAAGTGCAATCTTACTCAATTTTTTCAACAAAAATTTGCTAAAATCATTTTCTTTTTACTAAATATTTTCATAATTTATTAACACTAGTGTTTCTACTCATACCACTCCATTAAAAATTAAAATGATGGAGAAATCCATTAAATTTTGGACAACTTACTAAACCAAAAAGCATTCTAGCATGACAAATCTCTTTATACAATTGATATTCATAACTATCTTAACTAGCTATATTAGGATCCTTTTTTTTTTATGAGCACCAACAATATTCACAAGTTTAAAAAAGTAATGACATCTTAATGAAGCAATACTAATATAGTTATCATATTTATAGGATTTTAGACAATATTTAAAAAATATTTTATCTACATCATTTACCCATTTTACATAAAAATAAATCTCTATATGGGAGCTTTCTTATCTTTTTGTTAAATCTATGATATCGGAGTGTCTATATTCTTACGACTATGAACATGTCATGTGAAAGAGAGATATTGAGGAGGAAGAAGAGAGGATATAAATTTGAGTGTGCTTGAAAAATTATTTGTAAAATAAGGAACTACATTATCTTTAAAAAAAATTGGTTATCCACAAAATTTTGTATATCATTGAAATCATTTAAATTCATTGTTATAAATTAATAATATTAAGAAAAAAGAATTACTAATATAAAAATTAACAAGAATGGCAATTGTGAAATCAATAAAAATAATATAAAAATTCAATAATTAAAACTAAATAAAAATTGAAGAAAAATTTAAAAAAAACTAAATAAAAATTATAAAAATTTAAGTAAAGATAATTGAAGATTTTCATCAATGATCTTTTTTGGAGCGAAGAATTAAATAATTTAAAATTTCATGCATCACCTTCAATTTTCAATTAACTCTGAAACTTGGACACTTGTAATTTTCGATGAAAATTTTACAAAATCTAAAAAATTGAAGAGAGAAAAATGAAAATTTATTATATAAATTTAATTTGATTAAAAAATTATAAAAGAATAAAAATAAAAAAAAATGCAAGAACTAACCATTGCAAAGCAACAACCAGCGACTAACAGCTAATCAATGGTCCCTTAGCTGGCTAATCGTTGCCCTGCAACAGCGCTCTGCCACTTTTCCTACGCTTTCTAAGAGAGCAACGCGGTAAGCATGACTACAGCAGAATGCCAGAATCTTTATTACAAAGTAACGGGGCCTTTCAAAATTTTTTGGGTAAATGTAATGGGTATTTTTATTTTTTTTTAAAAAAATGCTACAGGAAAATTCTTTAATAAATATATTTTTTAAAAGATAAATTTAATTTTAGCATTAGAAGTTATATATATATATATATATATATATATATATATATATATATATATATATATATATAGATTTTGAGATTGTTTACTTCGTTTTAATAATATAAAAAATTCTATTTTTTTGAGATATAAAAAAAATAAATTGTTTAATTAATTATTATCTAATGAATTAGGGAAATGAAATTTTTTAAAAAATCATACTTCTCATAGAGTATAAAAAATTACTTACTTCTTCTTTAATTAAGTTCTACTTCCTATAAAATTTGTAAATATAATGATAAAATTATCTTTATTAAATTTAATTAAAATATATTAATACTTTTTAAGATATTTAAAATTAAACTAAATAAAATATAAGAAATTACTTTCTAAAAAATATTATTTTTATATGTTAACTAAACAATTTTAAATAATTCTCAAAAAATTTATATAAAAAATTATTTATTAAAAAGTTTAATTTATCATAAAAAATTACTTCCCGTATTAATTAATCAAATGATTCCTTTATCTTGTTTGGACATACAAACTAATAATGACCTTATTATTTACGGTATGAATAAAGTAATACCTACTATAAGTTGCATTATAGAGATAAACTGCTAAAGGTCCCAAATCAAAGGGAAAGCTTTTATCTATTTATTTGAATAAATTTTTATAATATATATTGATAATATTAAACATATAAATTTAACAATTTTAACATTAAATATTATTTAATATTATTTTAACATATATAATTTTAATATATAATTTATAATATATTAAAATTATAATTATATATTAAAATTATAACTTTAATAATTAATCTTATATTACTTATTATATATTACTATACTAATAAATTATTTTAATAATTTGATAGACTAATATTTATTGGATCGGATTAACCAATTCAAATCAATCTCAATTCTAAATTAAGTAAAATTATATTAATTATAAATTAACCTGTTCAACTCAATTTATTTTGATACATCTAAAAAATATAATAGTATTTTATAACTACTTTGAAGGAGTGGTGGAGCCAGGTAATCCCGCTACTGTCAACTTGCTTCTTCGTCCGTTATCATTAAATCGGGTTAACTACTGTGCTATTATTAATCATCCTTCGTTATTATCATAAAATGTGATTAACCACTCAATTGCCTATAAGGATATCTTATTATAATTTAAAAATATTTTCAAAATATTTAAATTATTTAAAATATAATATTATAATATTTTAAAAATCTTTTTGATTAATCCAAATAATTTAATATGACACTCCTATCAATTACATTTCTGAAAATCACGTTCGCAAAAATATTATAATCTTCAGAATGTATGATTTAAACTTTTCTTAGGAATTCAAAAATTCACGTTTTTTTTTCAAGCCTAAACAATAACATGATTTAGTTTCAACCCATTAAGAGGGCTAACTACACGAATTAAACAACATCATTGTATTCACCAAAGAATTTAAATTTATTCTATATAAAGTATTTTACATTATCATCCAATCATAAAAATTATCTTCACAATAGTATTTAATTATGTACTGTTATATTAATAAAAAATTATTAAATTTCTTTTAATGCTATTAAAAATTCTCAATATTACTTTTTTGATAACACGTCATGTAAAAATACTTTATACTATCAATATATTAAATTTAAACTCTTCATCACATACCATCCTTTTGTAAAATCATTTAAACTATAAATGATTTTTATTATTTCGCTAAAAGTGATTCTTATTATTTCGGCCAACATTTGTCAAGTTCTTTGTTAATTTAAATCCTCCCTGTTACTAAAATAAAATGACTAAATAAATTTAGAAAAGATATTGATATAGAATTTTTTTTTAATAAAATCATAACCCTACTAAATAAGAGATTGTATATTTATCTCCCTTAAATCAAAAGAAATTGATATAGAAGAAATTGAGGGCGACCCAATTCTTTGTCTACCTCCTCTGAAAGGACTCACCTCCAATGAATTTACTCTACTTCATTTCGTCCATCCCCATCAACTTCCTTATCTCCTTGAAAACCAGACCTCAAATACCAAACCTTTCAACTTTTACCATGTTCCAGCTGCTGTCAAAATGATTGTGTTTGAATATACTTTTATTTTTATTTTTATATTTTTAAAATCTATTCTCAAAAGTTATTTTTTATTTTAAAAAATTGAATTAAATAAAAATAAATATTAAAAAGTGTTCAATATTATAAATAAAAAATATTTAATAATATAATTATAAAATTAATATTCAAAACAAGAAAATAAATGAAGAAAATATTTAAAAATTATTTTTATTTTTAAATTACACATTTCAAAAATAATTTTTTAAAAATAAATTCTCAAAATAAATTTTCAAATAATTTCTTCTATTTTTAAAAATAAAAATATCAAAATCTGCTTTTAATTAAAAACAATAAACAAGCTGTCCCTTCCAAAAACGTTGTTATCCTGTCTCTTCCCTTCGCATGCATTTCACATACCCTGTCTTATCCATGCCTAAATGAAAAACATTTGGTTTCAGAGTTCCCTCCTAGTTAGTTCAGAATTAATCACTTCTCTCAACTTCCACTGTGACTACATAATCCGCAAAACGCATGTACTGAGACAATGCCTCTTGGATTATCAATTAAAGAGTTGAAAACGAAGGAAGAAAAACATTTCCATCACCATTTAAGTCTAGTCCACTTATTTTTTTGGAAAATATTTTTTATTAAAAAAATTATATGTTCGTGAATGAAAATGTGATATATGATCTCCATACTTTATTACTAAAATAAAAAAATATAAAACTATAATAATGGAAAAAAACTTCCTCTTTGAAAAAGAGGAAATTATTTTCTATCAAACTTTCTGCACTTAACATGAGACATATGAAATATTTTCCATCATCTTAATTATTTATAAATATATTTTTATGAAAAAAGTTTTCTACCAAAATAAAAGAAGTTAAAAAATGCCAAAAACTTCCTTTTGGTTACATCAATAGAAGAAAAACTAACATCTTAATAAGCTACCTAGTAAATATCAGGGCACAAATAGTTAAGCATGGAGAGAGACTTTGATGCATCAATTGCATCGATGCATCACTAGTTTAAGTTTAAGCGGTTGGATTTTATTCATTCTATGCCGTAGATTAATGGTGCAACAATGCAAATGATGCACCATACCATAATCATTATCTAGGCATGGCGAGAAATGCATTGCAAATAGAAGTTTGTTAGCCAACCTTTTCACTTCTCATTCTTAATTTCTTATTGCTTTATCAATAATATATCGTGGAAAATGTGGGGAAAAGCGAGGAACACGTAGATCATAGTCAATAAGTTTCTACAACAGATCAGCAGGTCAAATTCGTTTGCATTCTGCCAATAAGGATATAAATTCAACTTTTTCTTATTGTTAAAAATAGCAAAAGGTTATACCTACTCAGGTATCAGAACAGAAACCAGCAAATCATCAGAAGTCTGACTTCTTTCTCACTCGTTGGAAGGCGCATCCTCCGGTGGATTTCCCCATTCTATTGAAAAAAAAAGAAAACGTATGTGATAATTTTCTCCACCTTTATTTGGAGAAGTTATGCATGAAAGAAAAAGAAATGTTGCACCAAACATGCTTGGAATTTTTTTTTCCATGGATAATAGACTACATATTCATGGACATTAGCCTTCTTAACATATGCATAGATTTTGTAGAATACTTAATACAGACACGCATACACAAAGAAAATTGGAGTTTTTGGATGGCATAAAATTCTTGGAAAAGAGAGAGAGAGTCTCAAGGTTGCAAGAAGTTAAGTTATAATAACCGGGTCTTGGGATGATGGCATGGACTTAGCCGACTCACAGGATGGATTCACATCCATCTGTCGCCGCTCTTTGTTATAATCCATGCTAGACATATTTGGTGAGTAAGCTGCTGCAACCCTGCAATAAAAGCATTTTTTTTAGAAACAATGTGTAGTGCTATTGTGTATAAGCATAGTAATCAGTAGACAAACTTCAAGACCATCGAACACTCCATTCTAAGCCAAAGTTTTCTTTGTAATGATAGACAATATTTTGTGGGTTTCTGTAAACCCTTTTTCTATAGTTTGCAGTGAAATTTTTATACCAAAATACATAAATATGAAAATAAAAATTCAAAAATTATAGTCATGTACTTAACTATTGACACATGACAAGTTACATTGGTTAAAATACAAGAAAAAGCCTAAAATGGAAAAAAATTCTACATAAGTTGGATTGATCCCTTACAAAATCTCCATCATATAATTAATTTACCTACCAAATTTTGTTGCAAATAGAGCTTGTTTGCTTACTTGTTTGATTCACAAGAGCGGCTTGTGACACCATGCCATGCATAGGCTTTTATTTAATTCATAATAAAATTAAAAATTGAATAAAATTTACATCTTACAATTTTCACACAATGAATGAAAAAATGAAATTAAAACTTTTTATTAACTCTTATAATATTATATAATGCATATGAAGATAAAATTTAAATTAACAGCTACTTTTTATTTTATATTTGTTTCTTGATATATTCTATTAATGAATATTATAAAAATTTGTACTATTATATATTACACAAATATATAAATATGATAAAATTAGCAAATATCATAGGACCTTTAAAAGAAAAAGTAATAAGATGAATAAAGTAAAAAAGTAGAAAAAAAACTTAATAAATATAATTTTTTTCTTGTAAATTTTTAGTAGGGAGATTTGAATTAAAAAAATTATTTCCTTGAAAGTAATCTTTTTCTTAGATTGAGATTTGTGTATTTATAAAAACCTTAAATAAAATATGAAACAAGAATATAAATTTTAATTACTAATGATAATAATTAAGTTTAAAAGTAATATTTTTTATTATAAAAGTACATTATTACCTGATCTTTATGCATTTATGTCTTTCCATATCGTTTGCTTTTCTATGATCATTTTCTGTATTAAATATATCGATTTATTAATCCTCAATTTAATTATGCATCCTGTAAGAATACCATAGAATTCACTCTAAAAATGGTGCTTGCTATATTAGTACACAAAGGTTTCGAAATTCAAGATAAGGTTATTAATTCTAAAACTTGTATGTAAGATATTTATTTAATAAGTTATGATTTTGAAGAATTCATTTTTAAGTATTTTAATAATTATCATAAAAATAATAAATAAATTACTTATTCTTGTTTGAATATTTTACTATCACTACAAGAATTACATAATTACCAATAATCATGACCATCGATAAAGTAAAATATAATCATCAATAATTTTTTTAGTGATATAAAATTAGTCATCGATTACCATTTATTGTTTCACAAATTTTATTGATGGCCCTCCTTTCCTCACTGCCCCCTCAACAAATAAAATGCTTCCTATGTCATTTAAAATTAAGTTTTAAATATTTTCTTCCTTGTCAAATGTACAATTTTATAAATAATAATTTTACAAAATAAAACTTGAAAAGTTGATAGTAGAGACACCAAGTGTAATTAAGCACTTCCACTAAATGCAGCTGCAAATGAAAGTTGTTGTTCATCATTTCCCCATGTTCTGAAGGCTTTGCTTGGATGCCCAAAAATAAAAATAAAAAAGAAAGAAAAATTTGAAATTTAATCCTTTTTTTGTTTAGATAACAAAAAAAGAGGAAAGCAAACTCAAAAGTAAAATGTCCGGTAATAGTTTTCTAATCAATTCAAAATTTAAAATGTCTAGTAATAATTTTCTAATCAATTCAAAATTTAAATTTTTTCCTTTATTTTTTATGCAATTTAAATTTAAATATTTTCTCTTTTTCCAATCCTATTTTCTTTTAATCTATTCAACATAATAGCAAAACTTACCCCAAGAAACTTCATTCAACATTATTAAGACTTGAAAGAGCATAGTAGCAAAATGTTACTCCAAGATATTGCCATCGTATATAATTTTATATAAATAGTAATTCATTAAAAGCATATATCAATATTATATATTATCTTTTAATGTATATTGGGAGGGACTTTTTTAAATTATTTTTTTAATTATGAATTATAAATAATAGTTAAGGAATAAAATAAGTTATGAGAATTTTCATTGACTAATTGTGAGGCCTCCTTTTAGGTTAAAGATTTTTTATTTAATGTAAAAAGTCTTTAACTCAAATAACACATGATATCCCCTAAAATTTTATCCTTTCGTTGCAATTAAGATTTCATTTCTGATTCTTTCATATATTTAGGATTTGAATAATTCATTTAATAATGGATTTGAATCGTAGAGAGTTTATGAAGAGTGGTATACTTGATGATAAAACTCAATTAATTTTATGTACTTTTAATTCATACAAAATAATGTATGCATTCGATTTTTTTTATTTAAAAAAATTAAATGTATAGTTGTATCTTAAATATGAAAAGTTAAGTTAAATTTTAATACTCTTATAATATAAAAATTATTTAAATTTTATTTATATAAATAAATATTTAATTGAGATGAAAATAAATTTACAATCCGTCCCTCACACGGACTCACGGGCTCATTACATTGCGATAAAGTTTGAAAAAGCTAGTCTTCACTTTCATATCTCCACGAAGCCTTATCCACAATTCTTTCTCTTGTAAAACATGCGACAAGGCCCCTGGACATGAATTATTTTGCTTGGGCCATGTTGCGGGTCTTTCCTGTCTATTCATCATGAGCCCACAAAGCACACACAACTGGTTTGTACTGCAAACATTAATTAGTAATTTACCGATCAAACATAATATAATATAAATTTGCATTGTGTTATACGTAGATTTTTAGAATAGTTAGATTTTAAGCCAAGGTCTAATCTCTATCTTATATACATGTATAGTTAATTAGAATAATACAACCTGAATTTTCTGTATGTTCTCTCTTTGAATTTCACACTGTATGAAGAAGGTTACAAAATCCTTACTTTTCCCGTTTTTTTTTCCTACCACTGCTGCCATTGCGTTTTCCGAAGCTGCTACTGCTTAACCCTTCTTCTTTATTTTGCACACTAAAAAAATAAAATTCATTTTATTTCATTTTTAAATAAATTTTTTTATTTGGGATCAATTATATAAAATATAATTTTATTTTACTTTAAAATGAATTTTTTGGCTTGGAACTTTATTAAAATTTATGAAATTTATTTTAAATATTTATATTTATAATATTATTCTGAAAAGTGAGAGAGAGAAAATTTAAATAAAAAAATAATTATTAATAACTTAAAAAATTATAGGTAAAATTATCGACTAAAAATATTACATTTGAAATGAAATGAATTTTTATCAAATTCTATCTAATTTTTTAAGATTTCAAAATGATAATAATGTAAATAAAATAAAATTTTAAAAATTTAAACCAAACCTAATTTTTTTAATAGAATTCATTTCAAAATACTGCACAACCATTACTGCCCACCTCGAAATTCCTTCTTTAGCCTCCCACCAAAGTCTTGTTGCGGACGAGCCCAGCGTACGCCATCACGCGCGGCCTATCCTCCTGGTGCATTGTTATTTCGTCGCCAAGCTGCTTCTCCGCTACGTGCCTATCCTCGCCACCGGCATCGCTGAGCTCGTTGTCCCTTTGCCCGCTAACAATTAGAGTTTCATTGGCAATCATCACTGCACATGCCACCACCGTCCGCCGCAAATTCGAACTTTTCCAGTCCCAATCTATTTTTTCCGTTGAGCGTGGGTCCTCATCGTCGGTACCACTGTATTTAGCACGATTTGCTCTGTCAAAGAAATCTCAAATAGAGTTGTTATAATAATCAAATTAGTCTTGATTCTAACCCAATCTTTCTCATATATAGAAGTTTATTAGCATTTTATTCAAGAAAAGGTGCTTTCTAGCTATATGGTCATTATCTATATTAATTTTAATGATCAGCTAGCTAATAATCTTATTAAATATTTTAGAAATTTTTGTAATTGATTTATTTGTAACAAACTAAATACATATAATTTATATGTTCCAATTTGAACGAAAGTGTTAAAATAATATATATTTATATTATTTTATATGAAAACTTTCTAGAATAGTTAGGTTTTAAGTGCAATTTGGCCTAATCTATCTTTTACACACACACATACAACCTGAATTTTTCGTATGCTCTTTGTCCCTAAATTCTACCAGAGTAAGCAACTGCTTCCCAAGCCGTGATGGGCTCTGAATGATTGCTGATGAATCAACTATTAAACAAAATTGAGAATTCCTTTTACATTATTAGTTATTGGTTCGTTCTAGTTTTTATCATTTCCTTTATTTCCAAAATTTGCTCAATCTTCATTTCAAAATTCATGACAATAGATAGATATAAACAAGCTTTGAGAACTTTTCCTTCATATTTTTATAAAAAAAGTTGCAATCTTAGCCCTACAGAAAAGTTGCCCACATTTCAAATCACACCAATATGATACGGTCGACTCTGAAATGAATGTTGATCAGATTTTTGAAGTCATCTCTAGTGTGGAATTGATGTGGTTAGCAAGCTTCTCAAGGCACTGACATGATAAATCTATTAACATAGCCGAAAAAGAAAGTTTGCTATAACTTCATGGGTGCAGAAAATTTGTCCAATCTCAACATGTTGTTCGAACAAATCAACATTCTTTCAAAACAGCAAGGGACAGCTGTGACTTTGAAATTGAATTCGTTTCATATATAACTTTTCTAGAGTTAGTTTCATTTCATTTTAATAGAAATAATTTTAATTCATTTATAAATAAATTATTTTATTTAAAATATATTAAAATATATAAATTTTAATTAAAAAATAAATTTTAATGATATCATAATAAATATAATATTAAAAAAATAAAATTTTAAACTAAATAAAATAAATTTTAATAAAAACTTTACTAAATTGAATGGATTTTATAATGGTATAAATGTAGTTAAAATAAAAAATGTAAATGAAATGAAATGAAATTTATACTTAAAGTTAAGTACTATTTTATAAAGAAATTCATTATTAAATAATATAAATTTTTATTTTTAATTATGGCAAACAAAATGTAAAAGGAAATCGATTGTTATAGTTAAAAATGCGGGTTAACATTGAAACTTTTCACAAAATAGAGATAAAAATGCAATTAAGCCTAATGGTTTAAACTTATACACCACCAAATCGATTGTTGTTGAAAAATTCATTAAAGAACAAACGGCAGCCTGATGGTTTAAATTTATGAATTATCCCCTATATTTTTTACTACTATTTTTTTTTTTTTGTTGTTGTCAAGTGCTCAAGGGCTACTCCAGCATAAATGGAATGTACTCCTTATTATTATTATTATTATTATTATCCACTTGTAGGCTTGCTTTTTAATTTTTTATATTCCAATTATTTCAATTTCTATAAATATATCATACTAATATGGCGACTTCTGCGGTGCAAATAGAGAAAATAGTCGTATGACATGCATCATCATACATGACAATATCCTAATATGCATAAAGGATAAATATAACTAATAGTTGATAGTTAGCATTTTTATTACTGGATCATTCAATTATTGAAAAGCGTAGCTTAAGTCCTTATTCCGGAAATTTATAAATGTAATCATTTTTTGGTTCATATAACATTATCTTACAATACTATTATCGATCCATACATGGGTTTAGTTAAAAATTACAACTCAGACTAAATATTTATTTTACCAATTTCTTTATAAAATAGCAACTGTAAATCTATTTAGGTGGACAGCCACTTCTACTAAACTCATAGCTTATTATTAATATACAAATTTTATATGTGATAATTATTAAATTATTTTTAATTAAATAACTTTAAAATAAAAACACAAAAATATTTCTTTTAAAAAATCTCCTAGAATTGTCCTATAAAATTTAATGTGATCTATTAAAATATATTAACTGATTGAAGTCACATTAATTAAAAGAAAGGATAATCCATCATAAAAATAACAAAAAGATAAAATAAAAAAAATTAGGTGCACTGAAATAAAACGAAAATTATAATTGAAAAACTATTTTACACAAATTTCTATAAGATTTTATTTTTCAAATTTAGTAAAACAATAAAAACTAATAAGAATTCATACAACAACTAAAATATAAAATAACTCGTATATCATGACTGATGGGGAATTCACAAACTATCTATACATACTAATAATTAAATTAAAATTTGAATATATAAAAGATGGAATATATTTTTTTCGGTAACATGGAAGAAAGTTTATAAGGTAACATTAACTATTACTGTACTACTAAAAATGGCTTGAAAACATCAAATTTAAGCAAATAAAATCGTTAAAAAAAATTGGCTTGAGGATTCATTTACCTTGTGTATAATTTTTGTACTACCTGCTAAAAATCTATACTATAATATTAAAATAATCTTTTTTTTTTCCTTCATTGCGCGAGGACATATGTCATGCTTTGTTTCTTCTATTTTTTCATTTTCCCGCCCAAACCAATATTTTTCTTTCCTTTTTCGTTTTTTTTTTCATTCTATCACTTACAAATTTTTAGTTCTTACATAAATTCTCTTCTCCACTTCTTTTCATTTATTCGATTACTCCACTACATGTTATATATATATATATAGACACACATTACCTTATTGCATTTTTTTATATTTATTCTTATTAATTACCTCTTAAATGCTGATATTACCAAATAATTTAGATATAGATAATATATTTTATTTTTATTATAAAAATATTCAATAAGTAAAAGATTTACTTTAATTAAATTTCCTTTCATATTTTTATTACTTTTAAAATATAACACAGTTTTCCCTTTTTTTTTTGTTTTATTACCCATTAAATTATGTACATATTATTGTGTAATATAATTTATTGCATTTTTTTTATATTCACTCATATTAAATTTTGAATTTTTTTAAGTTATAGATTTAATTTTAGTTGAATTATTTAAGCAATGTTCCAATTTTTTTACTTTTATATTATTTTACAGCTCACTATTTATTTCTCTTCTTTTTATTTGGTTTGTGGCATATTTTTCTTCTTTTCTTTTCTTATGTTTACTCATGTTATTTATAACTTATATACTAATTTCACAAACATGTGTATATATATAATATGATATATTTTATTTTTAGTACAAAATTATTTTAAATAAGTTAAAAATATATTTAATTGAATTATATATTATATTTTAACTTTTTTTAATTACTTTACAACTCACCAATTATTTCTCTCCTATTTATTTGTTACAATTCAATTTTTTTTACAATTTAAACGTTAATATCATTAAATATTCTATATCTAACTATTAAAACAAGTTTTTTGTCACTTTTTTATTATTTTTTGGAACAAGTTTCAACCTTATATAAATTTTTTTCCTTTCAAAACCTTTTATTCTTCTTAATCTAATAATATCCCTTTTATAACTTCTTTTTCTATTTGTAAAATTTTTTGGACTTTGTTTTAACTCTTATGCAAGTTTATGTATCTTTATATATTTTTTATTTTACATATTTATTTTTATTTTATAAATTTAGATTGTATTTTTTCACTTTAGTGTTATGTTACATCTCATGTATTGTTTCTCTTTTTTTAATATACTCAATTACATGTTCATTTTTTTAATTTCATTTTTAACTTCTTTATTATTTATAACTCATATACTATTTTTTCACCAACTTTATTATATTTTTCATATCCATTTTTATAATTTATAATCTAACTACATATTTTATTTTTAACTTTTACAATACTACTTTATAGCTTTTTTATTATTTCTCTTCTTTTGATTAATTTATTTTATTGAATCTTGGCCTTTTTCTCTTTTTTCATGTGAATTGTCATTATTTATAACTTACATATCAATATTAGAAAGTAATATAGACATCGCATGATATATTTAAATTTATTATAAAATATTTTAAATAATTTAAAATTTTAATTTAGAAAATATTAATTAAAATAATTAATCACATACATTATTATTTATTAAAAATGTTTAGCAATTAAAATTAAATTTATTTATTTATTTAAAATTTAGAAATATTTTTAATTTCAAAATTTAGTGTTATATTCTAAATTAAATATATAATAATTGATATTTTGTCAAAGGCATAAACTTTCATTACTTCACTTTATTTAAATATTTTTATATAAAATTTTTATAGCTTCATTTCTATTATCTATAATTCAAATATTAATATCATTAATTAATATAAATATAATATAATAAATTTTTTTATTTTAAATAATTTAAATAATTTAAAATTTTATTTTAACTGAATTATTTAACCATATATTATATTTTTTAACTCTTATATTACTAAATATAAAAATTACATGCTCTTATTTTCATTTGCTCTATTACATATTTTGTTTCTTTCCTTTTTATATTATCAATCCTGCTATTAATAGTTTAGATATTAATATCAATAAAAAATTGTACATGCAATATGTTACATTTTATTTTTATTTTAAATAAATCAAATTTCAATTCAATTGAATTATACTATACTTTCTAATTTTAACACTTATATTATTGTATAATTCACTTATTATCTCTTATATCTAAATATTATTACATATTTTTATTTTTATGTATATTACTATTATTTATCACTTAAACACTAATATTACATCTTAATATATAAAATTTTTTATATAAAAGATAAAATTAAATTACTTTTTATATATTTAAGTATTATAGATGCAAAAAGATAAACTTAAATTTTTTATAAAAATATTTCAAAAAATTAGAAGTTAATAAAATATTTTAATTGAAATAAGTAAGTATATATTCTATTATTTAATATATTTTTAGAAATAAAAAAATTATTTAGTTAAAATTTATTAATATATATTATTTTGATATTATTTTACTAAATTTTAAATTATATAAAATATAATAGAGATTTTATCAAAGCTTTATATCTTACGCACTATTTCACTTTTTGGTATTATTTTTTTCAACTTGAATAAATTAAAATTTAATTATATATGTTATATTATATTTTTAATTTAACTCTTATATTACTATATAATTCACTTATTATCTTTCTTCATTACATATATAAATATATATTATTGCATATTTCTTTTTTTGTCCCTATTACAATTATTTATTGTTTAGATGCTAATATTATAAAGTATTATATATAGAAAATGATAAATATAAATTTTTTAAAGCAATATTTCAAAAAAGTTTAAAATTCAATAAAAATTGTTAGTTGAAATAATTAATTGTATATTCTATTATTTAATAAAATATTTAAAAAGTAAAATAAATTTATTTATTTAAAATTTATTAATCTATATTATCTTAATATTATTCTGCTGTGTTTTAAATTACATAAACTATAAGTGAGATTTTATCAAGATTTTACAGTTACACACTATTTAACTTTCTATTATTATATTTTTTAATTTAATTTAATTTTAATATATTTATAATTTCAACTATTATGTTACTATATAATTTACTTATTATTTATTTTCTTTAAATACTTATATATATATATATTCTATTGTATATTTTTATTTTTTTATGTTTATTAAAATTATTTATCACATAGGCACTAATATTATAAAGTATTATAGTTTAAAAATGATAAATTTAAATTTTTTACAAACATTTTGAATAAGTATAAAATTCAAAAAATTATTAGTTGAAATAATAAATAAAAAATTATATTATTTAATAAAAATATATAAAAATTAAAATAATATTTTAAACATCTTAATATATATTATCTAGATATTATTTTATACTATCTTAAAATATATATAATATAATTAAAATTTTATCAAGAATTTACGGTTTGTGCACCATTTCACTTTCTATTATTATTATTATTTAACTTAAAAATTAATTTACTTAAATATATATTATATTTTTAACTTATATATTATTTAATATTAGATTCACATCACCTTTTTCTTTTATTCCATTGCATCTTCTTTTCTATTTTTAATACCATCATGTTATTTGTAATTCATATGTTAATATCATTAAGAAGTATAAATCCAAAATGATATGTTTTATTCTTTTATTATTTTTATTTTAAATAATTTAAATTTTCATTTTATATAAATTGCTTAAGTACTTATTATAATTGTAACTTTTAAATTACTTGACAACTTATATCTTTTTTTGTCTTTTTTTACTTGTTACATTGTATTTTTTTCTTTTTCATGTCCTTTTCTGTTATCTACAACTTAAATAATAATTCACTCAAAGGTATATATGTATATGTGTATGTATATAAAATATCATTTATTTAATTTTATTATAAAAATATTTTAAACAACTTAAAATTTTAATTTGAAAAGTATGAATCAAATTATATAATTACATATTTCTTAAAAAATTAATAAATTAAAATAAATTTATTTATTTAAAATTTACCAATATTTTCTTTATGTCAATTTTTAACTGCTATATTTTAAATTAAATATAATTTTTTACTATTCACATAATATTATTATTCCTTTTATCTTCTTAATTACATATTTTATTTTATATTTTCCTATTTGCTTCTATTAATTACAATTTAGATATGAATATTACTGAATAATATGAATGTAACATAATTTTTATTATAAAATATTAATTTAAAATTTTAATTAAATTGAATTACTTAACTACATATTATAATTTTTAATTCTTATATTATATAGTAAAAATTTGTTATTTATAAATTTAAATATATAATTATAAAATAAATATAATAAATTAAATTCATTAACTTTTACAATTTTTTATTTCACTTAAAAAAATAAATACTTGTATATTGTACGGGCCAAAAAAACTAGTTTAAAACTAATTAATACTCTGTTATGCATTTTCCTTCTTCATTCTCCATCCTCCATAACTACATGTTTGTTGAAACAAGAAACTAAACATTTATACTAATAGTGCCAGCAGCCGATGGCACACAATATTATGATTTGGTGTTTTTTCTTTTCAATATATTAAGTTTGAACATGAGATCTGCAATTAAATGGATGTCACACATATACTTTGTAATTGCTTGAAAATAACAGCGTAGCTGTGAAAATATTATAAAAATAAATATTTAAAGCCATATTTGATTTTTAATAATAAAATAAGTTGATTAATCTGCAGAACTCTGATCCTAGGTAATCTTCATTTCTCACACTGTTTTCTCTCCCTCTTGGAGGCTGAAAAACAGTTAGGATGGCTTGGTTCGTTGTTGGAAAATAAGCTGGCCACGGAGGACAAAGCCGACACTTTTCAAATTATATAATAATTACCACATTTATAAATAAAGAATTAATCATTTTGTGTCTTTATTTTATTTTTAATCTTTGTATTATATAAATAAATATTATAAACAAAGAAAATATTATATTAAAATATTATACTATTTTTTCAAAAAATATTTTAATTATTTAATGTAAATATAAATATCCTAAAATTATATATCTTGAATAACTATTATAATATTCTTATATATGTGATGATGTTGTATCTCATCTAAAAAAAGTAAAATCAAGTTTAACCATTTGTATCAATCTTACTTTAATATTATATAAAAATAAATTTAACAGTACTAATTAATTTTTAAAAAGACCTCACAAAAAATCTCAAATATTATTGTTGTTAATTAAAGAAGACTTGTATCAATATAACCAAAAAAAGTACAGAAATTTAAAAGCTTTATATGTCCATAAAATATGGACACATGATATTTGTTAAAAATTACATTAGATACATTCAATTATGAATTAATAGATAGAATTTATAATTAATCAATGTAAAAGGAAAAATGAATAAATTTTTATTATTTTAAATGTTCTTTAATTTATTATAATGTGAGTTTTGAATTAAATAAGGGTAGAGACTGTGGTGTATCACGGTATATGGTGCACCATTGCTTCATTCAACCTGCGCAGTACTGCGCAGCTTAAAAAATTTGGGCCTTTAGATGAATTAGTACACCATACACCATGGTGCACCATAGTCTCTCCCTTAAATAAGTCATACTTAATATACACCAATGTTAAAATATTTGTCAACTACATTTAATTTTATGAATTTTAATTTTGAGAAGTATAATATCAAAATATAGTAATTTATCTCACTGAAGACAAAGAAAAATTAAAATTTTAAAACAAAGAGTAAAAATATAATTTAAATTTTCTAATAACATATGTTTGTTTTAAAATGGTGGCAACAAATAATAATACTAACATATATAAAATAATGTCAACAAAAATAATAATAATAATAATAATAATAATAATAATAATATTATGATGGATAAATAAATATGTTAAGTTAACTATATATTAAAGGGTTATAAATTATTTTGTGATTTATTTAAAATTTTATATTAGGTCATAAATGAATCAATAATAACCCATTCATTTTTTATTTTACTTATATCCATCTTAACTTATCCATTCCTTTTATTATACTTTTTGCTCAGAGGTTTTTTTTTTGGTAAGTCTTTTGCTTATAATTTTGATCTTTGTTTGACATCATCGTACACTTAGTGATATTAGGATAATTACATTTTGATTTTGTAATATTCTTGATCATTGTTAAAGTCATTTTAATTTCTATTTGAAGGGATATTGTTTTCCTTTTTTAATTTTTCAAGGGCCATGCTCCATAATTAATTTTGAAACAAAAATCTTCAAATTAGAACTATCTAATACTTGCATTTTAATCACTACATTCTCAACTTGAGGACTGAAAACATTGATGATAAAATTATACAAAATATCCAATAATAACAAGTTTATTACCTGTAATTTTATTGAAAATAATACAGGTTTGTTTATTTTGATATAAAATATTTTCTATAATAATATGATTATAAAATGTTAAAATTAAAAAATATTTTATTTATTTAATGTTAAATATAAGGAGTTTGAAAAAAATATCATCCTCTATTTAAAAAAAATTATTTTCCTCTACAATCATACTTTAAATATTATTTTTTTAATAACAAGCAATTAATACAAATGGTTTGTTGATCACTCTTTCATTAATATATATAAATGATATTTTTCAATAAAAAATGTAACAAACGAAGTATACATTTTCTACTTTTATACTACTACAATTTTCAAAATTTCATTCACTACAAGAATGTTATTGGGTTAAGGTGGCTTGAGCTGCCTCAAATAAATGCAAACTTTTTACATTTATGGTGAAGGTTAAATTGATGGTATGCAACCCTTCGAGTAGAAGTAGTTTGGAGTTCAAATCCTCCCTTTTGATAATTTACATTTTTTGTAAACTCATTAAAATATTTTTCAAATTCATTAACCCTTTATATTCAAGTGGCCACAAATCTCTAATCTCTTCTTTCTCTTACCAAACATCACCTAAATATTGAAGTTCTTTAGTTAACCTATTTCCAACTCATTTGATAACAGTTGAATAGTTAAGGGAAAAACCTTCCAAAAAAAAGGGAAATAGGAATAAAGTAAATTTTTTCAAAATTAAATAAGTAAATTAAATTATCTGAAAAAATGCAAATTGAAGGATAGTTTAACATATAGGAAAAAAAATAAATTCAATAATATTAAAAAGAAGTTATTTGAATCTTACCAAAACAAAATAAAATTTCCCCCCTTCTCATACCTTTGCCATGAAGAAATAAGATGAACAAAATAAATATCATTGAAGACCCTCATACACATTGTCACAGTAAAATCAATATCGAACTCTATGTTTCCTTATTAGTCAAATCTTAGAGTCCTCATAACATTTCAATATCAATATATAAAAAAAAGACAAATAAATCTTCTTATAACTTTCAGTTATCTTTATTTCTTTATAAACTCAATCTTGTTCCTACAAAGTTAGTCTTATCTCTTCATAAACAAGTATGCAGATTCAATGCATCATGTATAATATATATATATATAGTCTTCCCCGATCACATTAGATCTTGTTCATAAAATAATATATCAAAATAACAAGTACTTCACTAACACTTCAATTCCATAGCTATAACACAACATTTATATATGAATGAGTTCATAAACAAAAATTATCGATTGGAGCATAAACTAAACTTCATAACACATATACATTCATATAAACAAGGAGAAATCACAATTTGGTACCATCTTAGTTTCCATATACAATAAAACAATTCATACTCATCCACTATAAAATCAAATCATAATATGACTTCATTAACCATAATATTTCTATACCTTTTTGCCTAGCCTCATAGCATCCATTCACCCTTTTTATTGCATGTATACTTAAATAACTATCATAAAACACCTTAAGTTTACTTTAAAACCCATAAAATAAGCAAAACTTACAAATAAATATATTATAATCGGTTATGCAAACCTAGAGAGCAATACTGTTGAGGCATAATGGATTATATAATCGATTATAGAGATCCAAAAAGTGATGCCATAAATATAATCAATTATGTAATCGATTCTATCATGGTCTCTTGCACCTTTTTCCTATGAAAAATATCATTCACTCGAGGAAATTTTCCTCCAATCGCATCTCTTAAGTTAAAATTTTTCAACCAATTGATCATAAAATATAAGGACAACATTAAGAGCTTTAAATCCATCATAACCCATGCATCAAATCCTATTCTATACCAACAAATTCTTAAACTTGCAAATATGGTGAAAACCTAACATATCTAAGTTAATCCATTGAAACTAATGCAAAACTGACTAGAATATTTACTCACTTTTATAAAAGAGATGCAAGATGGATGAAATTACTGTTTGCTTGTCCCTAATCATTCAAAATTCAAAAATTGAAGTTGAGGTTTAAAAATCTCATTTTGAATTAAATCTTTTAATCATCTCCAATCCCAAGGAAGAATAAAGAAAAAACTTTACGCCTTACCATAATAGAATTGAAGAATGAAGGAGGTTGATAAAGATTAATGCCCTTTGCTTAGTTAGAAAATGGAGGACTTAAAAAAGGAGAAGAGAAGTGTGTTTTTGTTGAAGGAAATGGGAGTGTAGCCGATTCTAGGGCAATATAAAAAATTGTGACTAGGGGCAAAATTGAACAAAAAGTCCAGTGTCTTTTCTATTTATATACTCATATCTAAACATACTTAACTTTTAATATTTCATAATATTCCCCTCTCCATTATTTCATAAAAAAATTATTCCATATTCCATCATAATGATTTATTATTTTTTTATATAAAATATTTAAATTTTAAAGGGGGTGTGGCATAACCCCTCTTCATTGCTCAACAGTGACTAATTTCAAGTCTTTCTCCAAATCTCAAATCTATAATCAACCGTCACCTTTCACCTCAACCTGCTACCATAATGGATTCGTCCAGCCACCCCTAATGCCAGGGACTTCCCCTTACCTCCAACTATCATTCATTTTGTCAAATTTTCTCATAAAGAAGTTAACTTCCTATATCCTTTATTGTGGGTTTCTACCACCATCCTAATAGTTTACGTTTATGCTTAAGTCTAGTGAGTTATATTCTCTTGACATTTAAAACTGGTGTTAACACTCTCTTTAAAGTTCATGGTATTGGTTCCATTTTTAAATTTTTTGATGAGAGCTTCTATTGATGGCAGATACTGGCATTGCCACCTTATTAGCACAAGGGTTATGGAAGATACCTTCTAGAGGAGCTAAAGAATGTTGCAAGAAAGAATGTTGCAAAAAGGCCCTTGCTTAGTTATCTATCTATGGCATTCATATTTGTCCTTTCTGTAGTGATCATGACAATTTATCATATTTTAATAGCCTTATTGTTCAATAAGTTCACACCAGTGAGTATTTTATGACTTTTAGCTTTCAATTGGAAAAATGCAGCACGCAGTCATGCACTTTTTCATTCTCGGTTGAACTTGTTCTTTTTCCCTAGTTATGGTTTGTCGATAGCTTCCAGATGGAGAGCTCTAGCAGAAATTTAACAAACTTGCTTTTTCCTTGGAATTTCCACAAGGTCAAGCCGCAGCAATGTGTAGATACAAATCCTTCGTATGAATTTAAGTGGACATTTTGCTTTGACTATTTCAAGTTAAATCTTACAATCTTACAATCTCATTATTATTTTTGTTTCTTGACCGTTTATCTTGCAGTGTGATAGGATACACCCTGTTTCTTAGCTTGCCATAAATTAGATCTCATTTTTTTATTTTATTTATGCGCTTGGCACGACACTGTTTATAAATAAAATGGATACGGATATTTTATTAATTAAATTTACAATATATAAATATATTACTATTTTTATTTTTGCCTCCTTCATCAGATGATGATTTATTTTCTCTTAATTTTTTTTATATATATCTTCCACATCATATCAATTTTTTAAATAAATAATTATCTCTAAGTTTTTGTAATATATTAATAAACATTTGTCATTCAAAATCATCTTGCCAAGTGAAAATGTACTTTTTGATGCCATTTAGACTTTGGAACAACTAATATATCACAACTCATATGAGAAAGTATACAATATTATATCCTTTATGCTTTCCACCATTATAAAATATCAAATTTTGGTATATTAATTACAATAAGTGTAAGCACATAAAAACTAAGCTTAATGGTGATTAAAAGGGAATTATTAGTTACACTTAGGAAATTAGCATATTCTTCAAGATATGAGATGGATATTCTTAAAAGTGATGAAAAATCCGTGCAAATGTGAAAAATTAAATTTACCTGTTGCACATACACATACACACTAAAAATTTCATTTACATTATACATGTATAACTTTGCATTGAATTCATATTACTATTTGCATAATATTTATTTACTACATTTTTCACTCCATATTGTTTAAATTTAGGATTTACAATTGTAGCCGTGATATATAAATAAGGAATATTTTTAAAATATTTATTTTATTTCACTAAATATTAGCTAATAACAATTTCAAAACCATTACTACTTCTAAATTTAAAAAATACAAAACTACAATTAAGTAAAATTCCATACAATGAATGAGATGTAGGATAATAAGAATCGAATAAAAGGTTATTCCCTTTAGAAAATATTTGCGAAAACTATAAGCAAAATTTTGCCCTTTGTCATTTGGCATTTTCAAGAAAACAATTATCTTGCATTTTTATTGAATAAAAAGTATTCATGATATTTTTATATTCTAAATAAAGTTCTAACATATTAACAGTAGAGTTTCATTGTGTACAAAGATCTTATGATGCATCTTAGATTTCTTAAACATTTTACAGATGATCACTTCCAACTATATTTTCTGGCAATTGATGATTTGATAAATAAAATTATACTTCTAAGATTTTGTGCAAGTATAGAAATAAATTTTAATACATCTTGAACAATCAAAATTAAAATATGACATGCATATCTAAGATAAAAAAGTTGAGCATCAAGAATAGAACTTAAAGATAGAATTAAAATTCTAATAGTACTAGTATTACTAAATACTTTATCAAAGGTATTTGAAAATACCTTATTGAATATTATATACTCGCTACAAGTATTTCCTATATAACAAGCAATAGTTAACGCTTCATGTGGTAATATTATACTCACTACAAGTGCTCAAGGGCTACTCCAACATAAATGGAATGTATTATTATCATCATCATCATCATCATCCTACTTGTAGGTTTTCTATTTAATTTTTATATTACAATTATTTCAATTTCTATAAATATATCATATTAATATGGCGACTTCTATGGTGCAAATAGAGAAAATAGTTATATGACATGCATCATCATAGATGACAATAGCCTAATAAGCACAAAGGATAAATATAACTAATAGTTTGATGGTTAACATTTTTTATTATTGGATCATTCAATTATTAAAAAAGGTAGCTTAAGGCTCCATTTTGTACAAATAGTTGATAAGTTAATTATATGACATGCATCATCATACATGACAATATCCTAATATGCATAAAGGATAAATATAACTAATAGTTTGATAGTTAGCATTTTTTATTACCGGATCATTCAATTATTAAAAAGGTAGCTTAAAGCTTCATTTTGTGTAAGTAACTAATAAGTTAGCTAATAGATTAGTTGACAGCTAATAAGCTAACTAATAACTGATAATTGATAAGTTAATTAGTAACTGATAAGCTAGATAAAGTGTTTCGTAAAATTAACTATTGAACTAGTTAAAATTATAAAATGACATAAAAATACATATTAATAAAAATAAATATATAATTAAAATAATCTATATTGATCTAAAAATTAAATTATATTAATGTAATTAAAAGTTTAAAATAAAAATATACCATTTAATATTTAATTAATTATATTTTATAAACTTATATATTTATTTATTTATATAATTTTTATTTTATTATTTATTATAAAATTATAACTACTTAAAATATAGTTAATTATATTTTATGATATTATTTATTTGCATATATATTTTTATATATTTATAATTTAAAATTAAGATATAATTATATTAAAATTAAATTAATTATATTTTATAAAAATTACTTATTATTATACTACAAAGGGTATAGGCTGTAAATTAATAAAAAAAAATAAGAATTAATTTGAAAATAATTTAAAAAAGTAGTAGCTTATAAATTATAAGTTACTTTGGATAACTTATTAAATAGAGCTTATAAGTTAGAAACATTTCTAGAGGTTAACTTATAATTTATTAATTAGGTTAATAAGTTATAAGTTAACTTATTCATTGCACGAAATGGAGCCGAAGTCCTCATTCCGGAAATTCATAAATGTAATCATTTTCTGGTTCATATAACATTATCTTACAATATAATTAGCCATACATGGGTTTAGTTCAGAATTACAACTCAAACTAAATATTCATTTTACCAATTTCTTTATAAAATAGCAACTGTAAATCTATTTAGGTGGACAGCCACTTCTACTAAACTCATAGCTCATTATTAATACACAGACTTCATATGTGCTAATTATTAAATTATTTTTAATTAAATAATTTTGAAATAAATATACAAAAATATTTCTTTTAAAGAACTCCTAAAATTGTCCTATAAAATTTAATGTGATTTACGAAAAATATATTAACTAATTGAAATCATATTAATTAAAAGAAAGCATGATCCATCATAAAAATAACAAAAAGGTAAAAATAAATAAAATTAGGCGCACTGAAATAAATCAAAAATTATAATTAAAAAAATATTTTACAGAAATTTCTATAAAATTTTATTTTTCAAATTTAGCAAAACAATAAGAACTAATAACAATTCATACAACAACTAAAATATAAATTTACTCGTATATCATGGCTAATATATAGGGAATTCACAGGCTATCTATACATGCTAATAATTAAATTAAAATAAAAATATATAAAACATGGATTTCTCTTTTTTGTAACATGGAAGAAAGTTTATAAGGTAACATTAACTATCACTGTGCTACTGAGAATGTTGGCTTGAAAACATTAAATTTAAGAAAATAACACTCTTAAAAAAAATTTGGCTTAAGGATTCATTTACCTTGTGTATAATTTTTGTACTACTTCCTAAAAATCTATACTACAATATTAAAACAAGCTTTTTTGTTTTTTTCCTTCGTTGTGCAGGACATGTGTCATTCTCTCCTTCTTCTATTTTTTTCATTTTTCTGCCCTAACCAACATTTTTCTTTCCTTTTTCCTTTTTTTTCATTTTATCATTTGCAAATTTTTATTTCTTACATAAATTCTCTTCATCACTTCTTTTCATTTATTCTATTTCTCCACTACCCATTATATATATATATATATATATATATATATATATATATATATATATATATATATATATATATATATATATATTACCTACATCTTAAATGTCAATATTACCAAATAACTTAGATATAGCATAATATGTTTTATTTTTATTATAAAAATATTAAAGAAGTAAAAGATTTACTTTAATTAAATTTCCTTTTATCTTTTTATTACTTTTAGATTATAACATAGTTTTCCCTTTTTTATTTGTTCTATTACCCATTAAATTATGTACATATTATTGTGTAATATTAATTATTGTATTTTTTTACATCCACTCAGATTATTTATAACTTATATTAAATTATGAATTTTTTTAAGTTATAGATTTAATATTAATTGAATTATTTAAGTAGATGTTCTATTTTTTTTTTTTTACTTTCATATTATTTTACAGCTTACTATTTGTTTCTCTTCTTTTTGTTTAGTTTGTGGCATACTTTTCTTCTTCTCTTTTTTCATGTCTATTCTATATACTAATTTTACAAATAGGTGTATATATATATCTAATAGGATATATTTTATTTTTAGTACAAAATTATTTTAAATAAGTTAAATATATAATTTAATTAAATTATATATTATATTTTAACTCTTTTTTATTACTTTACAACTCACCAATTATTTCTCTCCTATTTATTTGTTACATTTCAATTTTTTTTTACAATTTAGATGTTAATATCACTAAATAATCTATATCTAACTATTAAAATAAGTTTTTTCTTCTCTTTTTTTAATTATTTTTTAGAACAAGTGTCACCTTACATAAAAATTTTTCCTTCCAAAACCTTCCATTCTTCTTTTTCCAATAATATCTCTTTTATAACAAAATTTTCTTTTGTAATTTGGCTGCTCTTTTGTAAAATTTGTTGGACTTTGTTTAAATCTTATGCAAGTTTATGTATCTTTATATTTTTTATTTTATGTACTTATTTTTATTTTATAAATTTAGATTATATTTTTTGAGTATTGTGTTACATTACATCTCATGTATTGTTTCTTTTTTTCTAATAAACTCAATTACATGTTCATTTTTTAATTTTTTAACTTCTTTATTATTTTATATCTCACATATTATTTTTTACTAACTTTATTATATTTTTTCATATCCACTTTTTTATTTATAATCTAAATATATATTTTATTTTTAAATCTTACAATACTTTATAAATTATATATTATTTCCCTTCTTTTTATTAATTTATTTTATTGAATGTTGGCCTTTTTCTCTTTTTCCATGTGAATTACCATTTTTCGTAACTTACATATCAATATTATAAAGTAATATAGATATCGCATGATATATTTAATTTTATTATAAAATATTTTAAATGATTTAAAATTTTAATATAGAAAATACCAATTGAAATAATTAATCAAATATATTGTTATTTAATAAAAATATTTAACAATTAAAATTAAATTTATTTATTTAAAATTTATAAATATTCTCTTAATATCAATTTTTAGTGCTATATATGTAATAGTTGATATTTTGTCAAAGTTGTAAACTCACATTACTTCATTTTTAAATATTTTTTATATTCATATTTTAAAGTTCCATTTCTATTATTTATAATTTAAATATTAATATTATTAATTAATATAAATATAATATGTTAAAATTTTATTATAAAATAACTTAAATAAGTTAAAATTTTATTTTAATTGAATTATTTAACCTATATTATATTTTTTAACTCTTATATTACTTAACATAACAATTACATGCTCTTATTTTCATTTGCTCTATTACATATTTTATTTTTTTTCTTTTTACATTATCAATCCACTATTAATGGTTTAGATAATAATATCAATAAAAATTATACTATTGTTTATCACTTAAACCCTAAAATTACATACTATTATAGATACAAAATGACAATTTTGTCTTTTTATAAAAATACTTCAAAAAATTTAAAATTTAATAAAATATTTACGTTGAAATAATTAAATACATATTTTATTTTTTAATACATTTTTTAAAATAAAAACATTATTTATTTAAAATTTATTAATATATATTATCCTAATATTATTTTGCTATATTTTAAATTATATAAAATATAATAGAAATTTTATCAAAATTTTATAACTAACGCACTATTTTACTTTTTGGTATTATCTTTTTCAACTTAAATAAATTTAAATTTAAATTTAATTATATATATTATATTATATTTTTTTAATTTTAACTCTTATATTACTATATAATTCACTTATCATCTTACTTCTTTATATATATATATATATATATATATATATATATATATATATATATATATATATATATATATATATATATATATATATATATATATATACACATCACATATTTTTCTTTTTTACATTGATTACTATTGTCTATTGCTTAAACGCTAATATTATAAAGTGTTGTATATAGAAAATGATAAATTTAAATTTTTTTAATGAAATATTTTAATAAGTTTAAAATTCAATAAAAAATTATTAATTGAAATAATTATTTCTATATAATATAATTTAATAAAATATTAAAAATTAAAATTAATTTATTTATTTAAAATTTATTAATATATATTACCTTGATATTTTTTATATTTTTTAAATTGTAAAATATAAGCAAGATTTTATCAAGACTTTACAATTTATGCACTATTTCACTTTCTATTATTATATTTTTCAACTAAAGTAAATTAAAATTTTAATTTAATTTAATTATATTATATTTCCTAATTTCAACTATTATATTACTATATAATTTACTTGTTATCTCTTTTCTTTAAATACATATATATATATATATATATATATATATATATATATATATATATGTATGTATGTATATATATATTCTATTACATATTTTTCTTTTTTTATGTTTATTACTATTAAAGTATTATAGATAAAAATGATAAATTTAAAATTTTTTAAAATATTTCAAATAAGTACAAAATTCAATAAAAAATTATTAGTTGAAGTAATTAATTAAAAATCCTATTATAAAATAAAATATTTAAAAATTAAAATATTTTTAAACTTATTAGTATATATTATCTTAATATTATTTTGTTAAATTTTGAAATATATATAATATAATTAAAATTTTATCAAGAATTTACAATTTGTGCATCATTTCACTTCCTATTGTTATATTTTTAACTTAGAAATTAATTTACTTAGTTACATATTATATTTTTAACTCATAAATTTTTTAATATTAGAGTCACATCATCTTTTTGTTTTTTATTTATTCCATTGCTTCGTCTTTTCTGTTTTTAGTACCGCCATGTTATTTATAATTCACATGTTAAATCATTAAGAAGTATAGATACAAAATGATATGTTTTATTCTTTTATTATTTTTATTTTAAATCATTTAAAATTTTAACTTATTTGAATTACTTAATTACTTATTATAGTTGTAACTATTAAATTACTTTACAACTTATATATATTTTTAATTTGTTATATTATATTTTTTTTTCATGTCCATTACTGCTATCTACAACTTAAATAATAATATAACTAAATGATATATATGTATGTGTGTATATAAATTATAATTTATTTAATTTTATTATAAATTTTTTTTAAAAAATTAAAATTTTAATTTGAAAAGTATGAATCAAATTAAATAATTACATTTTAAAAAAATAATAAATTAAATTAAATTTTATTTATTTAAATTTTATTAATATTTTCTTTATGTCAATTTTTAATTAGTATATTTTAAATTAAATATGATTTTTTACTATCCAGATACTATTATTATTTATTTTATTTTCTTAATTACATATTTTATTTTATATTTTCCTATTCACTACTATTAATTACAATTTAGATATGAATATTACTGAATAATATGAATGTAATATAATTTTTTATTATAAATATGTTAATTTAAAATTTTAATTAAATCAAATTACTTAACTACATATTATAGTTTTTAACTCTTATATTATAATTATAAAATAAATATAATAAATTAAATTTATTAAATTTTACAATTTTTTATTATATACTTATTATTCTTGTTCTTATCTTAAAAAAATAATAGATACTTGTATATTGTACGGGCTAAAAAAACTAGTTTAAAACTAATTAATGCTCTGTTATGCATTTTCTTTTTCATTCTCCATAACTACATGTTTGTTGAAATAAGAAACTAAACATTTATACTTATAGTGCCAGCGGCCAGCGGCACATAATATTACGATTTGGAGTTTTTTCTTTTCAGTATATTAAGTTTGAACATGAGATCTAGCATGTGTCAATTAAATGGGCATCACACCTGTACTTTAAAATTACTTGAAAATAACAGCATAACTGTGAAAAGACTATAAAAGTAAATATTTAAAACCATATTTGATTTTAAATAATAAAATAAGTTGATTAAAGTAAAAGTTATAAAACAACTTTTAAGTTTCAAATATTTATGATTCCTTATTTCCTCCGAAATCAAAGATTGCATATGCCATATTAAGACTACAATAAAGAAAAACATAATAATTGAAAGTAAGGAGTTAATGAAACACGCGTAAAAAATAAATACAGCGAAGTTGTAAGAGGGAAACTATCTCTATTTTCATTTACAATTATAATTACATGAATTGTAGTTGTGTGGATTTGACAATTCTGAATATTTTTGTAGAAGTTCGCCCTGAGCCATGAATCTTTCTTCTCGTCTGAAGTAAGCAACTACAGCATCGTTCTTTCTAGGACGAGGGAAAGGAAATTCAGCCAGAGAGCCATTTTCAGAAGTAACTAGGAAAGGAAAGCTGTTTGGTTGGCATGAAAGTAGGAAGAAAATTTTTTAGATGGAGGAAAGTTGAAGATAAGGATTAGTTTATAGAAGAGATATCACAAATATCTGGTCTATATAGAGAGCCCAACTCAGCTCCAGGGTGATTTTAGTTTCTCACACTTTGTTTTCTCTCTCTTGGAGTTTGAAAAACAGTGAGGACGCATCGTTTGTTGTCGGAAAATAACGTGGGCTAGGATTTCAAATTTCAATATTCTCTCCTGTAAGTTGATTGTGGATAGGTCACATTCCTCTTCATTTTCATTTTTCTTTTTTTTCTTATGAAAACGAGAATTTCTCTATAAATTATATAATTTACTTGAAAAAGAAAAATATGATAAAGGCGTGAAAATTTTTCTTATAAAGAAACAAACCGAAATTGAATAAGGACTATGATAGTAATTTTTTATGTTTTTATTTTGTTTTTAACTTATGTATTATACAAATTAATATTATAAATAAAAAATAATATATTAAAATATTATACTAATATTTTCAAAAAAATATATTAATTATTTAATGTAAATTTAAATATTCTAAAATTATATATCTTAAATAACTATTATAATATCCTTATATACGTGATCGTGTTGTATCCCATCTAAAAAAAGTAAAATCAAGTTTATTTATTTGTATCAATCTTACTTTAATATTATAAAAAATAAAATTTAAAAATAAATTTAAAAATATTAATTAATTTTTAAAAAGATCTCACAAAAAATTCTCAAATATTGTGGTTGTTAATTAAAGAAAACTTATATCAATATATAAAAAAGAAGCAAAGAAATTTAAAAACTTTATATGTCCATAAAATATGGATACATGATATTTGTTAAAAACTATATTAGATACATTCAAGTATGATTTAATAGATAAATTTTTAATTAATCAACATAAAAGGAAAAATGAAATTTTTTTACTATTTTAAATATTCTTTAATTTATTATAATGTGAATTTTGAATTAAATAAATCATATTTAATTTACACCAGTGTAAAAATATTTGGCCAACTATATTTAATTTTATGTATTTTAATTTTGAGACATATAATATTAAAAAATAGTAATTTGTGTCATTAAAGACAAAGAAAAATTAAAATTTAAAAAAAGAGTAAAAATATAATTTAAATTTTCCAATAGCATATGTTTGTTTTAAAATGGTGGGAACAAATATAACATAATGGTGAAAAAATAATGTCAACAAAAATAATAAGATATAAAACAATAATATGATGGATCAATAGATATATTAAATTAATTATATATCAAAGGGTTATAAATCATTTATAACTTATTTAAAATTTTACATTAAACCATAATAAATAAATAGATTAACAATAATTTATCCATTTTTTACACTATCTATTCTAGTTCATCCGTTCATATTTAATATATTTTTTGCATATCTGCTTAGTGTTTTTTTATTGCTAAGTTTTCTGCTTATAATTTTGATCTTTGTTTGACATCATCATCCACTTAGTGATATTGGGATAATTGCATTTTGATTTTGTAATATTCTTGATCATTGTTAAAGTTATTTTAACTTCTATTTGAAGGGAGATTGTTTTTCATTTTTAATTTTTCAACGGGCCTTTCTCCATAATTAATTTTCAAACAAAAATCTCAAATTAGATCTATCTAATACATTTTAATCATTACATTCTCAACTTGAGGACATGAAAACATTGACGATAAAATTATACGAAATATCCAATTATAACAAGTTTATTACCTGTAATTTCATTGAAAATAATACCGGCTCATTTATTTTGATGGAAATTATTGTTTGTAATAATATGATTATCAAATATTAAAATGAAAAAAAATTATTTATTCAATATTAAATATAAAGAATTTGAAAAAAGTAACATTCTCTATTTCAAATAAAAATTTGTTTTCCTTTATAATCATACCTTAAATATCATTTTTGTAATAACAAGTAATTAATACAGATGATATATTGATCATTATTTTATTAATGTACATGTAAATGATATTTTTTAATAAAAAAATATAGCAAACGAAGTATACATTTTTTACTTTTACATTACTACAATTTTTCAGAATTTCTTTCATTACAAGAACGTTGTTGAGTTGAGATGGCTTGAGCTGCCTCTAATACTCGTCTTTCAACTACCTCAAATGTAAACTTTTTACATTTATGGTGAAGGTTAAATTGATAGTGTACAAGCCTCCGAGCAGAAGAAGAACAGTTTGGAGTTCAAATCCTTCCCTTCGATAATTTACATTTTTTATAAGCTCTTTAAAATATTTACAAATTCATTAGCCCTGTATATCCAATTGCCCATAAATCCCTAATCTCTTCTCCCTCTAACTTAACATCGCCAAAATGTTGAAGTTCTTCAGTAGATTCGTCTCTAACTCATCCAATAACAATTGAGTAGTTAGGGGTGAAGCCCTCCAAAAAAAAAGAAAATAGGAATAGAGTAATTTTTTTTTCAAAATTCAATGAGTAAACTAAATTATTCAAAAAAGGAAAAAGGAAAACCAAAGGATAAGTTAATATATAGAAAGAAAATAAATTCAATAATATCAAAAAGGGATTATTTGGATCTTGCCAAAGCAAAGTAGAATTTCCCCCTTCTTATACCTTTGCCATGGAGGAATAAGGTGAACAAAATAAATATCACCAAATATAGAGGTGGTGATGATTCTCATACACAATGTCATTGTCATTGTCATTTCCCCATTAGTTAAATCATATAGTCCAATCATAACATTTCAATATCAATGCATAAAGAAAAGGCAAATAAATCTTCTAGTATCTCTCCATTATTCTTATTCCTTCACAAATTCATTCATGTCCTTACAAGGTTAACCTTATCCCTTCGTCCAGTGCATCAAGTCATAATATTTGTATAATCTCCCTCAATCATATTGAATCTCATTAATAGAATAATATATCAAGATAACAAGTACTTCACTAGCACTTCAATTCCATAACTATAACACAACATTCAAATATGAATGAATCCATGAATGATAATTATCGATTTGAGCATAAACTTCATAACACATATACATTCACATAAACACAATTTCATACCATCTCAGTTTCCATATGCAATTAAACTATCATATTCATTCATTACAAAATCAAATCATGACATGACTTTATCAACCATAATATCTTTATACCTTTTTGCATAGCCTCTCATAGCATCCATTGACCCTTTTTATTGCATACATACTCATAAATATTATAAAATACCTTAGGTTTACTTAAAAACTCATAAAATAAGCAAAACTTACAAATCATAACATGACTTCATTAACCATAATATTTCTATACATTTTTGCATAGCCTTGTAGCATCCATTCACCCTTCTTCTACATACATACTCATATAACTATTATGAAATACCTTAGCTAGGTTTACTTAAAAACTCATAAAATAAGCAAAACTTACAAATAAATATATTAAAATTGATTATTCAAGCCTAGAAAGCAATTCTATCAAGGCATAATAGATTATGTAATTGATTATAGAGATCCAAAAAGCAACGCTAAAAATATAATCAACCATGTGATCAATTCTATCATGGTCTTTTGCACTTTTTCCTAAAAAAATGCTATTCACTCAAGAGAAGTTTCCTCTAATCACATCTCTTAAGTTAAAATTTCTCAACCAATCCATCATAAAATATAAGGACAATATTAAAAGCTTTAAATCCATCATAACCCATGCATTAAATCTTATTCTATACCAATAAATTCTTAAGCTTGCTATTATGGTGGAAAAGCCAACATATATAAGTTAAACCATTGAAACTACGCAAAAATTGACAAGAATGTTTATCCACTTTATATAGAAGAGACGTAAGGTGGAAGAAATTGTTATTTGTTTGTCCTTAATCATTCAAAATTCAAAAATTGAAGTTAAGGTTTAAAAATTTGCCAATCATCCCTAATCCCAAGGAAACATAGAGAAAAAAAACTTTGCAAGGATTAAGATTTAAGAAGCCTTACCTTAATTGAATTGAAAAGTGGAGGAGGTTGATAAAGATCAACATCCCTTTGCTTAGTTGGAGAGTGGAGAACTTCAAAAAGGAGAAGGAAAGTGTGTTTTTGGTGAAGGAAGTGGGAGTGTAGCTGATTTTGGTGTAATATAAGGAAATGTAGTCAGGGGTAAAATTCAAAAAAGAATCCTAAGTCTCTCTCATATTTACATACTCATATCTAATCATATTTATCATTTAATATTTCATAATATTCCCCTCTTAATTATTTCATAAAAAAAGTTTTCCTATATTCCATCATAATGTTATTATTATTATTATTATTATTATTTTTACAAAAATATTTTAAATTTTAAGGAGGTGTGGTATAACTACTCGTCATTGCTCAACAGTGACTAATTTCAAGTCTTTCTCCAAATCTTAGATCTTTCTCTAGCCGCCACCTTTCACCTCAATCTGCTACCATAGTGGATTCGTCCGGCCACCCTTAATGCTAGCGACCTCCCCTTGCCTCCCACCACCATGCATTTTGTCAAATTTTCTCTTAAAAACGTTAACTTCTTATATCCATTTTTGTGGGTTTCTACCGCTATCCCAATAGTTTACATTTATGCTCAAGTGAAGTGAGTTATATTCTCTTAACATAGTTTTAAAACTGATGCTAATAATCTCTTTAAAGTTCATGGTATTGGTTCCATTTTTAAATTTTTTATTAGAGTTTTTGTTAATGGCAGATACTACCATACTGGTATTGCCTCCTTATTAGCGCAAGGGTTATGGAAGATACCTTAAAGAATGTTGCAAAAAGGTCCTTACTTGGTCATCTATCTATGGCGTTCATGTTTGTCCTTTCCATAGTGATCATGGCAATTTATCATATTTTGATAGCCCTATTGTTTAGTAAGTTCACACCAGTGAGATTTTAAGACTTCTAACTTTCAATTGGCAAAATACAGCATGCAGCCATGAACTTTCCATACTCGGTTGAACTTATTCTTTTCCCTGGTTATGGCTTGTTGACAGTTTTAGATGGAGATCTTAGGCAGAAACTTAAGAAACTTGCTTCTTCCCTCAAATTTCCATTAAAGAAGTTGGTTGTGACAGATGGATCCGCAAGCTCAAGTCACAACAATGAGTGGATACAAATCCTTTATATCAATTGAAGTGGACATTTTGCTTTTGCTATTTCAAGTTACATCTTACAATCTCATTATTATTTTTGTTTCTTGATTATTTGTCTTGCAGTGTGATAGGATACCCCCTATTTCTTAGCTTGCCATAAATTAGGTCTCATTTTTGTGTTTTATTCATGCTGCTGGCACCACATTATTTATAAATAAAATAATACAAATATTTTGTTAACTATATTTACAATATATGAATATATTATTATTTCTTAATTTTTGCTTCCTTCATAGAATGATGATATATTTTCTCTCCAGTTATTTTACCATCTATTTTTTATATCATATCAATTTTTTAAATAGATGGTCATCTTTAAATTTTTGTAACTTATTGATAAACATTCATCATTTAAAATTCTCTCGCCAAAAAAATTGCACTTTTTGTTACCACGAAGACATTGAAAGAGTTGGTATATCATAACTCATATGAGAAAGTAGAAGATATTGTATCCTTTTTATTTTTCACTATTATAAAATATTAAAATTTGGCATATTAATTACAATAAGTGTAAGCAAGTAATAATTAAATTCAATGTTGATCAAAAGGGAATTATTAGTGACACCTAGGAAATTAGCATATTCTTAAAGACATGAGATGGATATTCTTAAAAAAGATGAAGATTTCATGTATGAATGTGAAAGATTAAATTTACCATTACACACGCACACACACTACAAATCTCATGTAATAAATCATTTACATTATGCATGTATGACTCTACATTGAATTCATATTGCTATTTGCATAATATCTATTTACTACATTTTTCAATCCCTTTTTAAATTTGGGGTCTATAATTGTAGCCATAATATATAAATAAGGAGGAATATTTCTAAAATATTTATTCTATTTTGGTAAGTATTAATTAATAACAATTTTGAAACCATTACTACTTCCAAATTTAAAAAATACAAAATTACAATTAAGTAAATTCTATATAATGAATGAGGTGTAGGATAATAAGAATTAAATAAAAGGTTAGTTGTTTTATAAAATATTTGTAAAAACTATAAGCAAAATTTTGCCCTTTCTCATTTGGCTTTTTCCAGATGGTAGCTATCTTGAATTTTTATTGAATAAAAAGCACTCATAACATCTTTATATTCTATACCAAATTTTAACATATTAAAAGTAGAGTTTCATCATGTATAAACATCTTGTAGAGCATCTTAGATTTTTTAGACATTTCACATATAATTGCTTTAAACTATATTTTCTAGCCAATGATGATTTGAAAAACAAAATCATACTTTTAAGATTTTGTACAAGTATAGAAATAGATTTTAATGTATCTTGAATAATCAAATTTAAAATATGACATGCATATCTAAGATAAAAAAAAAAAGAAATCGAGCATCAAAAATAAAATTTAAAGATTGAATTAAAATTTTAATAATACTAGTATTACTAGATGTATTATCAAACGTAATTGAAAAATATCTTATCAAATATTATATACTCACTACAAATATTTACTATATAAAAAGCAATAGTCAGTCCATAATATGGTATTATGATAAGTTAAAAACAAATAATTCTTTTATGTAAAATAAAGCTATAATTAACATAATAAGCAATTACACAAACATAACTTATCTAAGATAATGATGTCTAAATATAAAATATCAAATGCAAGCACCCGAATTTTTAAAAAAATTTGCTAAAATCATTTTCTTTTTGCCAAATATTTTTTTAATTTATTAACACTAGTGCTCCTACTCATACCATATGATTAAGAATTAAAGTGATGAAAAAGTTTATTAAATTTTGGATAATTTACTAAACAAAAAAATATTCTGGCATGACAAATCCCTTTATAAAATTGATATTCACAACTATCTTGAATAGTCATATTAAGATCTTCTTTTTATGAACATCAATAATATTCATATGTTTAGAAAAGTAATGACATCTCAATGAAGTAACACTAACATAGCCATCATATTTCTAAAATTTTAAATAATATTTATGAAATATTTTATCTATATCATTTACCCATTTTACATCAAAATGATTCTCTATATCAGAACTTTGTTATCTTTTTGTTAAATCCATTGATAAGGGAGTGCTTACATTTTTACAATTACAAACATGTCATGTAAAAGAGAGATATTGAGGAGAAAGAGAAGAGGATACAAATCTATGTACTTGAAAGAGTATTTGTAAAATTGGTAATTGCAGTATTTAAAAAAAATTGGTTATTCAAATAATTTTGTATATCATCCAAGTCATTTAAATTCATGGCTATAACTTAATAATATCAAGAAAAAGTAATTATTAGTATAAAAATTAACAAGAATGGCAATTGTGAAATCAATAACAACAATATAAAAATTAAAAAGTATAAAATTAAATAAAAAGTATAAAAAAAATAAGTAAAGATAATTGAAGAGTTTCACCAATAGACTTTTTTTGAGAGAAAAATTGAACAATTTAAAATTTGATGCATCACCTTCAATTTTCAACTAAGTTAGAAATTTGGACATTTGTAATTGTAGGTGAAAATTTTAGAAAATATGAAAAATTGAAGAGAGAAAAATAAAAATGATTCTTATTATTTCGGCCACCATTTGTCAAGTTATTTGTGAATTTAGATCCTCCCTCTTACTAAAAAGAAAATGAGTAAATAAATTTAGAAAAGATATTGATATAGAATTTTTTTTTCAATTAAAATGACAAGCCCTACTAATTAAGAGATTGTGTTTTTATCTCCCTTAAATCAAAAGAAATTAATAAAGAAGAAATTGAGAGCGACTGAATTCTTTGTCTAGCTCTTCTAAAAGAACTCTTCTCTAGTGACTTTACTCTGCTTCATTTCACCCATCCCCATGAACTTCCTTATCTCCTTGAAAACTAGACCTCAAGTACCAAAACCTTTCAACTTCTACCAAAATTATTTTTTATTTTAAAAATTTATTTTCGAACTGAATGAAAATGAATATTAAAAGGTGTTCAGTATTACAAATAAAAAATATTTTATATAATTATAAAACTATCATTTAAAATAAAAATAAGTCAAAAAATACTTAAAGATTATGTTTATTTTTCTTTTTTTAAATTACACATTTAAAAAATAATTTTTAAAAATAAATTCCCACATAAGTTCTTCAATTTTTAAAAATAAAAAACATAAAAATCTGCTCTTAAAAACAATAAACAAGCAGTCACTTCCAGAAACGTTGTTATCCTGTCTCTTACCTTCGCATGCATTTCACATACCCTGTCTCATCCATGCCTAAATGAAAAACACCTGGTTTCAGAGTTTCCTCCTCATTTGTTCAGAATTGATCACTTCTCTCAACTTCTACCGTGACTCCATAATTCGGAAAACGCATGTACTGAGACACTGCCTCTTGGATTATCAATTAAGGAGTTGAAAACGAAGGAAGAAAAACATTTTCATCACCACCAAAGTCTAGGCTGTGCATATTACAGTTCGCTTATTTTTTAGAAAATATTTTTTAAAAAAATATTTTATATGTTCCTATATAAATGAAAAAGTGATATATTATATCCAAACCCTGTTACTAAAATTAAAAAAAAAAAAGATTTAGAACTATGATAATGGAACAAAACAATTTTTTTAAAAAAAGGAAAAATTATTTTCCACCAAACTTTTTGCATTTAACATAAAATATATAAAATATTATCCATCATCTTAATAATTTATAATTATATTCTTACAAAAAATACTTTCAACCAGAACAAACGAAATTAAAAAAGCTGAAAACTCCCTTTTGGTTACATCAATAGAACAAAAACTGGCATCTTAATAAGCCACCTACAGACTTCGATGTACCACCTGCATTGATGCATCACTGGTTTAGGCTATTGAATTCTATTCATTCTGCACAGTAGACAAGAGAGCACCAATGCAATTGGTGAACCGTAATCATTACTTGGGCATGGCTAGGAATGCATTGCAAATAGAAGTTTGTTAGCCGACCCTTTCACTTCTCATCCTTAATTTTTTATTGCTTTATCAATATATCGTGGAAAATGTGGGGAAAAGGCAGGAACACGTAGATCATAGTCCCAATAAGTTTCTACAACAGATCAGCAGGTCAAATTCGTTTTGCATTCTGCCAATAAGGATACAAATTCAACTTTCTCTTATTGTTAACAATAGCAAAAAGTTATGCCTATTCAGGTATCAGAACAGAAGTCAGCAAATAATCAGAAGACTGACTTCTTTCTTACTCGTTGGAAGGCGCATCCTCCGGTGGATTTCCCCCTTCTATTGAAAAAATGAGAACGTATGTAATAATTTTCTCCACCTTATTTGAAGGAGTTATGCATGAAAAAGAAGGAAAAAAAAATAGCAACAACTGTACAGAATAAAGTAAGGTATACCTTCATCAGAAGGAGCATATGGAGATTTCCTGTAGCGTGTCTGCTGCTGTGTTGGCTGAAATGCAGTAGGTCCAGAAAGAAAATTTGTTTAAGCTCTTTAAATAGAGAGGGAGATTATAACCGAATTTAGTTTAATTTTATACCAGCATTACAAAGTGAATGATTATACCCATTTATACCATTTGCATGCAGTAATTAACAAAATGCACCAAATAGCCAAAAAATTGGTTGTCTCTGTTGATTGGTTTATATTGGCTAAAAATAACAAATTGTCTCTTCGTGCTAGAAACAAAACTGAAAATGACATTAAATCAGATCAAAGGTCATCAGTTAGCACTAAACAAGCTATTCCAACAACAGAAGAACAATATAAACCATTGTCTGTAAAGCTGTAGAGAGAGAAAAAAAAAATCACTATAAAAGTACCTGCAACTTAGGCCTCAAAGCCTCCAGCGGTCCCTTGGGCTTCTGACCACCTTGCTGTTTCAAATTAAGGTAAAGGGCGTAAGAAAAAAATTTAGATATTACATGTGGCCTTATTGCAATGGCATTAAAAGGTATACACCCCAGAAGTACCTTTCCAAGGGCCCAATCGGCTGAATCAAAATAAGCTCGTTCATGATCCTGACATAAAATATACACAGAAAAATTGAATAGAGTATGTTGCACCAAACATGGTCAGAATTTTTTTTTCCCCTTGGATAATAGACTACACATTCATGGACATCAGCCTTTTTAATATATGCATAGGTTTTATAGAATACCTGAATATAGACACGCATACTCATGTTACCTTAGAAATTAGTGGTGGCTTTTTGGGCAAAAGTCCTCCATACTTTTTCTTTACAAGTTCCTCCTGCAAGATTAACAAATTTAATAAGCCAGAAAAGAATAAAAGAAATTTTTTGATGGCATAAAATTCTTGGAAAAGAGACACAGTCTCCAGGTTGCAAGTTATAATAACCGGGTCTTGGGATGATGGCATGGACTTAGCAGACTCATTGGATGGATTCACATCCATCTGTCCTTGCTCTTTGTTATCCTCTATGCTAGACATATTTGGTGAGTAAGCTGCAGCTGCAACACTGCAATAAAAGCATGTTTTTTAGAAACAATGCATCGTGCTACTGCATATAAGCATAGTAATCATTAGAATATCAAGCGAAAAAGCAGAAACAAAAACATTTTTACATTAGGATGAGGAATTTCAGCTTAATGCTTTGATACATGAAAGGCAACATATCCACCTCACATCATGACATGGTATCGGAAAATCCCCATGGGCAAGCAGCAAACAAAGATCTACTACAGTCCAATTAAATTTAAACTTAAATATGCAGTAAGACTAGCTACAATATATTATAATTGTTTTAAGGAGAAAAATTTAGCTCAAAAATTATTAATTCTAAATGCAACAACCCTATATTGCTTACACTCATGTTAATTGGACATGAACACTTTAAAAAATATAACACCATCATCAAACAACCTATCAGATAAGATGAAGAAATAGAAGACAATTGAAGAATAAATAAAAAAAATAACACAGGATACTCCAAAGCCAGCCAGATTTTGGCGTTGCTTCACTTAATTAGTTAACCAAATTTAGGAATCATGCTTAAGGAGTGAAAAGTGCAAATACATCTGTCCCACAAAATATCTTCCAACAAGCAAAGCTTCCAATAGCAATTTCCTCTATCTGGCAAGTGAGCAGCCAAAGATCTAATCAAAGAAACAAAGCATCTCTAATGCAATTATAAGCTGATTGGCAAAGACAAATATATATTTTGGTCCTAAAGGAGGCTAACAGCTATTTGGGCATCAGCACATTATGAGCTGACATATTTATCCTTATACATTCGCAAACGCAACAAGCAACTAGCATATACCATCACATCCATCAAATCCAGAAGTCCTATGATTTGTAGGCTTAGTCATTCCAATCAAGAAATTCTAAGGGATCTAGCGAAATAGATTTCGACTTTGAAGCTATTGCAGAAAACAATCAAAATAATTAATATGGGTATTCTTTATAAGATATGGTCATCACCATTTTTCCAAAAATATCAGAAAATCAAGCCAAGGGGTGCAGATCAAGAATCAAGCAAAGAAGATGAAGATTAAAGGGAAAACAAGAGATCAAAGGATGAAGCAGAGCAAAGAAAATGAAGATCAAGGACTCACCGGAGCACTGGGACCAGAACCGTGATCAGAGGTGCGTCGGTCGATAGTTGCAATGCTCCTGCTCTTCCTGCTCCCCTAGATGCTGAATAAGATCCCAAAAAGGTTTTTTTATTTATTTTTTTCAATCACGTATTTGGATTTTAGATTCTTCCCTTTTTCTAACGGATTTATGGATTGAGAAGAGGGGAGGCTCAACTTTTCGATATGGGGCTTTCAAATCCTGAGTTGATTACAGATGGATCTATTTCCCTTAAATAAATATTTGCTAGTGATTGATACAAGATGTTTACCCAAATTATATGTACTAACGCTGTGGAATAATAAATATATATACTAATATTCAGTAACTCATTTACAAGAACGTAACTATTAAAATTATTAGTTATTTATTTTTAATTTTATTATATTATTGATCCACCTCTTCATTTATAATATTAAAATAAAAAAAATACTGCAGTTAATTGTTAAATCCCGTCTCATTACTATCAAATATATACATTTATTTTTCAATTATATTCTTTCTTCTCACCATTAATTTTAGTATTACAAAAGTAAGAAAAAGAAAAAAAGCATTATTAGTACTAGTTTTGAAATTTGAACGGTATAATAATGAGTTTAAATTTAATATACTATTAGTTTAAAATATTTTATATTATCAATAAATAAAAATAATATATAACTAAAAAATAATAGTAATTAATATTTTTACTAATAGTAAATAAATTTTAATATTTTTATTGATAATGATATGGTAACACAAGGATAGTTAATATATAGTTTAAAATTGATTTACATTAATAATAAATTAAATTTAAATTATATAATAATTACCACATTTATAAATAAAGAATTGCTTATTTTGTTTACTCTTATGGAAATGATATTGTTGATATTTGAATGGAAAAAAATTAAAATACGGATATTACCACCTTATAACCTATTTAAAAACAAATACTGTCCGTACTTTTAAAATAATATTACTTTATAAAATATCATCATGAAAACAAATTGGCTAATGTACTGATCTTGCCTCAACAAATTTGAAGTTTTATTACTTTCATTTTTTATAAAAAGGGAAGAAAGACAGTTCTAGAATGATTGATTTGTCATTATATTAAAGGTTATGTTTCAGTATATATTTAAAAATACCTATGTTATACATATTATTATAGTTTTGTGACATTATTTTATATCATAACGTTTTTCACAAATAGTTTCTTTATAAAAGATAAAAGTTTTTCAATTTTAGTTATTCAACGTTTGACAAGAAAGTTTTAACCTTTGATAAAGTTACCATGCAAAATCTCATATATAATTTGGTGTAGATTATGGTGTACCATTTAATAATACATCAACAACCTTAAATTAGATTTCATCCAGCCTGTAAAGTACAACATAAATTAATAAAATTAAGTCATTAGATCTATTGATATATTGTAAAAGTGGTATATGGAAATTTATCCCATACAAAATTTCAGCCTTTTGTGAAAAGAGTTACAATAATTACACCTACAAAGCTTTAGCTTCCATTAGAAAAATTGAAAGGAAAAACCTAGTAAATTCCAGAGCTGGGATAAATTACGCCAACCGCATATATCATGCATCGGTTTCATCATTCATTGCTTAATTTTAAAAATGTTTTTAATTTTAAAAAAATTTAGTAAAATGATTTTAAAAATGTTACTAATCTCATTTAGAAACGATAGTGCTACTATCATAAATTATTTATTAAGAGATGTAACCATTAAATTTCCATCAGCAGTCAAGCTTGGAAGAGTTATTGCACATTAAAATATAGTGTATAAATTTGTCACTATTACTATTCTTAAAACCTCCTAATATTATCTCTATAATATTGAAAAATTTTCTAATAAATTGCAATTTTAGTATTATTTTCTATTATTTTCTCATAAATTAGTAATTATGAGATTATGATCAAGAGATTTTTAAAATTAAGAGAATAATTTTTTTGATTTGTTGAAAAACAATATAAAAAAACAGTAAGATTAGAAAATTTTCCCGCTGTATCAATCACCAAACAGCTTCGGACCTAGATTTAGGCTCTTCGTCAGCCTTCATTAATAAAAATGCATACACCGACAAAACACTAACTTTAAGTAGATCACCAGGTTGTCTCTGAAAAATAATGACAGGTTAAATATTTTTATTATTATTTTTTTTCTAAAATAAATAAAAAAATACTACAAATATAAATATAAATTTTAAATATGCTAAAAATAATTCAACAATAAAAACATTCAAGAATTAATCTCCCACATCATTACTCATTTTTTATTGTAAAGGCACCTCTAGCTTTCATCTTCGATTCTGTCACGAGATCATTAGCATATTCACGGACAAATCCTTTTTATAATAACATGAATACTTAAATTACTAAATATATAAATATAAAATCTTAAGATTCAACCTTAAATGCCAAAAAAAAAAAAACTCAAATAGTATCATTTAAATTAACTACTCCCAACGTACGTTCAAATATATCATCACAAGTTTAGAATGCCAAAAAGTACATACGCCCTAAATGCATGAGCGATTGCAGAACAATGTTCGCTGCACATGTCATTCCTCACGCTCTCGTACTTGTGCACATGATACTGTACGACTCAAAATGGTCACGTCATTATTCGGACAGCACTCCATCTATGTACGAAGGATCAAATGTAAAAAGAAAACACTAAACCATAACAAAGTCCGACAGAAGTCAAATGAGCCATTTTTATTAGCAAAGTATTTACAGAGGATCAAAGAGGACTTCCCAGTTACCCTCACAAAATTAATTCCTTATAAGAATGCACTTCTTAACCTCAGTTTTGTGAAAGCTCTAAAAGGGCCAGAGGGAGGCAGGCAAATGAGGGCAAATACCAAAAGCCTAAGGCTCTCACGCTCTTCAATGCCTCACATTAAAGAGATGTAGATAATGAGCAAACAATTTTTGCAACTAGCCAATCCTGAAGCAGATAAGAGATAAGATTTTCCACCACCATGCTATATTATGTCTGCTGAGATCAAGGCACTTTGGTCGAGTGTTGCAAGCTTTCCCTGTTTTGTTTTGTTTTGTTTTGTTTTCATTAATGACTCTTTCCACAATAAAATAATATGTCCATTTGATCCTTTAGGAGGCAATGAACTGCTGAAAACCATGCTTTTCTCTGCAGACTTCAGCATGACGTTCTTCGCCGTTGTCTCTTCCCAAATTTTTCAGGCAATTTGAAGGGAGTCCAGCTCTTCCTGCGTTTGGATGTCTCGCAGAAGAGACCGGATGCCAGAGCCTGCTGAAGCCACCTCTCAAATGCCTCCTCATCTTCATCCAGCATCTTTTCAGCATCCAAATCCCATGGGAATCTACTCGAGTTACAACGTTGACTTTTCTCCAAGCCGACCATGTTCACATGGAAGCTTGGTCGATGAGTGTTAGGCCTACAAGCCATTCCCTGCAAAAGGCACAATTCTCAACTCATTTTTATGCCTTGTTGCAGGTAAACAATCGCCCCAGTGCCACATATATTCCTTAGAAATCCAATGGCATTATCGGAGGATCATTAATGTTAAAATAAGTGAATTCTTCAGTTATATATTTATCAGAAAAACCTAAATTCCGAAATTTATAATATCCTTCTCAACCAATAATATGAATGCCACATCAATGACGCTCATCCCTACCCAACTAACCCTATAAGAGCATATTTTACCTTAGTCATTCCAAGATAATGTTGTTTCTCTAATTTTAAAACTTCAGATGAAGTAGAAAACCAGGTTAAATATGTGTATCAATTCACAGATCAAAAGTTAAGAGTATTTACAGACTACTTACCTGACAAATAGCCCACTCTGACACATCAAAAATCTTGCTCTCTGCACAAACAAAAGCTCGTGGAATCTCCACCTAAAATGCCAAATTAGCCAACAGCCCACACTCAGCAAAGAGCAATGCAAACAAATAATAATAATAATCGGGAAAAAAATTGTATTTCAGGAATTACCTTTTGAGGCCTGTCAAAAACCAAAGAGCCTCTGTATTCAACCCATCCATCTCCGTCCTTGGCTTGATGATACATGCAGCAGTCCTGCTTCAAGAGAAGTTTCACAACTCAGAGCTAAATTTATCACGAGAGAGAGAGAGAGAGAGAGGCGAGGCATCAATAATGGAGAATGTGAGAAAAAGAAATCTGACCTGACACCATCTCGCCTTAGCCTTACTTCTATTGGTGCATACCCATATATGTGAATTGCCACACTTTGTGCATTGTATACGCCTGGACTCTTCAGAACGATAATCAGGATTATCCTGTTGAGAATATGAGAATCACCACTTTGAAACTTATAATCAACTATGTTTCCTTACCTCTTAAGGCAGTTATCTTGACGTAATGGCAATTTTGCCAAATGTCAATAGAACATTAACTAATGATGCATGGCTCCCAAGTATAAGTCACCATATGATATATATTCCCTGGTAATTGATATAAATCAAAGACAAATAATCTTTGGAAGAAGTGCAAAAAACTTGTCTTCCATCATTCCAGAGTTAAAAGAAGGGAAATTTGTATGGCATCAGGAAAAATGAATCTTGTACTATCCGCATAAAAATGGATCTGATCAACTATAAGGCATTAAATCAAGAAACAATTCTTTCTTCACCAAAGGGGAAGGAGAGAATTCCTTGGGATTTATATCCCATGTCCATAGAGTTGAAAACTATCAAAATGCCCATGACCTCCAATATCAAACCAGAACAAACTCAGAACCTTTGTGGACTAAAGATACATAAAACTTCAAGATCCAATATCAAGATTATGTATAAGGATAACATCAAATCTACCTGATGTGAAGTGCCATGGGATTTCTGGCAGACACTTTTAGCCTTGGATTCTTCTTTCCTCAATTTCTCATCATAGTCTTTCTTCTTCACGGAATCTGAAAGAACCTGAAAGTTTTATATATCTCATGATTCATGAATGGTGGAAGGCAATATAATAGATTCAATTATGATATCAAATTTAATAGGAAATACAAATACAAATAAAATGCCTATCTTTCAACTCTAATAAAAGCTCCCAAAGCAGCAGTTTAAGCATAGGATTTTACCTCAAATGCACATTGAAGCTTCTTAAACGACTCACTTGCTTCTGGACTGCCCATATTTTTATCAGGATGCACTAGCATGGCCTGCATAATTAAACAAAAAAGACATGACTCACACAAATAAACATTATAATCATATGTGTGAGTTTATAAACAACATATCTGAAGTCATAATATGATTCCCCCACATCATTACAAGGCAACACTAAAATCAATGCTTTGATCATTGACAAACAATTTCAAGATGGGGAGATATTTTAAAAAAATATGGCAAAATAACATACAGACATATACCTTTTTCCGGTATTCCTTTTTCAAAATTGCAGCATCAATCTTCTTGTGGCAAGGAAATCCAAGTGCTTCATAATGGTTCAGACTACTCAATATTCTTTTCATTTCATCAATCGAATTCGTTTGCTCTGTAATGACTTTACTAGCAGAAATCTCCTTCTGGTTAGCCACTATTGATGTGGTAACAGCAGGTCTGCTAGACGATTTACATGAATGCAAATTCTCAGATTCATCAGGAGGCGTAGAGTATTCACAATCTTGAGGACATTCATCTTCAAACACTATTTCTGATTGTTTCTGCTCATCAGAATGTGAGCATTCTCTCATATTGTCAAACAATTGGAGCATAAAATTTAAAATGTCATTAGAGAAGAATGCCAGGTTTGTAGAGAGAAAAACTCCCAACCACCCAACTCGAACTTTGACACAATATATAGAATATACACTGGCAATTAATACCACCAAGCGTGCATGATTCAGGGAAAATAAGTAACCTGCATTTGTATGATAAACAAACAAAATTTAGGATAAGAAGATAACTCATAACATTCAATTACTACAACAACCAAGCCTTATCCCAATAGGTGGGTTGGGTTACTTTTCTTGGTGCTGGTTTGAAAAGCATTCAATATTTCAATTAAGCAAAAAAATAAATGAATAGATAAAAGTCCATCAGCTCTTGTGCAAATGATAGCTATAAACCCTCTTCAGAGTCAGGCATCCAGTTGAAAAATAGAAATACATCTTAACTTAAAGAATGCAGATACGAATGGTTTCAGGCAACAACAATGAATAAAAACAAGTTATGAGTAACAATGAATAATAATAATAATGAATTACACTGTATAAGTTCTCTCCTATGTTGTTCATCACGAGGGCAATAAAAATGGGAAGAAAGAAGGAAAACCACACCTCCAACTATTAGTAATGCTCCTGTTATCCAGAAGTTAGCATACATCCATAAAATAAGGATGGCAAACAGCCCTACAATAAAAAGTCCGGGAGTGTAACCCAAGTATTGGACAGCAGCTCCAGCAACACCCTGAAGAATTCAACTGAACCATGAGTGGCAATGCCATGATATTTCCTCTATGAAATTATATGGTACTGAATAGAACTGATGCAATCCAATCAGAACTTGTAATTAAGCCCAGAATTAAGTAAATCTATTAGAAATTAATTTCTACTTCTATGTAACTGATTACCTATCTCTTAAACAAAGATCATAAAATTTCCAACAGTACCTAGAAGCTGAAGACTTAAAAAGATGAAATATCAAGTTTAATAATATACAAAATAGGAGTTTTAGGTTGATAGAATGGAACCCTCTACTCGTGGAAAGAGTTGCTAATTAAGAACAATATTGATGGAACCAGAAGGTGTGAAGAACCTATGCCCAGGGAAATACAGAATCTATATTAATCAAGTCTAGGTGGGTATAATCTTGCATTAAAGTATTCCACCGCTAAAAAATGAAATTAAAGACACAAGTTTAAAATGGATATTTATACAAAATGGTATTTAAACATTTTTAAGACCGAGAAAATAATGAACCAATTAACACAACGAACTTGGAGTTCTTTGACAGAGAGCAGAGCCAAGAAGAGTCCTAGAGAAATGCCATAAATGGACTCCAATGCTGAGTCCTAGATGATAATAATTTTTGTAGCAACTTGTTAGAGTATCAGCAGGCATTTGTGAGGTAGACTAAGTACTCAAGTTCCAGAGAACAATCCTTGTTAGGGTACCAGCAGGCACTTGTGAGGTAGACTAAGTAGTTCCAGAGAACAACCCTACCATGATGTTTTGAACTCAACTTGGGAAAGGTTTGACTAAATATAACTCCATGACCATATATAAGACAAGTAACCAACTGAATGAACACAACAGTACCAGTACCAGTACCAGAAAACTTACAAAAAAGGGCAAATTGGGAAACCTAAAACCAAAAGACAAGAACAATTACAACCAATGTAATTGGATCTTTTAGTTTAATGCCATTAAGATTTAATAGAGTTCTTTATTTGACTTTCTTGGGGACTATACTAATCCCAAGGTGCACAACTTGCAAAACTTCCAATGGCAATGGCTGTAAAACCAAATTATTGGTTAACTGAAACTAATCCAGAGCTTCTATCACACTGAAACATACAGATAAAGAAAAAAAAACAATAATAATAAAAATAGAAAGAGAGATCAGAAACCACAATAATGGATTTGGAGAGACTGACGAGGTACCTACCATAGTAACAAGTACATAAACCAAGCAATACATTGATGTCAAACTAAGAAGGCAACTCCACATTATAAGAAGCAGCATTGCTGAACCCAACTTGATGAACGACTCTAACCCCCTTACAACAGAGTCTTTCCAATATATCAATGATAAGCGCACTAATTTCACTAGTTTGGTGCACAGACAGCACACCTTAGGCCAATGCTGCTCTATAAATATAGCAGCTTTGTCTCTACAACAACTCCCTGCATTTCGGGCACGCCAGCAAGCATCTTTCTGCACTTGAAGCCATTGCCAACCTTGTTTAAACAACCCTATATCCTCCATCACCAAGGCCCCCTCAGACTCCCCAAAGCTTGGTGCTTTCTAAAAATGGCAGCAAAACATCATTCCAGCAAAGCTGCTATTGGTACCCGTCAACATGAATCACACACCCCATATATCTCAAAATTTGTGATGCCAAATCATCATCAAGACTACCCACAGAAGAACCTTGATCGACACAATTTCATACTGTAGTAGATAAAATTATTATAAATTAAATAAATGGACATCAACTATTCCAACCTTCAAAAAGAGCCAAATGACTACTTTTTCCAGAAAACAGCTTCCAACTCAGACGGAAATCTCACTGTTGATGGACTCAAACCAGATTAATCTCCGAGTCCGAGTAACAAATAATTACCATCACACTCATTCAAAGCAAATTTCTTCATAAATAAGTTTCCTAAAAGTAACCACTGTTCATAAAGCCCAAAATGCATAGTAGTAAATTAACAACTGGATAAAATCACTCCCGTTTTGACAACAATGTACTCCACTTTTTCAACCCACTGTAATCTCCAACGAGCACTACCAAGCTTAACCCTTTACTGAACTAGCTCGAAACCTAAAGGAAAATCCCCATACAGTTCCAAACTTGAAGACGACCCAGTAGCCAATAAAACCCTAAGCAGCAATGAACAGGGCAAAAACAGAAAATGAGCAGCTGAGGAAGAAGATCAAGGTCGAAACTAGAATCACCAAAAGTGGGTTTGGTTGGCCTTCAGAGGAAAGCTTTAATGGATTCCAACTAGGGAAGGAGGAGAATCTCGGCTTTGGCTGGTGAGACACCTTGGCTTTTCTCCCCAGGGATAGCTCGTGAAAAAGCGAGAGAGGAATTTGTAGAGTTTCAAAAAGTCTTATAAAGGGTGGAGAGAGAAGATCGTAAGACCAGTTTTTGCAGCAAAGAGAAAGGAAATTTGACAAATTTTATATGATTTTATCTCCTACTTGCTTTGTGGAATGGGAGAAATTCCTGCTAAAGTTACACAAGGCCATGAGAGTTGTCTATCGATGATGGAGTGGGACCAACCTTATATTAATGTGCAATTTTTTTCAGTTATCTTATGTCACAAGAATGTCAAGAATGAAAACTGAAGATGTCTGATTAAAAAACTGCAGAAGCCAACTAGCCAAGCATGAAATTATTAATACTTTCCCAGGGCTTTGGTACAGTAACGAAAATAATTAATTAATTATAAAATAATTATTTTGAAAATAATTAATTATATATAATTTATTTTATATTTGGTAATACCGGTTAGAGATTAAATTTGATTTATTATATACTATTAAAGAGAAAACAAGTCATTAAAAGAATAATAATTAAAATTTTTTAACAATAACATAAAAAAAATATTTGAAAATTTTTAATGACAATAAAAAAAGTTAACCATTTTCTATTGTTATAATAATATAAGTAAGTGATAGTGTAAAATTAATTTATAATTAATGGATTAAATTTAAATTCTATTAATTAATGAATAAATTTGCATAATTTATTTTTATTTAGATGATATCTAAAATAATTAATTTTAAATATTAAATTATTAAAAAATATAATAAATTTTGAAAATGAGGTCCAAAATCAAATTTTTAATATTTTATATTTATTGAATTAGATTTTATAAATTTACCTAATTATCTTATATTTAATAATAGTCTTTAATTTCCATTTGAAACTTAAATTCAGATCACATTTTTTTGCATATAATATTGTCTTATTAAATTAAAAATGACAATAAAATACACATGTTATATCAAAATTAATAATTTTTCTGATCTTTTGATATTATTTATGAAATGAAATATATATATATATATACATAATATATATTATTTAATTTATACATATTCTTATTCTTATTTAATATATATTCTCATTTATTTGAATTATTTTTCCTAGATAAGAAAGTTCATTTTTATAATTAAAATTGGATTTATTTTTATTTTTATATTCACTAATTTGAAAAATTAGAAATAAGTAAATTATAATTCATAAATTTAAAATTAAAAAATAAAGTCAGTATGAATATAAAATTCAAAATTTATAACATGAGAAAAAACACAATGAAGGTAAAAGAATAAAATAATGAGGTTAATATGAGTATAAAATTTAAAATTTCTTTTTTTATCATTATGATTAAAAAAATAAACTACCCCAAATAAATTATTTTCTTTTTTCTTTTGTAAATCCAAGAAGCCTAAACTTAGAAGAAGCTAAAAAATAAAAAAAGATGAAAAAGAATATAAAAAAACAATCAATGGTCAACCTCCCTAGTGAAAGTGATCCTCATTACATCAATAAGAAGAAGAATTCTCAATTCAAAAGGGGGTCATTCAAATAGTGTAAGCCCACATCCTTCTTTGGCTCTTAAGTATGTTGAATCTATACATTCCAATCTTACAACGACATTCAATAGACGACTTTGGGAAGCACAGGATTCATCCTGAATTGTCATCTTTATTATTTAAACATTACACAAGCTCTAAGGAATCACACTTTAAAATAATATTGCAAAGATTGAGAGACTAAGCCAATCTTTAACCTTCATAAGCTCCTCAAAGTTTGGCTTTACTAGCAGTATATCTCTCTAGTCCTTTAACAAACCTATAAATCCATTCTCTTGAATATCCTCTAATAAGTCCTATATATTTAACTTACATACCTCCATTTTTATGAAGCTATTTGTATTGATAATTGTCTAATTTTTTAAGGGTGAAGACCATGAAACTTCATCAAAAGCAACTTAATTCTGAATGCTAGACTCGTCCTTAATAGAAGCACTTATAACCTCTTATACAAGCTATATAATGATTCAAGCAACATTACAAGACCACCTAAACTCAGGTTCAGAAATATTTTTGTTCCTTTATTCTTATAACTTTGACACAATGGCACCTCATAAACCTTATTTCATATCATAATGTTTGCCTAACTTTCCTTTTATATTTTTCATAAACTAACCCTTTCTACTCTAAGAAAAGAAATGAATTATATAGATGGGCTTTAATAATCATTTCCATACACTAACTACCTTTCTATAGTCATGTAATACATGAAGCACAAATTTAACATGATTATCACCAAACACATAATAAAAAAAGATATTTTTCCATTTGTTTCTTAGGTCATTAGTGGAAAGTTTATTCTAAATAGCTTTCTATAGGAACATTTTAATGCGTTAAGGAATTTCTAACTCCATACCAACTTCTAAATTTTGTTTACTCCTTTCTAATGTTATTTCTTCAATTATATGTGTACATTCTTTAGGCTAAACTTCTCAAAATTATGATGCCACAGTAAACCATCTTTTCTTCCCCATCTTTTTAACAATTTAATAATTTACAGAAAGAAATGAGTTTGAGGATTTACAAAATCAACAAGAATTAACCAATTCCAATTGCCATCAGCATCTATGAAGTGTGCCACTTTTTCATTAATAATAAAGGAAGGTGTATCTCCAATAATAAACTCTTACATAGAATGACTAACACCCAACCAATCATTATCTCAAAACTTTGTTATTTACCTATCTGCCAAAACTCAATGATAATTTTGTAATTATAAATTGTAACTCTCTATAAATCATAATCATGACCATCTTCTTCTCTATGAGCTAGGGTTTAAGTTAAGTAACTAGACATGGCAAGGTGACCTCCATTAAAGCTAGATCTTTGTCTAATGTGATAAAGTTAAGTAATTCAAAGCTTAGCCTTCCTTTTTAAAGATTAAAAGTTTTAATTCTGTGTTCATGGCCATGAATTTCAAGAATTTTGTAGATCTAATTCTAGAATTTAAGCTACCTTGTTGCAAAATAAAAAACAAAAAAGGTAAGTAACTATTTTCCTACAACACCATTGTGAATTATCTATTTTCCATTTTTCTAGTTCTTTTCTTTCTAGTTGTACTATAGTGTCTTAGCCAATTATAAAGTTCCTTTATATGGAAGTTATTATTGATAAGCTCTTTCTCTCTCTGTAATAGTGTAGATGTTATTATTTTTGTGCTTACTTTCTTTGAATGTGGATTTGAATACGAAAACTTAAGTTAATTAGGTTAAGTTGCTTAATTCTTTAATGACCTTTGTTTATTTACTGTATTTTATGCAATCTTTATATAGGTAATACAGGTCTTTTCTCTTAAGAATTGTACATTTTCAGCAACTTCCCTTAATTTTAAATTTCGAAGGTTTCTGAAAGAATTTAGGATTTTATTTTTTTTGTAAAAATTACTAATATTTTATTTTTTAAATTATGAAACATTAGTAGTTGTTATTGACATAGCATTTGTGAGAGTTCTTAAGAGCTTCCAAGCTCTTCCTTGCACATTTTCAAACTTCTTTCAAATTAAGTACCCTAACACCACCACTGGCATTAAGCTAAGGTTATTAATGTGGAAGCATCACTACTTATCCTTCTAAGTAAATTGAAGTAAGCCTTAAACAAAAGGACAAATAAAAATGGATTTTGAGATCAATGTTATATTTATTTCATCAAAAAGCATTTTTTAAATATAATTATAAAATATTAAAATAAAAAAGTATTTTACTTGTTTAATATTAAATATGAAGGATTAGGAAAAGGTAATTTCTCCTATTCTAAAAATAAATTTCCTTTCCTTCATTTTTAAGGTATCATTTTTTTAATTATCAATATAAATAGCATATTATTTCTTTATTAGTATATATATAAATGATATTTTTTTATAAAAAATACTTTTTTAACGAAACAAACAGAGCTAAAGAATGAGAAAGCTTAGGAATCTAAAGACAAGAAGCGTTTGTGAAGAAGTTGAAATATGCAAGTGGGATCTATCAATATCTCCATGTTAGCTTTTAATTTTTCAAGTTTGCAATTTCATTTGAATTCAAAGAAAGCTTGTTAAAAGGATTAATTTTAGCTTAAAATATGTATTAAGGGACAAAATTAAATAATTATTTTAAGGAGGGTCAAATATAATCGATTCATATTTGAGGAAACTAAAAATATGTGTAAGCTTAAAATCAATACATATTTTATAATTTTTGTTTGGTTGGTGAAGGCTCAATGCCTCCTCCCCTTTACTTAGCATAGTCTAATTATCTAGTACTAATTATATCTATACCTTCACTTCCTGACCTCACTTTTAAAAAGTACACAGTTCCCTTTTTTTCCCCATTGCATTATCAAGGATGGCAATGGGTCGAGATTTCGATAAACCCAATTTAAATTTAATTAAATCCAAATTTATTGAGGATTTGTTATTTTAGATCCATTAAAAATTTATATCTATTAAGGATTCAATAAAATTTGATTAAAAATTTAAAATAAATCCATTTGGATCCACTCATATAAATATAATTTTAAATTTTTTAATAAAAAATAGAAAATTATTATTTTTCAATAATAATTGTATTTGATAATTATGAATTATATTTATCTTTTCATTTATATCTATTTTTATTTTAACCCATCCATACTATCTATATTGATTTTAGAGTAAATATAGATTGTATTATTCTCATTAATAATAATTATACTTGATAATTATAAATTATATTTATTTTTTATTTATTTATATTTTTATTTTGACTTATTTGTATTATCCATAATAGTTTTAAAGTAAATGTGGAGTGTATTAGGTCAATTCATAAATAGTTATTTATCCATTTATATTATAATTAGATATTTCTACATTATATAAACTATTATTATAAAATAAAATAATATTATTTTAAAACATCTTCATAATGTAATGTAAATTTAAATATTTTTAATATTATTTATCTTAAATAAAATATCACAATATTTTTATATATATAATAATATTAATTTTCATATGATAATAGGTTAATAATAAAATATATTATTCAAATAGGTTTAATGTAATACCAAAAAGAGATTCAAAACTTATTAAATATTTGTAAAAGATAGGTTTGTGTATTGTATAAATTAATATTGATTGATAGCTAAAAAGAATCTAAGATCCATTAGATATTTAATGGATAAATACAAACCTAAATATTTCTATATATGTGATAATATTAATTTTCATATAATAATAGGTTAATAACAAAATATATTATTCAAATAGGTTTAATGTAATATCTAAAAGAGATTCAAGACTTATTAAATATTTGTAAAAGATAAGTTTATATATTGTACAAATTAATATTGATAGATACCTAAAAAAGATCTAAGATCCATTAGATATTTAATGGATAAACGCAAACCTAAATTATTAAATAGTGGGCCTAATTTAGATAAGATTCATTGAATAAATATTCATTAATTTAGATAAAACCTATTGAAAATGGGTATTTTTATCATCTCTGTGCATTATAAAATTAATTTGAATTTTCAAATAAGTCAAACCCAAAGGTCCCAAACCAAATAAAATAGGTTGCAGATCTATGCTTTCCACAGGGTCAACTACATGCAATATGATTTGTTACCCCAATTTTCAAGTTTTCAAGATTTAATTATTTCTGACTTATAAAGAAAACCATACTTATATTCAACGTAGAATTTTAATCTAAAGTTTTAAATAGGCAAAGAATAAAAAAATTAAAATAAAATAATTTATATAATATTTTGAAAAATTCATATAATTGCATAATCATACTAATGTATATTTTTAAATATTTTAAGAAATATCATAATCATTTGCAGTCCATAAAAAGCTTTGCCACATTTTAAATAAAATGAGGAAGAGCTTACAGTACATCATTGATATAATAATTTATCAGTATATTATTAAATTTAATCATATATTAAGTTAATTTTTTAAAATATATTATATGATAATATATTAATAATTAGATTTGGTGCCAGTACACTATATATTTTTTCTATATAAAAAAGGGGAACACTTCCTATATTTTGCTATACACAGCACAAAATATGAACTTACAAATTGTTCCTGGGAATAGTTGCAACTTACCACTGGTGTTTTTAATGTTGGTATCAAGCAATGTGAAAAGGCATCCAAGTATAGATAAATTCTTTATGAAAGCTACCACAAAATTTTAAAAATCTTCTATAGAAGTGATTTACTAATCCCAAAATGAAATATGTACGTTCATAGTTTGTGCTGCACATAGCAAAATACAAGAAGTGTTCTCCCTTTTTTGTACAAAAATTAAAAGAAAAATGTAAATTATTCCATTAATTAGGGGTGGTTGGACTTTATCCATATGAATTATGAAAATTAATAAATTATTCTCTAAAACTATTCAAAACTTAAATTCTACCCTATTGGTACTTAATTAACTCTTTATTAAATTATATAATTTTTTTAAAAAAATTTAAGTATGAATCATAATATTATTATATATTGCCTTATGACATCATTTTTTACATAATTTTTATATCTTATAATTAATAGAAACTAAATTAAATATATAAAATATTAATTAGACACTAGAAAATGAGTTGTAAAATTATGTGTAAAAAATAACATAATAAATTAATATACAATAATATTGTAATTTATATCCACTAGTGTTACTCACATTGATCATTACTATCCAATTTTTTTCTTTAAATTAGTCACTTATTCTATGAAATATGAGTTGAAAATATTAAATGAATAAGTGAAATAATCACAAATATTATACTATATAAAAAAGATTAAAGGTTTATCATTTTTATTTTATATAATTATTTTAATTTAATTTTTAATATTATAATAATCATAGTACTGATAAATAATAATTTCTATTTTACCCCATGATATTTTTTGCAATTTATTTTATTTCAAATTTGATAATTATATATTTATAAAATATTTTTATTTTATTTCTTTAAAATTTATAATTTTTTATAATACTTATATTTAGACTAATGCATCTATTTTTTAAAAAGAGATTATATTAGTTAATAAGTTTACCTTATTTGCTAGACTTTTTACAAGTTTATTACAATTTTAAAATTTTCATATACAATCTTTTATATCAAATTTTTTTATGATATAAGTAAGCTAAAAAAAATTTTCTCTTATATAATTACATATTACATTTTAACTCATATATTATTTTATAAGTCATATATTATTTCTCTTCTTTCTCATACTCATTTATGTTTATTTAATAAAATAATTATTATTATTTGCCACTGTATTTATGCAAATAATTATTATTACTCTAACAACTATGTATTTTATTTTATGATAAAATATTACAAATGAGTTATTCATTTAATTAAAAGAATTATTTAATTACATATTACATTTTTAATTCTTATATTCTTTTACAAGTTACATATTATTTCCTTTCTTTTCCATGCTCATTCTCTTTAGTATTTAATAAAATAATAGTTATTATTTTCTATTGTATTTATGCTAATAGTTATTAGTTGCTAACAACTACAATTTTTATTTTATTTTAAATATTATAATTAATTTATTAATTTAATTTAATTTAATTATTTAACTACATATTACATTTTTAACTTATATGTCACATACTATTCCTCTTTTTTTCAATGCTCATTCATATTATTATTTAATAAAAATAATATTTATTATTTTAATAATATAAGCAAACTAATTTTTTAAGATAAAAATTATATATGAAACTTTTAAAATTATAACAAATTTATAAACAATGTCAAGTAAATAACGTAAATTTACTAACTAATATAATTTCTTTTTAAAAATAAATGTATTAATCTAAATATGATTATTATAATAAGTTATAGATTTTAAATGAATAAAATAAAGATAACTCATAAATTATATAGTTTATCAAATTTTAAATAAAGAAAATTGTAAAAAAAATCTCATGGAATAAAATAAAAATTATTGTTTATTACCATTATGATCATTGTGATATTAAATTAAATTGAATATATTTATATAAAATGAAAATGATAAAATTTTTGTCTTTCTTTTTGTAGCATAATATTTACAATTACTTTACTTCTTCACTTAATATTTCAGCTCATATTTTATTAAATGAGTGATAATTCAAGGAAAAAAATGATAGCAACGGTTAATACTAAGTAACATTAGTAAATATGAATTACAATATTATTATATATCAATTTATTACATCATTTTTGTATATAATTTTATAACTCATTATCAAATATTTAATTAAAATTTACATATTTAATTTAATTTTTATTAATTATATAATATAAAAATTATAAAAATGATGTGATAATCCAACATTTAGTAATATTATGATTCATCTTAAGAACTTTTTAAAAAAATTATGTAATTTAATAAAAGGATTAATTAAGTAAATAATGATTATTAATTTTAGGTTTTACATAATTAAGTATTTAATTTGCAAGTTTTTAAAATTAGTTAGAGCAAAATGCAATCATCTTATAGTTAGCGGGATAATTTGTAATTTTTCTTAATATCTTTTATTAATTTAGTATTAATAGGAGTAAATTTTAAATTTTATATAGTTTCAAAAGATAATTTACCGGTTTTCAAAATGTGTAAAGATAAAATTCAATTACCTTATAGTTAGTGGGGTAATTTATGTTTTTCTCTAAATTTTTCTATAAAAAAAAGGGAGAACACTTCTTGTATTTTGCTATCTTCAGCACAAAATATGAACTTATAGATTTCATTCTGGGATTAGTAAGTCACTTCTACAGAAAATCTTAAAATTTTGTGGTAGCTTTCATAAATAATTTTCCTATACTTGGATGCCTTTTCACACTGCTTGATATCAACATTAAAAACACCAGTTGTGAGTTGCAACTACTCCCAGAATAATTTATTCTCATGGTGCTCGTCAGCATTAATATTTGAAAGTTACCAAAACGGTCTTTGTCAGCCATGTGGCCCAAAGTAAGCAATTTCTAATTCAGTAGCAGGCCACGAATTCCTGGCAAGGTTTTGACTTCTTCTGAGCTGCAAAGTTCGAAAAGAAACTTTAATACATCAATAATATAATATATAATATAATAATATATTATATATTATTATATTTAACTATATATTAAATTTATTTTTTAAAATTAAATTTAACATATTATACAATAATATATTAATTATTAAATTTAATAATATACTAATATATCAACATATTTATCATAGAATTTTCCGCAAAGTTATAATATTAATAGTCAAACAGATCTAGCAAGTATCCTTAATCATGTTTTCATCAGTTTCTGACATTAAATTTTATCAGTTTTATATTATTATTTCGTTAAAATTGATAACAAAAAGTTTTATAGTAAAATTTTTTAGTTATTTTATTTTTTTAATGATGTGTTATTTTGTTGTGATAAAATTTCAATGGACAATGAATGAAATTTAGATTCCATTTGTTTTGTTGAAATATATTATTTATATGAAAATCTAATTTACCTATGTATAAGTAAATAAATATCATGTTACCTCCATATCTTGCAATTAAAAAGTATTGCATGATGTCATGGTATATTAAAAAGAAAATTCCTCTTTGGCACCTCGGAGTTGCTTTCTATCGCACTATTTACGGTTAAAATTTCTGAAATAAAATATTTTTTACTATCTGATTATAAATATAAGTAAATATGACTATATTTCTAAAAAAAATCTCAAGACAAAGATTTGCTTAGTTCATAGAAATAAATTTTTGTGAGAAATTAAATTTCCTATTTCCTTGATTTAACATTAAATTATTTAAAATTAAATCTCAAGACAAAAAGTATTTAAAATTACTTGATTGATACCAAAGAATTTATGCTTCTTAAGAATTAATTTCCTATATTTTGTTTGATTTAACCTTGAACTTCTTAAAAAATATTATCAAAATAATTAATATATACTTCAAAATTATAATATATAAAATAAAAAATATTAAATAAATTTTTTTTTTTTAATTATCTCCACTTATTTTTAACTATATTTTTAATCTCTTTTTCTATCATTAATTTTTTGAATTAGCAATTTTTTATTTTTAATTTGTTATAAAATAGGTTGATATAAAAAATTAAGATGTCTTATATACATATCTAAAATTATCTTAATATAATTAAAATAAAATATAATTTAAATAAATAAAAAATATTAGTTAAATAATTAATTCTATGAAATTTATATAAAATAGCTAAGAAATACAAATTTTTTTTTATGATTGAATATCAAAATAGTAAATATAATAAGAATAAAAGAATAAAGAAAATAATACAGTAGATATATAATAAGCATAATATATTCTATTTAGAATTAAATTTCTATTATAAATTATAATTAGGATTATATTTACAATTTATATTTATGATATAATATTTAATATTTTTTATATAATACTCATTCTATTTATTATATAATTAATAATTATATTTAAATATTTATATTTATGTTTTATAATTAATGAAATATATTTACTATAATTTTTAAATAATAAAAATAAATGGCTGAATTGGTTATTAATTAAATTAATTACGGATAATTTCTATTTATAAATGATATGAGGGATTCTTCTTAGTAAGGAATGTATGATTCAACAACTTTTTATAATTCGTAAGAAGTAAGAATTTTAAAAAAATTTACTTTTTATGTTTTGATAGTTAATAACCAACTAAATAATTTAAGAAATTTTAACTTTTTCAAGAAATTGCACTTTTAATACTACTTTTTACGATCCAAAGGCCTCTAAACTCATGATAATTCCCCAAAGAGGAACTTGAAATACTAAGAATACAATCAATATGCTAATTCGAGATTTGAGTAGGCTTCTGCTTTATTACCACTTTGCGACTTCAGCAATGCAACGGCCACTTACATTTAATGCTAGTGTTATGTAATACTTTGTGATCATAAGCACCAATCACAGAATTAATGGTTGATACACAACTTTACTTGTTTGTCACATTCCTGCTCCATAAATGCATTTTGAATTTGGATTCATTATTTATATGTTTGAAGTAGCTTTTGCTTTACCTAAATCCTTGTGCTATTATCGGAAATTTTTGAAGGCACTTAAAATTTGAACCTTTTCAAAACCAAAATTTAAAAGGAAGGGAGTTTTTTAGTGGTAGAAGTGATAATTCATTTAACATATATATGCATGATTTTATATTCAAATCCTAAGTATGATGGGAAATAAAATCCCTAAAATAATATCAAATACTATCGTACTACTAAAATGTTGATAAAATTTAAAGGATTTTTATTATAAAGAGCAATGCTCATTATGTAATTATGGAATGGATGAATTTATGATATAAAGACTGAAAAATTTATATACCATATCTCAAATAACAACTCTAACTAATTAAACTAGTAATAGGTGAAGTAATTGAGTTATTACCTCAAGTAATAATTATATACTATTAAATGTAACTTACATAAAAAAATTACGTTTAGTATAATTACCATTTGAGATAATAACTTAACTATTTATTACTAGTTAAGTGTATTAAAGTTATTATTTAAAGTATGGTACATAAACTTTTCAATCAATATAACCAAGAACTCACAAAAATTTTGTAAATATTTATGGGTGAAACAATTAAGGGAAGTAAGGAGCCATTATTCCAATATCAATTATGAGGGGCCTTCTATGGTTATCTATATGAATTTCAAACTCACATTGATGTAGCAAAATAAAAAGTGTTGGATGAGATTATTAATAATCTCATACACTTGTCAGTAATCTCATTCAATTGCTCTTGTTTTGTCACACTTTTATTAACAAACTCATGCTGATATAGCAAAATAAAAAGTATTGGATGAAATTATTAACAATCTCAGGCACTTGTTAGTAATCTCATCTAATTGTTCTTGTTTTGTCATACTTTTATGAATTTCAAACTCATAGGAGTAACATCAAACTTCTCCAATTGTGAATGTTAGATTTATGTCCAAATTTGCCAACATGATAGAATGGATTATAAGCAAAAATTATTTATATATTATATAAATTTATATAGATCAAGAATATAAAATAGATGATTTTAGAAAATAAATAGTGTACCTATATTCGCCATAATGAAATATGAATGAATTGATGAACAAAAGTTTAATCTTCCCTACCTACTCTATGAGTTTGTAACCGATAGAGCACCAAGATTTACAAATTATTTTGTGATTAAGAATAGAGCGTAAAATGGTTAGAGGGACCTAACCTGATTAAATAGAAAATCTTATTGGGCTCACCCATTAAAAGTCTACTTGGTTAAAGGTCTACACTTATTGTAGAACACATCAACTTACCGGGCATTTTTAGTACATAAAAAAAATCACAAAAATTGAATTTAAAACTATAACTTTAGGGTTATGCTTAGCCTATTTTAAACAAAATAAAATAAAAGATCCAATTAATGATAGTCCATTAAAAATATTTTTACATTCTCCTACTTAGACAACATTAGTTGTAATTAATCTATTTTATAAAATATTTTATTTTAAAAAATGACTCTTAGGCTGAAGATTAATTTTAAACATATATGGCCATAATTTTAAAAATACATCACCCTAGAGATAAATGTCTAAAAATTTGACTAAGCTTATATAACTAATGATATTGAATTATAGCGGCAGTTACATTCTTTATTAATGTAAAACCTTCCATAATTACAAAATATCATGAATTATATATACTTAGTTACTAATGTGATAGTGTAGCATGAAAGATGTCATCAAAAATTGTGATCAAATCATGTTTATCTTCTATGTTAGTCCTCGATAATTCTTTAATAAATTCACATAGCATGAGAAATCAACTGGCAACATACAAAGCTAAATTATCTCACAAATCCTAAAATAATGTTAATTTTGAGATAAATAATTAAGTTCAAAAACTAACAATTGACATCGAGTCTTACCCTTTGCAAAAAAAAATTATAATAATATTGGCACATTATAATCAAATGATGCATGCATCAATAAGATAACATAAATTCATGATCAATGTACCAATGAGTAATATATGAAAGATATAAGAAAGGAACATATTGAAAATTACAAAAAAGACAGTCATAAAAATGAAAATAACTTCTTATTAACCAAAAGACATCAAAAGAACCCACAATTTCTATGTTTTTCAATATGCTTTTGAAAAAATTATAGGCCTAAATCATTTAGTCATAGGATCTGCTAGCATAGTATCTGTATGAATATGCTTTACAACTATGTCCCCATTTTCTTCACAAGGATCTCTTAATTGTGAGATATTTCAACTCCAAAATGCTTAGATTCCACTAGAACTTCTATTATTTTTGGTGAAGAAAACTATAGCACTATTGTCCACAATAAATTTTCAATAGTTTTAACAATAGAATCAACAATTTGTAATCTTAAAAATGAAATTTTTAACTAAATAACCTGCCAAAAACAGTACCATAATAGGCAACGAATTCTGCTTACATGGTGGAAGAAGTTGTCAATGTCTGTTTAGCACTCTTCTAGGATATGGCACCTCTAGCCATCATAAAGATGTAACTTAAAGTAGATTTCATATCATCAGAACATCCAGCAAAATTTAAGTTTGAATACCCAATTACTTCTAGGTTATCAACCTTTCTATAGACAAACATATAACTCTTGATTTTTTACAAGTATCTCATAACTTTTTTAGCAGCACACTAATGATCTCTTCCAAAGTTAGACAAATACTTATCAAAAACACTAACCATAAAAGCTACATTTGGTCTAGTGCAAACTTGAGCATACATTAAACTTCCTACAGTACTTGTATAAGGAATATTTTGCATTGACTATTTCTCTATCTTATTTACTAGGCATTGTTTGTTGCTAAACTTATCACTTTTCACGATTAGAACATCCCTAGCCTTATAATTTTGCATTTCAAATCTTTTAAGAATTCTATTAATGTATGCCTTTTGAAACAATCCTAATAAGTTACAAGTTCTATCCCTATAAATCTGAACACCTAAAATAAATGATGCCTCACCGAGATCCCTCATGTCAAAAACTTTAAACAACATTTGTTTGGTATCATATAGCAAAGCTAGACTATTATTCACCAATAAAATGTCATTAACATACAAGATGAGGAAAATAAAGCTACTATCACTGACTTTAAGATAAATACACTAGTCAACCTTATTTTTTGTGAAGCCTATAGATGTAATTAGCTCATTAAACTTCAAATACCATTGTCGAGATGCTTGTTTCAAACCATTTATTGATTTTCATAGCTTGCACACCACATGCTCATATCCATTTATCTGAAAACCTTCAGGTTATTTCATGTATACATCTTCTATAAGTTCATCATTAGAAAAACTATTTTAACATCCATATGGTGAATCTTCAAATTAAAATATGCAACAAAGCTCATAATAATCTTGAATGAGACTTTAGAAGATACTGGTGAGAAGGTTTTATAATAGTTAATTCCTTTTCTTTGAGTGAAACCTTTAACTACTAATCTTGTTTTAAATCATTTAATTCTACTAATTAAATCCTTATTAGCCTTGTACACCCATTTGCAATTAATTGCCTTACAATTTTATGAAAGCTTAATAAGTTCCCACACTTCATTCTTGATCAATACAATTTCATATCCTTAGCTTAATTAATTCTTGATCATAGATTGAATTTCTCATTCATAGCATTCAATCACAAATTAGATTATTGATTATTCATTACTTGACTGTATGTAGTTAGATTAACAATATCTCCAATGTTATATTCACTCTTATCAAGATAGATATAATAATCATTTGAAATTGGTACCTTCATTTGTTTAACTGACTTCTAATTGGGATGTGCTTTACAGGTTGAACAGGTTAATGCTTCTTAATGGGAACAGCTGTAACAGGTTTTACAATTTGGTCATGCTCTATATTTTGATCATTTTGTATGTCAACATGAACAGATGGAGGCATAATAGTCTAACTAGGTAAAACTAGTGGAATAGTAATGGAAGTTAGCTTATTTTGTGTTTCAAGATACCCTGGATTTGGTGACAAATCAATAACATCAAGCTCAAGAAATTTGTAGTCATAGACTCAACTTTTTTTATACCTTTTATAGTGCAATAAAACTTGTATCCTTTTGCATGATTTGGATACCCTATGAAGTATCAATGAATGGATCTTGGATTGAGTTTCTTCACTAATGGATCATAAATTTTTACTTTAGAAGGACAACCCTAAACTCGAAAATGATTAAGGCTAGGTTTTCTGTTGGTTTAAAGCTTAAAAGGTGTTTTAGGTGTTAACTTGCTAGAAATACGATTGAGGATGTACAAAGCAGTTTTAATGACCTCACTCAAAGAAATTTAGTTAAATTTGTTCCACTTATCATGCTCCTCATCATGTCTTTAAGAGTTCGATTGCACCTTTCAGTGATGTCATTTTGCTCAGGACTACTAGGTATGGTATATTGTGGAATAATTCCACAATCTTGTAAAAACTTAGCAAACGGTCCCATGTGTTGCTCAGACACATCTTGTCTACCATAATATTCACCTCCCTGATCAGATATCATAATCTTGATGACTTTTCCTAGTTGTTTTTCAACCTTAGTTTTGAAAATTTTCAATTTCTCAAGTACATTGTATTTTTCTTTTATCAAATAAAGATAATCATATTGAGAAAAGTCATTAATGAATATGACAAAATAATGAAAATTATAAATAGTGGGAGAGTATGGTTCAGATATATCAGTATGAATTATCTCTAAAAGATTAAAATTATGAGTAACACCTTTCTTTTTAGTCTTGGTTAACTTACCTCTACTACAGCTCACATATATATTCATATCATCAAAATCTAGGGAAGAAAGAATATTCTCGTTAATTAACCTCCCCACCCGTTCCCTAGATATATGTCCTAATATCTTATACTATAACATTGTTAGTGTTTCCTTAACTCTAGGTCTTTTTGAAACCATATTTTCAATATTAAAAAAGGCATAAGGACTATTAAAGGCTAATAGTAATCTATATAAACCATTATCAAGAACACTAAAACTAATAAGCTTAGAATATAATAAAATATTAACTTTTTCATTTTCAAGAATAAATTTGTATCCAAGCTTATCCAAAAAAGAAATTAAAATTAAATTATGTATAAAACAAGGAACATAAAAGACATTATTTAATGTAATCTCAATAGAGTTTTCTAAACATAAAATAACATTTCCTACACATTCTGTAACTTCAAGATCATTTCATACTCTAAGCTTGGACTCTCCCTCACTTGATTTCCTCTTGCCTACAAATCCCTGCAAGATAATTGTAACATGAGTTGTGGAACCACTATCAAACCACTAAGAATCTATAGGGACATTAGTTTAAATTTGATTCAAAGCAAGCTAAGGATAGGGGTTTACCATTCTCATTGCCTTTTTTCTTTCTAACTAAAAGTTAAACCTATAGTAATCATTCCTCTTATGAGTTATGACCTCTCTTATGGCAATGATAGCACTTTACATTCTTATGAATAGATCCTTTAGGGCCTCCTACTTGTGAGTTATGATTGGTATTATTATTATTACCATGCCTTTGGGCTTTTTGAGATTTTGAAGAATTATTCCTTGGAACATATGATTTAGGTTTCTTTTTCTTGTGGGTTAGGCTTTTATTGGATAAGGATTTTGGTTAGGTCAAAAAAATTATTTCATTCTTTTCTTTCCTTAATTTTTCTTCTTCAGCAACACACTTAGCGATGAGTTCATTAATGGTCTAGGGTGTGTTCAAGGTATTATAGGTTATCTTGATGTGACTGAATTCTAGAAGTAAGGAATTCAAGACATGTGGGACAAGAAATGTATCCAGTAATTCAATTTTTAAGTTCTTTAATTGAGTTTGGAGGTGAACCATCTTGATAATAAACTCTTTTATATCACTAGTGTTGTCATATTTCATGGTCATCAATTCCTTCATCAGGTATCCAGATTCAACATTATCAAATACTTGGTATCTTTGCCTTATAGCATCTATAAACTCTTTGGCCTTGGTTGCATTTGCCAATCCACCCAGTAGATATTTAGTCAAATCTCTTAATTGCAATAAGGCTGAGCTTATTAGATCTTTTCCCATTTTGCATAGTAATCCTTTTGCTTTTAAGTACTTTCAAGAGTGAGTGCTAGCGGTTTTGGCTCATGTAAGGCTAAATCAAAATTCTATAATATTAAGAGCAAAACTCTATATCTTGCTTCCACCTCTTATAATTTGTACTATTTAATAATTCAATAGTTACGGTATTATTATTTACTGCAAAAGAGACTGTAAAAGAATAATAGAGATGTAATATGTTAGTTTGGCCATTTTAAGAGTATATGAAATATCATTACATTCTCCCTTTTAAGGTAGAGAATGTAGTATGTAAAACATCCTTCTAAAATTGAAGTCAAGTAGAATAATATATTATTATTACAAAATTACTCCTTTTATTCAGGTAAAATTTATTATAATAAATAAATTTAGAAATAATATTTTGCTACAATCAACTAATTTCTAATCATATCATACAATAACTTCCTTTGGGTAAGTTATATATGAAATAATTAAAAATATATAAATTCAATTTTAATTATAACACATACTTATCTTCTTTGGGCAAGTAATTACGTGAAATAATTAAAATGAATTTCGTAAATATTTATCAATAGCTCAAAGAATTATAAATTAAAATAAATTAGTTCACTTGGTGATAGTTATTCATTTCAATTCATAAGTCTCCCAAAAGAATTGAGATATTTAAAATAAGTCTAAAATTATAAATTTAAAATAACATATGACCAGACTATTAAGGGGTGTTAAACAATATGCACCAATATTGGATTATAAAGAAAAAATCATATTACATCAAAACACAATCTTAATATATATATTCGGTACAAATTAAAAAAAATAATTTTTTTAATATTTTTATTAGAAATATATAATAAATATTATCATAATAAAATAATAAAAAAGAAAATAAGTGAAAAAATAAATAATATGTAACGTCACATGACGCATACGTAACGCTACATAGAGTGATATGAGATGCCTGGCTCAGCTTTGCTTCTCGGTGAAGATGGATTCAAATATCTCCTTCGCATTTTTTTTTTATAAACTCAACCAACCCCTCTGTGCATCCATGTTATTAATTTAAAGTGGCCAAAGATTTAACCCATTTTGACCAATGAGCACCAATTCCAGGCCAGATTTCAATTGTATTGAATCAGCAACGGTAGTTCAACAACAAGAAGGCGATCGACATCAACAATTTTTTTTTCGTGCAGTCATAACAATGATTTTCAGCTAAAAAAAAAATCAAAAATAGAAAAGAAAAAAAAAAGAATACATACTACATTGTATATGAACAGTAACAATAAATACAAATCACGTTGTATTAGACTCAGCAAAATTAAATCGAAAGCCATAATTTTGAAAACCATGCGATTTTGTAATATCCCCATAATAATTTCACAAGAGTAGAAGATCATAATTTTCAGAAAATAATTATATATAAAACTAATTAATAAAATAAATGATAATTTTAACCCAATTTAATGGTAATCATGAAATTAAATTAGATGACAGTAATAATCTAAAATATAAATCAAATAAAAAGAATATGTATTTAATTCCAAATTCTATTGTAAGTGGCTCTGATACCAAATGTAAGCAAAAATTATTTATATAGGATATAAACTTACATAAATTAAGAATATAAAATAGATGATTTTCAAAAATGTATAGCATACTTTTGCTATAATGAAATTTGAATGAATTGGTGAACAAATGTTTGATTTTCCTTGCTTATTCTATGAGTTTGCAGTCGATGGGGTATTAAAATTCACAAATTATTTTTGTAGTTATAAATAGAGTATAGAGTGATTAAAAGACCTAACTTAATTAAGTGGAAAATCCTACTGAATTTACCCATCAAAAGTTTAATTTGTTAAAAATCTATACTTATGCAAAATATATTAATCCACTAGGCATTTTTAGTCCATAAAAAATGATCACAAAAATTAAATTTAAGATTATAACTCTAAGATCAAATTTATCCCATTTCAAATAAAATAAAATAAAAGATCCAATTAATGATAACCTATTAAAAATATTTTTGCATGGACCATAATAGTATCATACAATATACAATGTGAATGAGATTGGCAATTAGTCTGATACTCAACTGTTATGGGCTTCCATAATAGGAATCTAACAGGAAATTCCATCCAACAGTGATGTCTGACCAAGTATATTAGTTATTTTATGGTTTGAACTTTGATAAGGGAGTTTCATCCATAGTGTCTAGAATTTTGAAGTTCCAACTTTCTTAAGATATCGTAGAATTTTTTCTACAGTTGAGCTCCATTATTCCAAATGGATTCGAAGAAATATAGCTGAAGTTTCAAACATCCAATATATTTAAGGCATAATTGGTTTCTTGTAGAAGGTGCAAGTCAACTTGAGTCAAGGACTTAAAAGTTGGGGAAACCCATCATGTGGTTGCAGCAACTGCAACGGCATTCCAGATAGAATTCAAATCACATTAATTGTTATTTTTTGTGATGAATTCTAAAGCATTCCAGATGTTTTTAAAATATAAGATGATGTGATTATCTTAAAAATTATTAAATTAAAATTATTTAATTATATTTATTAAAAAATATATAATTATAGTTGAATAATTTTAATCTAACGATTTTAAAATTTATTATGTAACTCCAAATTTTAAAACCTTAGAAATATTATTGTAAACACCATCTTTTGTATTAGTCTACAATTTTCTGTACCGCAACCACACCCACATTTTCAATCCCCAGCCAGAAGGGTACGAACCTTAGATTTCTCTGAAAGTGCTCTCGAAAAAGATCCAATACCCTCAGGAAAAAGAAGTAAAGAATCCAGAATTTTTTCATTGAATACAAGCCTGGTCAATATGCAAGGTAGTTTGGTCCAACTTCAACTGAATGGTTGAATAATAATAATAATAATAATAATAATAATAATAATAATAATAATAAAAGCATTCAAAAAGTATGAAAATGGTGCAGAATTTACAAAAGATAACAAGCCTCAAAGCAATGAAGTGTGGATTTTTAGAGGACAAATCATTGAAGCCCTCATTGATTTGTCTAAATGGTTTGATCATACTGTGCAGTGAAGGAGATGGTTGCAACGGTCGAAGACACCGATTGTAGTTTCCAGGTTGTCTGAGACACATCATTTGAAAACGAACTCATCAATTCAGCGTTACATGTTTTTTCGCCAACTTAAAGAACCTCGAAATCAGAAATCAGGCCTGGTTTTGTCATTTTATTCCATCACCAACGTCATATGTTCATTGTTATCATTAAAATCATGTTTATTAACTCAAGCATCGAAACAGCCACCACCTGCCTAAGCTTTGTCTGCTGGAGGTCACTTACTCATTGCGAACCACTGCACAGAATATGAGGTTCATTTGTATGGAAATAGAATATCTTTCATGAAATATAATTATAAAATACGAAGATAAAAAATATTTTATTTATTTAATATTAAATATTTAATAAACTTTAAAAATATAACTTCCTTTGTTATCATATCTTTAGATATTATTTTTTTAAGGTAATATTAAGCAATTAAGTATTTTTATAATTGGATTAGTTTAATATATTACTATTTATATTTTTAATTTTAATTTTAATTTACTGACTTTAATATATAAAGTATTTTTAGAGATTTCATGTTCTTGTAGATACAACGTGAAGCACCGGAAAGTCGGTCATTTCATGTAACACCATTCTTTTAGCAGTTAAGCTAATATGGCACCTAATGTAAATTATAGTGCATATCAGCGGTGGCATAAGCAAAGAAACCCTCTTTTCACGTTATGGGTTTTCGACATTAATAGAATGGGGATTGGGGTCAAAAGAATTCAGTTGCCAGATGACCATTTGTTAGAAATATTTGAGACTCCATTTATTATGATTCAAAATATTTTTTTATTAAAATATAGTTATAAATTAATAAGATAGTAAAAATATTCAACGTAAACTATAAAATGTTAGGAATTCAGTGAAACACAATTTTTTTTTCAAAACTTTTCTTTTATTTTTATACTTTTAAATATCATTCTTTTACAATAATATAAAAAGATAATATACCACTCTTATTTATATAAAAATAAATAAAATTTAAAAAAGATATTATTTTCTTTTATTTGTATGATTCTAGGTATTATTTTGTTTATAACAATGCATAAGGCTAATTACTATTCCTTTGTTTATATAGAATCATTTGAAATTTTCCTTTCAAAAATAATCTTTATTTATATACAATCATATAAAATTTTCCTCTAGAAAACATAAAAAGTCTCTTTGACCAAGAAAAGCTTCGGATTTTTGTATAGGTAGAGATGTAACCGGCCCGGGTGCTCATGAGTATGCCATTTAGAGTTCGTTTACGACCCAAGCTTATGTGGACAATTTGCGTGGGCTCGTCCATGGATCCGACCCCTTTTTGTTGTTTTTCCAAACATTTGAGGGCTTTTAATTTAATTTGATTTAATATTTAATAGTTTAACATAATTTTTTAATTTTATTTAATTAACTTATTACATGAAATAAAAAATAACTAATCAAATATAATTTATAAATAATAAATATTTTTTATTCAATCTAATTTAATATCTTTTAAAGGCTTTTTATCTTTTTCCACATTGAAAATTCAATTCCTAATTATTATATATTTGTATCTAATAATTTAATTATTTCTATTATTATAAAAAATAATGTGAATTACCCACGTGTTCAACTAATTTTGTTATTTTAAAATACAAACTTATGTAAACCGGTTCACACAAACTTAATTCATTTAACCCGTCCACCTGCCGCTCTTTACATGTCACTATAACTTGGAAGAGGGACAAATAGACACAACTTGCATCGTTCATGCATTTCACACCGTGTTTGCCAGTCGAAGTGAATATTACAGACCGTTACCTGGAATTAAAGAGGAAACAACACAAATCACCAATACAACAAAGTAAAATAAATAAATAAAAATTCAAGGCATGAAGCGTGTTCAAAATGTGTGATATGTGTTGTTGGAAAGTCTAAGTTTAACAAATATAGTGGACGTGGACATAGCAAAAAAGGGGGAGCGCCGGCGTTTTTGTTGGGGGGGGGGGGGGGAGGGGGTTAACAGCCCTCCAACTAGATACACTCTCTCCTCTGGTTTTTCTAAATTGTTGCTGGCCTCCTTATAATTTATAAAATAATTACAGTCTCTTTACTTGTAACTATCAGTCTGTTAATGTATCTAACAGTTGAACACAAAAAGTAGTGATGGCCAAAAAAAAAAAAAAAAAACACAAAAAGTAGTGGATTTAACTAATATAAGAACCCTGCCTTCACGAGCATAGAATTTCAAGGTGATGTCAATGGTCGCTGCCATAAGTTCCTCTTCATTCACAACAAAACAAATCGGGCCAACACTACTTAGCACAACCATCGCAAACAAGGGTGTTTTAATTCTTCATTTACTTGTAAAGCAAAATTTCCTCAAAAACTTTATAAATGCAAATCCCACAAAAGAAAAAAAAAAATCACAAAGTATGACAAGCCAATCAAACGATGATTGAAGACAGATCGCTGAAAACTTGAGGATCCAAACCAAAATCTTTTGAACTCATACAACAAAGTAGAGATTGCAGGCCTTAGATTGATTTGAACCTCTAATTATGAGATTTTAATTGTTCATTATGAGTGCTTGACAAATAGTAAATTTCATATTAGATTTTTTCAACTTATGGACTTAAAATCAGAATTTGAAAATGCTGTGAAAGGCAAACTGTCCTGTATTAGTAATCTGAGGAAGAATGGGACCATGGCAGCCTCTACAGTCATGTTGTCCATTGATTGAGGTTAGTCAAGCATAATAGCTAAGTTTACTGCCACGTTCATCAAGTTCCCCATGCATGCCATCATGTTTTGAATTTAGTTTAAAGGAAATCACAAGTTGCTTATAAGCATGTGACACCAATAAGAATTTAAGAATCAAGATACTCTTCAAAACCATTTTCAAAATAGAAAACATACTATAGAAAGGTCTAAAGCACATAATGTTCAAATGATCCATGACAACCAATACTAAATATAAAAGGATAGAACGATAGACCAAATTCCTTTTTTAGGCTTATTCAAACTGGAATACTTAAAATCACAACTAACCTACTATTTCAAAGGACATGCCAACGTAATTTGATCAAACAATTTCACAGGTTAACTAACACCTCAGGTATGTTACAATTTTCATAGTAAGAATGGCTTTATTGGGCTTTTGGGTTTATAGTAATTCCCTTGTAACAAATAACAGGATAGCTTACAAGAAAATAAACTACATTACCTAAAAGATTCAAGAGGCAATTAACCGAAAAAAAATTGCAATTTACTCGTAAGCTAAACACATAAACAAAAAAAATTGCTTATATTTAGCAACACCCACCAGAACCAATCCTATCCAAATAAACAAACAATCAAAGTTCTAAAAACTCATAACAAAATCCATTAAAAGCATTTTTAATTCCGTTTTTCTAGGAGTGAAGGAGATTCACCAATTAATTATGGGAAGTCGAAGCAGTAGCCCCGATGAGGGTTGGCATCACAACAGCGGTGGAGCGCAAGAGGAGTTAATGTCTACAGACCAAAGATTAAAGAATCAAAGTTCTAAATTCTCATGACAAAATCCATTAGAAAATTTTTAATTTCATATTTCAAGGAGTGAAGACTAGCTGTGTGATTATACAAAGGCGAAGCAGTAGCCGATGAGGGTTGGCGTCATAAACGGCTACCGACAGAGATAGAGCATATGAGGAGTTACCATTTATAAGTCGAACTGGAGGCTTCGACAATCAATCAAGGAGCGAGAAAAATAAGATGAATCGAAGGAAGGAGAGAGATCTCGAAGAGAGAGAGGGCGCGAATTGCAAAATTTGAAAAGTAAAACAAAGTTTTTGAGAAAATATATATAAAAGAATAATTAAAGTAGTGGGCTTTGTAGTTATGCTCAGGAGTGCAAACAAATTGAGTTATTTATAAATAGTTTGGAGTTGATTTATGAAAAATTTGATTTGAATTCGAATTTTAACAAATTGAGTCTAAATGAACTAAGCTTGTTTATCATTTGAGTCAAGTTCGAATTTTTTATTATTCGATTCGAATTATTTATAAATTTAAATAAATTTAGTATAAATTTTTTTATTTATAATATATATAATATAAACATATTAAATTTTTATAGACTCGTTTAAGATCAAATATTATTTAAATTTAAATTTAAATTTAAATATTTAAATTCTATTAAAAATTTAAAATAAAAATATAAAATTTATTTAAGCTCGTATTTTAATTGAACTTAATTTTTTTAAAGTTTGGTAAGCTCTCGAGCTCGAATTCGAGTTAGAATACAAATATGACAAAGAAAGAGAGTAGAAATGTCAAATATTGAAGAAGTAGTTTGGCGGGAAAAATGAAGCCTAATGACATGATACCTATTCAACGTGGATGCAAAGCTCTCTCAACCATACTTTTTAAAATTTTAAATCAAAATGACTTAAAAGAATTGAACTTTCAATTTTTTGGACTAACTGCAAAATCAAAACTATCCAAAAATCTCTCATTTTGCAGGAGGATAGTGATAGTGATGATTTTGACAAGATTATAATTAGAGAGGTACTTATGTACTCTTTCTTACGGTAATTTACCATAGAATAAATTACAAATGGTAATAGAAGAATAGTTAAACTTAATAGGCTGTTTGACGGTACTAAATAAAAATTGATGAGAACCATAAAATAATGTAATATGGGCCGTTCAAAATTGAAGTAAACATCTCAGCCTTTAATTACTCATAACATGCAATCCTTTGAAGCAAGTTAGCACGAAAGTTTAAAAGTCAAATTTACCCCTATTTTTTAATTTAGAAGAGGGATCAAATTTTTAGAAAAAAGATTTTTGAGTTACTTGCAAGGTTAATTAAAAATTGCATTTTGTTTTTATTTGGTTCTGTTTTTCGTGTTGGTTGCAATAATAATTTAATAAATTATATTGATATTCCTTGAAATTTAGATTAATTATACATATTATTTTTTTAGATACACATTTATTCTGAGTATTTTCATTATTATGAAATACAATAACAATAAATTGTAACCTATTGTCTAAATTCATCTGTCATTGATGAAAAATTATTTTCCTATATTTCTATATAAAAAATACTACAATATAAATTATAAATAAAAGATGAGAGATTTCTTCTTCTTCTTTTTTTTTTTTTTGAATTATCAGAGTTTGTTTTTTTTTTAAAGGAAGGATACATTTATATATAAAAATGATAGTTCTTAAAATCATTTGCATCAAAAGGCTTTTGGAATTTGAGACTAATTATCAACGTAACTTTGTTTAAGATTTCAAAATATACTAACAAATAACCGTAGAGTATTGATTCAATAAAAAGTATATTAATTTTAAATAAATTTTACCTGCCAATAAAAAAGAGTTTGAATTTTAAAAAGATCATTTAAGAGGAAAAAATTTATTATTGTTTTAATCCTTGGAGTAATTGCTCCACTTGATCATAATAATCACCAAAGTATAATAACAAATATCATATTAGCAAACTTAATGACTATATTAATATATCATTTATCGGAATTAGCCAAGTTGAAGTCCCAAATTACTTGACTTGCATTGTTTGCAAGATTAAACGAAATTACATAAATAGTGTCATAAAATAAATTCTTCTTAATTACATTACATATTTTAATATTGTACGTTATAAACTTTGGTTAAATTTGACTGCAACAATAAATAATAATTCTTGGTGATGCGCGCCTTTTTTTTAATGAATATTTTAAAATTTTTAATGTAGTGATATTCGATCCTCTTTTTTAAAGATTTTATATTTTTTGTTACATTCAAATTACAATTTTTAATCTTTACAAATCATTGTTTTAGCAGGAAAGTTTTTATAAATAATATCATAGTTAGGGGGATCCAAGTAATAAAAATGTGGGGCAATTGTCCCTACAAATAAAACTTTATTATACATATTAATTTTATATATTTCCTCACAACTTATATAAATTTTTTCTCACATCTTATTTTTTATCAATTAAATAGAAAAATTTTATTATAAATAAATATAACACTATTTAACATCTCAATTATCATACAAATTGACATATATAAATAAAAATATCAAAATAAATAATATTTTGTTTTTATTTAAACATATATTTTTATTATAATTTAAATTTTGTTTTCTAAAATATATATTATCCCGCAAATTAAAATTTCTGATCTGACATAGCTACAATTATCCACGTCCTCAATAATTATTATTATTTAATTACGTGCTCGTATTTTATCTCAATATATAATAACCCAAAATCTACGTGTCTTGTATCGAGATGGGATTGAGGATTACGTACACACATACTTCCAATGAAAAAATGAAATTAGTGAAAAGAAATAATAATTTGGTCTCATGCCGATAATGTTTGCAATACCATATCCCAAACTCTCCCACTAGATCTATGCCACGTGTCACCTTGTCAGTCACTACTTCCTACACCTCACTAATATTATCAAGAGACCCTGTTCCCCAATTCACAGAATCAGCAGAGGGACAAGCAGAAGCAGAAAGCTGAAATGGCATCCTCCGTAATGGCCTCAGTCAGCCTAAAACCAGCTCCATTCACGGTTGAGAAGTCAGCAGTTAGAGGGATACCCTCTCTTTCAAGGGCATGTTCTTCTTCCTTCAAGGTGGTGGCCAGTGGTGATAAGAGCAGGAAGATCAAGACTGACAAGCCTTATGGTTACTTTCTTAATTATAAACTTTTTCTCTTTTTTGGAATCTCTATTAATATATGTGAAATTAAGAAATATTATATTATATTTTGGGTTGATTATTGCAGGAATTAACGGTGGCATGAACTTGAGGGAGGGGCTTGATGCTTCTGGTAGGAAAGGAAAGGTCTGTCCTTGGCTTCTTGAACCCGTGCATAAAGTTTTATATTAAAATTTTGGATAAATTACATATAGGGTTAGTGTAATTATACTTACATCTTCTTTATTTCAATAATATATACTGATCACTTTTTTCATACATATATTCTTAAAAATAAAAGGAGTATGAGTATAATTAAATTAAACTTCCCTTCCCTTTGCTGGCATAAAAAATTTAGTATAATTATATTTATATTTTTTTATTTCAGTACTATACACTTAATTCTCTTTTTATATATACTAACTTTTGCTGATAGGTTATTGTATATTTCTAAAAATAAAAAGAGCATGGCTATAATTAAATTGAAGTTCCCTTCTTTTGTGGTGAAGAAAGTATTTTCGGTAAAATATAGTCAAATATTAAGATAGAAAAAATATCTTATTAGTTCATTATTAAATATTGATGAGTTGGGAGAGAATAATTATTTCAATTTTAAAAAGAATTTTTTTTTGGTTATCATATTTTTAAGTATTATTTTTTTTACCAATAATATAATTGACTCACCATTTCTTTGTTGATATATATATTAATACAAATGATATTTTTTACCAAAAAAAAAAAAAAATTCAATGAAACAAACGAATGTTAAATCTCTTCAAGCAAAAGTGACAAGCCGCTCAATGAGTGTGAAGTTTTGGATTCAATGAGGTGTCGGTATTGTAATTTTCTCATTGAGAACGATACTCACGTGTTACTGCTTCACAATGTTAGTTATTAAGTTATTACTTAAATAATAATGTTATATGCACTAAAAATAAAATTTAAAATTAGGTACTGAATCAAATTAAGAGTTATCATTAAATATGCAATTTAGAATTAAATTTATAAAGCTTAATTGAATGGATATAAAAGATTCAGAACTTAATTTTGGATCCAATTTTTGGTATACATAACATCTTTATTACTTCATCTTTTAAATTCTTGAATTTGTTATAAATAATCTAACATCCGAATTAACCTCTTCAGGGAAAGGGTGTTTACCAATTTGTCGACAAATACGGTGCTAATGTGGATGGTTACAGGTAAAACATATTCCAATCATTAGTTACTCCTTTGAAAGCATGAGAGAATTAAAAGTCAGTTCATCTAAAATTGGATTCAAGTCAAGAATTGTACATAAAACCAGTTTTTAATGAATTGAATTATAATTATATTCATATTCACATGGTTGTTATTATCAACCGATGATAATTTGAGCATCTAATTCAAATTACATATGTTTGATACAGTCCTATCTACGATACCAAGGATTGGTCTCCAACTGGTGATGTTTACACTGGCGGTAAGAATTCTTACTGCCTCGATGGAGATTCTAGATTATGGTTTTTACAAATCAATTTTGATTCTCCGAACATTAATGCAATTTCGAGGAGTTTGGCAATTTGTATACCATTATATGAGTTCTCAAATCCTTTTGCTATTGCTATTTGTATGAAAAAAAAAATAATTCCAGAAAAATTTAATATCATTTCAATATTTGCTGAAATTAACAAACACTCTATCTCTGTTTTCTTTTTCTTTCAAATTTCATTGTCTGATAGCAATGTGTTTTGGGCTTCTTTTGAAACTGCAGGAACCACTGGCCTGGCAATCTGGGCTGTGACACTGCTTGGCCTTCTCGCAGGGGGTGCACTTCTTGTCTATAACACAAGTGCATTAGTTCAATAAATATTTGTAAATGGGATATTGGAGTTATATAGCATGTAACTTTTGTTAAATCAAGGAATCCCCATCACATACTCTGTTGGATCTTATGTTGTGGCTTGAATTCAAACGTTAATCAATGCCTGTAGTAGTTCTGTTTTGCATGTCTCCTTTTTGCTATGTACCTATGCTTCTGCATGATAACCTTTGATCCTGCCCTCAATAGATTTCACAGGGAGCATGTTTGTATGCTTTGTTCTTGAATTGTTAAGTATTAAGGTGTTGGGAGAGGAACTGAAAATTATCAAACTGGATGGCATGCTAGAAGAAGCAATAATATATAGCTTCTGGTGCCGGCACTCGCTCATATTGATGCAGTGCAGTGATACTCATCATTACCTTAGAAAGTTCAAACCCAAATCAAGATGTAGCCTGTGTATTTTTGGGTTTGTCATTTCTACTATTAGAAAAAAAAAAGAAAAAAAAGAAACTTGTGTAACATCCAATGGTCAAAGGGCTAAAAGGGGCAACATATTCATATCATTATATTTTATTAAAAAGAATATAAAAGTTACTAGTACTTGTTAAAGCTCCACACACATACCAGAAGCATTAAGAAAAAATGAAAAAACGTCCACAAGGACCAAACAAATGAATAGTGCAAAAAATTGCAGCAATAGTCAGATAAGAAGAGAAATATATGATCTTACAACGCATCAACAAACAAAAGGTGTAATATAGCACTAATTGAGCATTTTGTTCGTAAGATACAACAATCCGAACACCTTTTGCCTTCCCTGGTTCTTCTGTGTTCATCATGCTTCTCAATACGGTTTACTGGCCCATCAAACCTCCTTTTGATGCTTTAACATTTTCCAATGGCGCATGTACTGTTGGATTATCCCAGAAACAGCAATCATCAAAGCCAACTCAGTTGAAGTTAACAAGAATTCTTCTTCACTCAAGCAGTTTGCAGTATATCTCCCACCTAGTCAGTAATAACAGTAAGAAACTGTTCTTCACTGAATTTCTTCATATATATCCTCATCTTGTTGGGCCAATGGTGCATTCCTCATGTTTATAAAACCTGATTGATTGGTTCCATCAATCAGTGAAGACTGAACGACCTGCACATGACTTTCATTGTTTATGAATTCCCCATGGCGTCACATATTCCAGATTCTTGAATAGAAGGTAAGAGGGTTAAAAGTTCCATGCTGTATCAGTACTGTTTTTCCTCTCTCATGACTAGACTTTACATGATTACATGAGGTGGCCTATTATGTGTTCACCAAGGATACCACAAATGACAACATTGATTCAGTTGGATTACCCCTTTTTGTAGCTTAATGGTCCGTCTGGATGGAGAAGACTAGACAGAAAAGAAAAGAAATAAAAAAGAAGGCTATAAACCAAAAGTGGAAATATAACCCTCCATTTCCTTTCCTCCTTCTTCATTCCCCTTGCTCCCAAGCAAACCATAAATGTCATGAAACTACAAGGGCATAAAAAAATTTGACCTTAAATTTGCCCAAGTCATAATATGATCTCATGTCAGGTTCCATGATTTCTAAGAAGACAGAATTCCGTCGGAAGATTCGGCCAAAAGTGATTTTAATAGCATGATTGACGGAAAGATTTGGCTAAAATTGAGAATTCAGTAGGATGGTGATAAAATGTAATTGGAAGACAAAAACCGAGTGAACTGGGCAACTCAAAACTATGCAAAGAGAGTTTCTTGGAAAAAAATGCATGGGATTTCATGAATCAAACAAGCACTTACTTCGTTGCTTGAAAAGAGAAAGCTGTACCATTCAACAGCATATAGCAGAGTCAGAGCATTAAACATTTTCAATTTCTTCCAGCAGATGTGGGTTTTCCCCCAAGTATCGTATTGCTTTTTCCCTTCCTTGCCCAACCTGCTTCAGCACACAAGCATTAGAAGATAACATTAAGCAATGGTTGTATCAGTTACAAAGAAAAGGTCCTATATTGGGGGAACGGCTGAAGGGGAAAGAGTGATAAGAATAAAAGAACAATCAAGAAACTTTTGAATTTCCCACTCAGACTAAAAAGGGACATAGATATACAAAATAAGGGAAAATTAATAAATAAATAATCATTAACCTAACCATACATAAAACGCTAAGCTACACATAGAAGTTTGTGAAAATACCTATGGTCCCTGTAGCTATACCAAGAGCCCTTCTTTAAGACAACTTCTATCACTTCTGCACAATCTAAAATGCAACCCTGCATGAAGACAACAAGTCAAAACCACCGTATACACTTTTCTTGGTGATGTAAAAGCTTTCAACCAGCAAATCTCACCGGTTTGCCAATTCCCTTTCCAAATATAATCTCAAACTCAGCTTGTTTGTAGGGCCGTGATACCTAAAACAATTTGTTAATGATTTCCAAAGAGATGAGTTAAGATAATAACAATGACAGAAGTCTCAAAAGAAAAACCGTCAGGCATTGTCTCCTAATATTCCAAATTACCTTACGCTTTTGAACTCGTACATGAACCTTAAGGCCAATTTCTTTATCACCTTTAACCTAAAAAGAAAGACAATGAACAGAGTACTGCCACATATAAGTGAGCTCAAAATGAGAGGCTATAAAGGTTAATTGAAGACAGGGCTGTCGTGCTTACAGACTTTATCTTCCCTGTCGAACGTATTTCAAGCCGAACTGAGGCAAAAAACTTCAATGCTATTCCACCACTTGTCACTTCCGGATTTCCATAATAAACACCAATCTAGAGAAGTAAACAAGAATTTAAGCCATATCAACAAAAGAATGAGGTGAAGCATGATTGACTTGTATCACCATATAAACACATTAAACATGAGTAAGAGGCTTTGGATATATAATAATTATTGTAATTCAATGCCTACAATCTTCTAAAAGAAAGATAGACCTAACTGACTAGAAGTACCTTGTATCTTATTTGATTTAAAAATATAAGAGCACACCCAGCTTTAGAGGTATTTCCAGACATCTTACGCAAAGCTTGACTCATGAGTCGGGCTTGTAATCCCATTTGTTGCATCCCAATCTCACCCTAATATTTACATGAAAAAAAAAATACAGTTAGAAAAGCCAAAATCTCTGTTAATGAAGTGAAAGTATTCAAGACACCGAGAAAAAAGAAAAAAGACAAAATAAAAAAAGGTAGCAGAAGGATGAGATAAAGATTAATCAGTGTTTGCTTACTTCAATTTCAGCTCGTGGAGTGAGAGCTGAGACAGAATCCACACAAATGAGATCTATGGCACCAGATCTACACATTCGATCTGTGACTTCAATATTGACACCTCAATCAATTCATAGACACCATAAAGCATCTGGCTATTTGCGTATGGATACTGCCAAAACTATTTTATCCATTCCAGCAATACCACATGAATGACACAAAATATATTACTCTCAAGAGCCATCTCTCCATGATCAGGTTGGGAGACAATCAAATTTTCCACATCCACTCCTAATGCTTTAGAATATGCTGGATCAAATGCATGCTCTGCATCAACAAGCATCGCATTGCCACCTAATTTTGACATATAACAGTAACAGCATTGCATGTTGGTCCCATAGATATATTTGACAATAATTCAACCTCTATGCCAAAGAATTAAGGATTGGTTTAAGACCAGGTAGATAAATTACCTGCACTTCTGCAATTGCATGAAGTGCTAGGGTGGTCTTCCCACTGCTTTCAGGTCCATATTTCTGGAAAATTGATACGACTGATAATATTAGCTTGTCCATGACAACTTAAGTTTAACAAGCAAAATGTTAAAGACACACCGCAATAGTCCATACTGCAAAGTCAAGCATTGCGGAATTAGGGTATCAACATACATAAACTAGCTTGGCTTTCATTAGTATTATCAATCTCAGAATTGGATAGCATACTTTCAGTTCAATATAGCTATACCAATTTATATGAAGAACAAGTACAATGTAAATCAATTTTATATACAAAAAAGAAATATTTGCATTAAAGAATAAAAATTGAAGTGAATACCTCTACAATTCTTCCTTTTGGAAGGCCACCACCCAAAGCACAGTCTAATGTCAGACAACCGCTAGGAAAAGTTTCACTGCAGCGTGCCAAATGTTAAGACAATTTGTTATGTGCAAATGTGTGGAAAGATACAGATTGACATTCTACAAATAATAAATACATTTGGGTTGCAGTTAGTCAGAGGGGTGGCAGAGAATGCAGAGAAGATACATACGCCAAAGCTCCACCAGCATTACCCAATCTTGTAATACTTCCATTCTCAAATGATTTATTTACATCATTCATTGCTGCTTCCAAGGCTTTTTGCTATCAACAAAAGTTTCATTGTCATTTGTCAGACTGACATATTTGAGTTAGTTTAGATTGAAAATTTAAGGGATGTCTCTAAAGGTGACAAGCTAATTTTGTCTCCAAATTTTATCAAAGGCAAATAAAAATGTGCTTTAGCCTTTCACTGATTGATATGTTAACAAAGATTCAACTCATCTAACATGCGACATACACTTTGCCCTCTAAAGTGGATCATCACTGTTGTTAGTGAGAAAATCAAAAGAGGGATAATTACAAATTAAAATTTTACATTTTTGGTAGCTTCTTATTCATCAAATTCTTAACCTTTGATTTTCTTATCAATGGTTATGATTATCCACTTTACTCTCTAAAGTGTATCTCACACTTTAAAGGAGCCAAATTAATGTTGACACATATCGCATTGAAGGTTGACTTCCAAATATGAATTGAGTCTATGAATAGCCCTTCAGATTCAAGCAATCTCTACATTGAATGACATATGATAAATGCTGCAGCACTAATTCAATGTTTGTTACTCTGTTGTGTAATCACTGTATACCCAGCATAACAGCACATTAACTGCGGTCCAAACAAACAATAGAAGTTCTACCATAATTCAGAAGAACAAATATTATAAGTTCAAGTTAGATGAACTCTTGAGAGACAAAATATTATAACATGTAATATATGTAACCATTAAACTGAGAAATTAACTATCACTACACAGACAGACAATGTCACAGCAAATGTTAAAATGCACCTCTCTACTTCGTCAAGTAAAAACACTCACCAGAAGCCAAAAACAAAAGTTCTAGCAAAGCTAAAAGAAATCCTCCTTATATAGCAACAATCTAGGAAATTTTTCAAAAGAGAAAGCAAAATGTCAAATTTCACACGCACATAAATCAAAACATCTACAAAACACAGAAAATCATAATGGTTTACAATCACAAACATGAATATCCCAGAGAGTGGGGCGAAAAAGATGCATATACGCTCAATGAAGCGTAGGTCAAAATCACCAGAAAGAACTGCGTTCACTTTCCCTTCATAGTCGCACTGAATCCTAGCCTTCTCAGACACAGATTGGGAAGTCAAGAGTGGACGAGAAGACTGAAACTCCACAGGAAAAGTGTGAAAAAGGGATGATGATGCTTTCCGAAAAAGGAGCACATTATTCGGTCTCAGAGAGAAAGCTAAATCCATTTAAGTGATAGCAACGGCCGCAGTTGTTTGAACTATAAGGGAGCAACAGACAGGAGAATGAAGAAACGAGAAAGAAAATGAGCGCGGATTGCTGATACCGTCGGATTCCTATGACTATGCTGAGACAAAAATCCCGGTTTTGTTGGTGAGTGGATCGGGTTGTTTACTTTACCTGTGACCGCTTTGGTTTTTTCCCATCTGGAGACAAAAAAGGGGTTGCTTTTTTGAGGCCACTGCAAAAATGGATAGTTTAGGCTAGAAATGGACCAAAACAGCCAAGCCCATACCATGATCTTCCCAAGATGCACTAAAGATGAAGAATAAGGCATATATGCAAAAGAAAAAAAAAAGAAAAAAAAGAAAAATGGAAAAAAAGGGATAGATGGCAAAGTGAAAAAAGAATTATGTGAAAGATTAGGGGCTGAGAATCTACATATGCTATTTTTTAATAATTTATACTTTCTAAAGGGATTGACTCTCTTAAAATATTTTCATATGTTGTTTTTAATTATACATGAATGTAATGTCCATGTTACTCTTCTACCGGTCAACAAAATGATTGATTTTTACTTTGTTTACTTTGGAAAATTTTTTTAATGAAATATAATTATAAAATATAAAAATAAAAAATATTTTATTTATTTAATATTAAATACAAAATTTTAGAAAAGGTAAATTTCTTCAACTCGAGAGGAAATTTATTTCCTTATTAGAGATGTAAATTAGGGTATAAGTTTCATGGGCTTTGCAAATTGCTTGCAAGCATAGGATAGTTCGGATTTCTTTTTTGAAGCTCGTTTCTATTACGAGCTTATACAAGTAAGCTTATGCAAGCTTGCACACAACTTTTGCAAGTTTAATTAATTTCATTTTTATTTTTTTTGGGTAATCATACAAGCATTTGAAAACTTTTTAATCTAACTCAATTTTTAATTTAATGCATAATAGTTTAATATAATTTTATTGACTCATTTGATTAACTCATTATATAAAATAAAAAATTAATTAATCAATTATAATTTACAAAAAATATTTTTAACACAATTTAATCCAATATTTTTTTAAAGGTGCTTTCCTTTACTTTTAACATTCAATCTTTATTCTTTATGTATGCATATTTAATGATTTAATTATTTTTAATAATAAAAAAAAGAAAAGAAAAAAGACTGTAGGCTACTTGTAAGCATAGCCAATTTTGTCCATTTAAAATGCGAGTTTATGTGGGTAAGTCTGCACAGCTTGAATTGGCGTCACTCTTGCTCACCTCATTTTATATGTCTATTACTCAACTATCATTTTTTCAAATTATAGATATAAATGATATTTTATTTTTTATTGATATATATAAATGATATTTATCTTAAATGTTTTCTAGGCCCAAAAGAACTACTAGATGAATCTTTCTTCTCACTTATGGAATGACTTATGGATTGTTAGTGTAACTGAGAAAAGGAAAAGAAATCAATAGAAAAAGAAAAGAAAAAAGGGAATGAATATCCCATGGTTATTTATTTTATTTGTTTTAAATAAGAAAGGGAATTAAATTCTTTTAATTCACTTTGTTGAAAATTGACACACTAAGAGAAAATTAATTTACTTTCTATTATTATTAAAATAATTATTATATTTATTATTATAATTATGATCTATCCCTAAGCCCTAATTATTAATATTATTAAAATTTGTTTTAATTATTTATAATTATAATTATATTTTGCTTATTATTATTCATTTTATTATTAACTAATATTATTTTTAAAATTATCTATTATTTAATATTGTTAATTATTTTTATTATTATTTTCATATTAGTATTATTATCACCATTATTTTATTTTTATCATTATTATTATTATCGTTATCATCATCATCATTATCAGAATCAGAGATAATAAACCTAAAATACAAAATGAAAGAATTGAATTTTCTAAGAAATCGTAAGGAATGATCATTACCTCATTTTGAATAATCAAATTGAGGGAAAAGGGGAAAGAGAATAATATTTTTTTGAGTCAAAAATATGCAAGGGGAACAAATATCTTCACCCCTCAATATTTTTTTCATTTCTTTTATTAATCTTACATGATAGATATGTATATATATATTAAGCAAAAAAAAAAAAAGGAAAAGATTTGGGTGTAATATTGGTTTAGGTTATTAAATTTCATTCATCTTCTATAATACTGCACAAATATATGAAATTTAATGACTTAAACAGCCATATAATTAGTATACATAGTCATTACACCAAAAAAATAAAATGAAATTACGGCTACTCATTGCCTAGTGCCCCATTTGGCATTCCCTTCATTTATTGAACATTTCAACATTAATTAATAATAATTTGCTATTATGTAGGGAGAGAGTGAATTATGACTATTAAATACTATATTATTAATCAAAATTAAGATATAATTGAAGGTCACAAAAATCACTTAATAAAAAGTTAATATTATAAAAAAAGATTGCTGATGTGGAGGTTAATAATATTTACTTTTTTATTTAAATAAAAATTTATATTACTAATTTAATAGTAATAAAATAATTAGAATATTTAAGTAATTTTAATAAAGATATATTAATTTAAAATATTTAAATTAATTTGACTCGTTCTCTTTCATCTGTATAATAAATGTACTTATTAATATAAGTAATCGAAGATGGTGATAAATTAATTATAATATTCTTTTTATTTAATTAGTAATATAATTTTTTATCCAAATAAAATAGTGAAAGTTAGCAATTCCCATTATAAAATATTTATTCTAATTTGTGTAGCTCTTAAATGAAGTTATTGAATTAGATTAGACATTATATAATTGATCCATCACTGATCATCCATCATTATTTATCATCATTAACTATTGCCACCAATTATTATTTCTAAAAATGTATAATTTTGAGAATAAATTATTATCTAAATATAATTTTACCTAAATAAATATTTTTTTAATATTATTCGTATTACATTCTTACAACAGCAAACATCCAATAATAAAACTTTATATTATCATCTTTTTAGACAATTGTTTTTTCAAACATTAAATTGCATCTTGAATTTCATTATTTCATTTTATTTATCTTATCCTACTTTATATTACTTTGACATCCAAATGAGTCTCAATTATTTTTGAAAGTTTAATTTACAAGTTTACGAATGATTTTCATTTATAATTTGACTTGAAGCGTCAACACAGCATTGATTCACTTTTATCTTATACAAATATATATTATATATAATATTTAGAATAAAAGAAATAAGAATTATTGAATCTTTAATCTTTTAATATAAAAAAATTATGATATTAATTATCAATTGCCCATAAAAATTTAAACTTTTAAGAAGGAGAAATAATATTTACTATAACTCTAATTCAATGGAAGTTAGGTCCCAAGTCGCTCTCTTCGATCCCACTGTATTTAGACTTTAAGCTTCACATACGAAACCTAACCTTTGCATTAACTACTTTGTGTTGCTATCTATACCTTACACGTTGTTGTTCTCCTTTGTCAGTTTAATTCAACTTTCTGTTGACACCCTTGGGGCTTGGGGGCATTTGATTAAGTGGAAATAGTAGTGGGACGTGAGATAAAATTTAGAAGGGGTTAAAATTTTTTTAATTAAAATATAATAAATTTAGTAATAATTAAATATTTGAAATATTTGCACAGAATATAAATTAAAAGTAAAGTATACCAATAAATAATTAAAGTAGACATTTGTGATTTATATCATTTAAATTAAAAAAATTACTTGTAACTATTTATTTTTATTAAATTAACAAAAAATTGATTTCTATTCTATCATATATGACTTACTTTTTTCCATATTTCTCGTTATATTAATTTTTTATAATTTCAAATATCAATGAAAACAATTAAAGCTTATATATTAGAAGTTGAAGTTTTTTTAGTTCAAAAGTAGTCTTGGCCTAATAGAGTCTTTCTAATATGGATGACTATTCTTAAAAGTCATTTTTATCTATTTAGTTATAAAATTCATGTCATAATCTATAAATTAAAAAAACTAAAATTACCTTACAAGTCAAATTTTTATATTAAAAACTATTTTATTATTTATTTTTATCAAATATATGAAGTAATTTCTAAATTCGTTATTTTATGAGTTTACATTTGATCTATTATTAATGTAAAATATTTTACACTATTTACAAATAAGAATAAGATACATCATTAAAAAAATAATAGTAATTAAGAATTTTTTATATAAGTAAAAGAGTTTTAATAATTTTTTATTTACATGAGTGAATGATAGTGTTAAGTTTATTTATTCTAATAGTTAATTAAATTTAAATCCCTTTTTATATACCTATTTATATATATCTATTTTATTTTTTTATGAATACAACTGACACAGTTACAATTGAAAATTATTGTACATTACCTTGTATAAATAAATTATATAATCAGTATTCTACTAATTTTAGAAGGGACCCATCTAGAATACTTTTTTTAGAAGATCTTCTTATTCTATAACAAATTAAAAAATTTTTAAACCTGAATATAGCAAGGCTTCCCCTTTGTATAGAAAGGCAATGGAATTAAATAAGGTGCTGTATGAGAAATAAAAATGTTATTTTCTTTTATTGCTTGATTCATTAATCAAGAAATAGATTATAATGATAATAATGATAGTAATAACATTAGTAGAGGTGGGGGTAATAACAATAGTAGTGATAATAATGATACCATCGATGGTGATAATAGTGGCTATAATAGCGGTAATGATAGTAATGGTGGTAATAATGATAATAATTACAATAGTAATAATGGTCATAATAGTATAGTGATGATAATAGTAATAGTGACAATATGTAGTAGTATTAATAATGAGTGGAAGTGGTGGTAAAAAAGTATTTTTTTTCTCAATTTTCATTGGATAATGTAATATGAAACCTTAGAAAAGGGAGGGAATCAATTTGGAAAATTTATTAAAAGTTAGCAAAGAAAATTGATTTCACTGTGCGTAAAACTAAACATTAAATAAGGAAATTAATTCCTTATTGCATTTTCAACTTTTTAAAATCTTTTAACGAAAGGACATCTTAATAATATTATGATATCTCATGTCATTTTTAATTTTTTTAAATCGAAAATGTTATGTATGTGTATTAAATATCTTAATTCAATGTTTTTCCATAACTATACTGGTTCCTTGTATGATAGAAGAATTTCTTTTTCAATGACTAGTAATTGTGGGCATTAAAAGGAAATTTCTGATAACCTTACAAGACAAAGAATATGGAATGACTTTGATTTTGCTTTTCCTTTTTTTTTGCAAAAGGACTCCATATCAGGTTCTACTCAGACACAAGGACCCCTGTAGCATGGTTGGTTAGAGCACTCGTTTTGTAAGCGGGAGGTCTTGAGTTCGACTCTCAACAGGACCAGTTATTTTTCTAATAAGAAGAAAATTTATTATTAGGTTCAGGTCACATACACGGATTCAGCCGCCTGTCTACTGTGACTTCCTATTAATTATCCAAATGAAACTGACATTTTTAATCAACATTACGCAACTTCTAGTTTTCTGCTTTACAAATAGAGTAAGAGAGAGTAAGAGGTTGTTTGGTTCGTCTCAATAGAATATGAGAAGTTCTATTTTTTAAAAAGTAAAAAATGGGTAAATTATTTGATTAATCATTATTTCATAAATTAAGAAAAATAATTTTTTTTGGAAGTTCTACTTCTTACAGAATATGATAAGTTACTTAACCACCTTCTCTTAAATAAGTTCTATTTCTCATGCTATATATAAATATAATGATAAAATTATTCTCATTAAATTTAATTAATGATAATTAAAATTTATTACTTTATATTATAATAATATTAGGGATATGGTTGTTATTTTATTAATATTTTCTAAGATATTCAAAGTTGAATCAAACAAGATATAGGAAGTTACTTCTTAGAAAGTTTCACTTCTTATTATATGTTAATCAAACAACTTTGAGTATATTTCAGTAAATTCATAGATTAGAAAATTTATATAAAAAGTTTTTTTTCTAAAAAATTTAATTTTTTGCTGGAAATTATTTTCTATATGAATTAAACGACTCATAAGATCATTAGTTTTTTCCACTATTTAATAATTTGGATTAGTAATTTTTTTAGAAAGCATATTGATTGAATATTCAATAAATAGAAAATTATAGCAATCTCTAACCTTATATAGACATATTTCAAATTTGAGGATGGAATTCAGTTCGAACCATGAAAAACCCTCCAATCCTGAAAGTATAGGCGGGGACATGAACAAATAATGGAGCAGCATCACTATCATATACAGTTGTTTTTTTCCTTCGATTTTTTGCATGATAATCAGTTATTTAATCTTCAAATCAGGGCAGTATTCTTTGTTTGGAAGATAACTTTTATAGGAAATTCTCATTTTTTTATATAAATGAAAAATTATCATGTGACTTCATATTATAATTGAAAAAAAGATGATCCTTAAGGTTATAGTAGGAGGGAAAAAAATAACTTGCTATTTGAAAAAGGAGAAGTTATCTTCCACCAATTTCATTGTATTTAATATTGAACATTCAATCATTTGAAAAAGAGGAAGTTATCTTTTATCAATTTCATTATGTTATATATCAATTATTTTCTACTATGATAGTAGCGGTGCCCCATTATTTGTTCCATTAACAAATAATGGGGCACCGTTACTATCATATACAATTCTTTTTTTTTCTCTTTGATTTTTTGCATGATAATAAGTCATTTAGTCTTCAAGTTAAGGCTCTATTTGTTCTTTGAAAGAAAATTTTTATATGAAAATCTCATTTTTTTATATAGAAATGAAAAAAAATCATATAACTTCATACCTTATAATTGAAAAAAAGATGATCATTAGAGGTATAGTGGGAGAAAAAAATAACTTGCTATTTGAAAAAGAAGTTGTCTTCCACTAATTTCATTATATTTAATATTGAACATTCAATTATTTGAAAGAGAGGAAGTTATCTTCCATCAATTTCATTATATTTAATATTGAACATATCAATTATTTTCTACCATTTAATAGTTTATGACTATTTGTACAAAAGATATTTTCTATCCAAAAAAAAAAAAGAAAGGAAAATGGGGCCTAAATGACATTAATATTGTCTGCTAGCTATTTAGAATTGATTACAAATATATATATATATATATATATATATATATATATATATATATATATATATATATATATATATATATATATATATCATATTTGAGATTAAGAGTCTTTAACTCAAAGTGAGCATCTAGTGTTGTTAAAGGTTGTGTGCTTTCCTTTCCATTCAAAATTTAATTTCCAAATTTTTACATGCATGTCTCTAGTAATATAACTATTTTTTATCATTACTTAAATATATATATACACACACACACACATATGTACATATATATCATATTATATCATAATCATATTTAGGATAAATACCTAAGCCAAATGATCATAATTAACTCTTATTAGGGCTATAAAACAAACTTTAGTTTGAGAGTAATATAGACTGGTCGATGAATTTTGATGCATTTGAACATCCAAAATTGGATTCATTTTTTTATGGGTAATATGGATTGGTTTGTATCAATTGGGTGGATATAAACTAGTCGAAAATTCGCAAGTAAAGTCCACAAATTATTGCATATTTACATGAATATGGACTGCACTTGAACCTTACCAAATTCAATCTATTTTTTTATGGGTAATGCAGATTGATTTATATAAATCAAAGTTTGTATAGACTAGTCCATATAATCCGTTTGACACCCCTACTCCTCAGCACTATAAACAATGAGATTTTCCCTTTTTACTTTTAAGTATTTTACAATGAAACATATATAGTTCAAATTATAGGAAATTTTAGTCTCCCATATTTCTATTCACATTACACTCACACAATTAAATACATAACCACTTGTATCTCATTGTAAGTTTTATCCAGGTGTCTAGTCAAAGGAGGCTTTATAGTGGAAAACAGTAGAGATCGATGCTGAAGAGGATCCTAAAGCCTCCATAACAAGCATAGAATCAATAATTGTTCCATATGTTGTTGGGCATACCAACTTCCGATAAGTAACTTTCTGAACTTGCTTCTCCTAAGCTTGGTGATCCTTTTAGACTTTGTTGATTATTAGGGTTTCTTTCCATCCTCGTCAGCTGATTCAAAACAGCTTTTAATGCCTTTCTATCAAAAGGATCCAAACAAGAACCCAAGCTGGGTGTGCCTCCTCCATGTGTGGCTGCATTAATCTTGGCAGGCAGGTTTGGCTCCATAGTGTTGATGTGGTTGAAAATGTTAGGGTTTGTTTGGCTCGCAGTTAAAATGGAGAAGCAGGGCACTTGCCCACACTCATCTAGATGGGTTTGAGAACGGTGGTCAAAGCTTATGTAAGAGTCCATTAATGGAGGAAGAGATGAAGAAACGGTGTCGTCGTAGCAGTTTCCCATGCTTGTTTTGCCTGCAAGTTCCCTGTTTTTGTAGAATACCCTACACAAAACCCAGTCTTCCTGCATGAAAGTTGGGGATCAAATTTAGTCAATGTATGAAGTAAATGGTAACAAAAAGGAGACAAAATGGAATTAAAATTTCCACCATAGATTAATTTCGATTATATCCTTTTTATCTTGTGGTGTTTTCTTTTTTAAAAATTAAAGATGTACAAAACTTTTATGTATGATATATATATATATATATATATATATATATGTATATAATAAAAATTCTGCACAGAGCTTAATTATCTTCTTTTTTTAAATTATTTCTCCGTCTCTTGAAATGAAACTAAATTGCATCCATAAAGTCAAAGTCTTGAACAATTTTATTAACAATCACAACTAGCATCCGTTGTTAGAATAAAATAGAAAAAAATGGAAATACAAATACATAAAAAAATAAAACGAATATTCTTACTAATATTCATATTGATTTTTCAAAACTTGACTATTTCTAGTAAATAAATAAAAAAAACTCTCCTCTATAAAACTGAGGAGGAAAAGTGTCCAGACCAATCCAAAATTAAAAGGGAATAATACCATGAAATAAATCCATTTATATATATATATATATATTCATGAATTGAAAGGATAATTGAAATAAAAGGTAATCTTATGGAAAGTTTAACTAAATAATTTTAGGTGCAAGAATCAGGAATCAAACCCTGAATATAACAGAATGCATAAAGTCTTCAAAGAATATTGAGTATCATTTGAATTAAAATCTCTCAACTACTACTAAGTTATTTTTTCAAATTTCAATGAAAAATATATAATCTATAGATAAGAATATATTATCTTTTAAAAAGCAGAATTTCTTATCATTAAAACTAAACTAAATTATGTAGTATTTTATTTGAATTTAAATTTGATTCACTGTTAATATTATTACTCACTCATAAATTGTTATGTTAATAAAAAACTGTTAAAATTACTTTATTTCTATAAAATATTCTTAATTATTATTATTTTTAATAATATATTTTTTATTCACTAATAGTATAAAATATTTTAAATCTTCAGTAAATGAAAATTTAAACTCCTCTCATGTACCTTGGAAGAAGAGATCTTGGGAGGGCCAAGGGGGCTTTCAAGGCGAAACTCATGCATGACCCACTCTGTCTTTTTGCCTTTTGGTGCCCTTCCTTGATAGAAAACCAAAGTCTTTCTCATGCCAACGAGGGTAGTGCCCTTCCTAAGGATTGGCCTGTCCTTCCCTGTGGCCTTCCAATAACCTGAGGCTGTTGCCCTATTTGTGCGTAACCCAGTTGCATACTTGCGGTCTCGTTGTGTGTAAAAGTACCACTCTTTCCCTCCCACACATGCCGTTTCTGCAAACACAAACACAGATCAAGCATCTATATACACAAAGGAAAACCCTAAACGTAAATTTAGATAACATTAAGCTTCCGTTTACTTGGTTGAAAATATTTTTGATAGGAAAATTTTATTTATTTGTATTTAAGTAAAGGAGTGGAATATCACATGTATATATACTTTGTGATTAAAAATATAATATATAATGTTATAATAGTCGAGAAAAATAATTTCTTCTTTGAAATAGATATTTTTCAAACATTTCACACATTTAATATTAAATAGATAATATTTTTGTTATCTTAATATTTTATAATTAATTTTCTATCAAATATATTTTTCATAAAAGCAAAACTCTAATTAGTTGTGAAAATTTTGATTGGATCAGTTTAATGTTATCTGAAAAACTATTTTAGAAATATTTTGATATAGTTATATTCTGATTTGATATTAGATTGAAGTTTTTTTTTCGAAAATTTGATATTAAATATGTTAACAAACTTTTAGTACTACTTTGATGTGAATGGAATTTCCCAAAGATGAATATTTAAAGGTAATCTCGAATACAAAAATACAAGTTGCAAGTGGGACCTTTTCAACCATTTCTTGCACACAATAAAATAACAATATAAAATCATGGAGGATCATGGCTACTGTCATCATTAATCATTAGAGAATTTTGAAGATGTTGAAATATTTAATATCAACATGGTACAATTAGTGTTTATTAAAGGGATCGCAGACATCCATGTCTATGTGTAAAAATTAGTAATCTACACTTTTTTTTTGGATGAAAAGATTATATTATTAATTAAATAATAAAATAACAAATAATATTATAATGAATTTGCTGTTTCAATTAGTTTTTTAATTTAATGAGTATATTTATTATAAAAAGAAGAGAAAATAAGTCAAGTTGACTCAAATATTTTAAACATTTTTTATTAAAATTATTTAAATATTTTGCTATTACTTTATTATATTTATTATTATTAAATTAATAACATAAATTTATCGTTTAAATAAAAAAGTGAAAAGGCTAACCCCTCGTGTAAATGTAAATTTTAGAATCCCCTTGACTAAATGGGTTCTAAGGAAAATGTGCAGCTAGCTAACTATATATATGAAAATATATGTAAGTGTGAATGAGTTATTGCATATTAATTATCATCTATATATTGACTAATATAGTTAAACTCACGACCATATTAAATATATTATCTCTACCTAGTAGCCTAGTAATTTTATAAAATTATAAAGTTCAATAAAATTTGCTTTCTTGGTTCTAAATCATGGATGATATTTGATTTTTTTTTGTGGAAACATATAGCTAGGTTAAAATTTATATGACACATATTTATTACATGTAATAAAAATATGTTTTTAGGGGAAAAAAGTAATTATCCTCTAGCTATGGTTCGGATAATATAAAAAAAGAATTTAAAGGGAAAGATAATTAACAACTTAACATTTTGATGATCAATACATAGGATTTATATTTCATAGTTGTATTCACACCAATGAGATAATATTTGTGTACTGCTAGTATAAACACAATTGCTGGATAATATATAATAAAAATATCAAAATAATTAAATCCTTAATTAATATAACTATCTGTTTGAAAGTGATTTTTGCGTATACTTGAATGCAAATTATTCTGATTAACATTAATATATAAGCATAAATAATTGTAGCTTGTTCCATTAATTGTTTTGGTTTCTTCTTATTTGTCTATCCTTATCGGGTTGTATGGCATGCGTGTAGAAAACACAAAACTAATTAATGGTGATTTCATTATCAAACAATAGTATTATCTCAAAATAATACAAATTATGAATAGGTAGCCAGCTCACCAAATCATTAACGTTGACCTATCAGATCTAGCTAAATTAATTAATTATATCACTAATTTACCAAAGAATGTCAATTGAAGAAAAAGTTATCAGTAGGAAAAAGATTAAAATTAAAGAAAGATATCGTATCTTATTTTTTTAACATTTTATAATTAGAACTTATATTTAATCTATGGACAGTATAAAATATTTTACACAATCAATAATTAAGAGAAAAATATGTTATTAAAAAGTAAAAATAATTAAGAAGTTTTAATGCAGTAAAAAAAATTTAATAATTTTTTATTAACATGATAGTATATTAATGGATGATAGTATAAAGATGTTATACTCTAATAATAAATTAAATTTAAATCCTTATAACTATATATTTACGAATATCTTTTCTGTTGAAACAAAACCGACTTCAAGATATAAAGGATCAAAATATCTATGTAAAAAAGTTATAAGTTCGTGAGGAACGTTAAATATGTAAAAGTGAAAAAACTTGTAAGTAACAGAAGAAATTTTACAATTTTTAATAGCTTGGGTGGCTAAAATGCAAGATAGAAAATTTAATGAATTCTTACAAAATACAATATAGAATTTTTTTTATTTAGAAATTGGCTTGAAATTTACAACTACTTTATACCTATAGCGAATAAAGTAAACTTGAAGACCCACATAAAATATTTGAACAACTGAAGAAAATAAATCACCAATATGATTTAATAGTAACAGTTTGATTTTTTTTTTGGGTTAAAAATTCTTAAAATCAAACTTTTCCACCGCCAATATACTAAAAAGAAAATTACCAAAGAAAATAAACATATATGTGTGGGACATATTATGATGATTTTCATTATACCACAACCCTTAATTTAATATATGCATGTATGTATGGTATCCAAATAGGACCTTACGTTAGTTAAGATCAATAATTATGACATTAGTTAAAATCAAAATTTCTGAATGAAGCAATGAATTTTTTAAGGAATTTTCTTCTTTTTCTCGTTAGTCATGATTGGCAGTTATGATTTCCTTATCAACCTACTAATTGACGGAGAGAATACACACTCACAAAACACAAAAATTGTGAGTCATCTTTATTTTTTTTACCAATTTCAGAAAGATAAAGATATAATTTTTACTTTTGAATTCATTATTTTTTTTATTGAAACCATAATTTTAAACAAAAAAATTCTATACCTATGAGTCTGTTTGGATTCTGTTTTTAAAAAATTTCTTTGTTTTAAAAATAAAAACACCAAAAAACTTGTTTAATAATGTGTTTCCTGATTTTTTTTAAAAAACCATTCCTAAAATTCTTATTTTAATAAAAAATAAGAAGAAGTTTTAGATTTTTTTGAATTTATTCTTTTGTTCTAGTTTTTGTAATTAAATAAAATTTTTGCTTATTTACTTTACCGAACATCCTTTATTCTTTATTTTTTTTGAATTTAAAAATAAATTTTTAAAAATAATTTATAAGAATTTTTCTAAAAATAAAAATATATTTCAAACATATTTTATCTCTCTTTCAAAATTCACGTCATGCATTCCTTAAAAAATACACCTGATCCAAATCCAAGCACAAAAAAATGCATAGAAATTAACGGGATCTGTTATAGCCATTACTGTGCTATCACACCTAACCCACAACCAAAGAAGAAAAGCCACACTTGCCCCTCCTATCATGTGTTTTGGTCAATGTGGAAATAGAGCACAACATAACAAAATAGCTGAATCTACAACTAAATCAGTTTGGACTTCATAAACCAAACATATCCCTTATAGTACGAGGAGTGCTTGGTAAAATGAAGAACAAATGCCTAAAAAAAAAAAAAAACTTCGAGACCTTGATTCAAATTAATCCTCTATGGCAGTGAATATATCACCTCTATTTTAATTATTTTCCTTCCATTAACCATCCATGGCCACTGTAAAGAGCTAGATCATCCAAAAAAATCTAAGTTGGGGGGACAAAACTAATTATTGTTTTGAATTGTTTCATAATTACACCACAACTGCAGTTATTTTGGAAGTCACAGGTATGACGATGAACTGCGGCTGTAACACTGCACCAATGCAGTGCCGTAACGGTTGCAGCAATTGCAACACACTGTTCTTTTACAAAATGAAGGTTAGAAATCTTAATATTTAATTTACTTATAAATAAATTTATTTGATACTACAAGATATTATTATCCTAACTCAAAGGAATTAATTTAATTATATGTTATGTGAATAATGACAGTTGCAATATCCTCCATCGTAATAAGCGCACCGCATACCTTAATTTAAAACTTTTATCTCAATTTATTACATCTTCACTTAAACCATCATATTTATTCTCAATTGCCTTTGTTGCAACATAAACCCTAATTACAACTGCAATAATAACTTAAACTATCGCCACGATTTCTAAATTTTTTTAATAATAAAAGTAGTAAGTAAAATCTTGAACAAATCCAAATCCAAGAAATGAAAGGGAGGAAAATTTTAAAAACAATATTAGAGATCATTGTACTGCCAAAATATTAGCTTCAAAATGCTATTAATCAATTAACATTTATAATAAAGAGAGTTTTAATGGAAGAAGAAATGGAGAATTAGTAGTATATATTTGAGGCAAGAGACTAATACTGACCAGGGATATCCCAAGGCTCACACTTGTTAAGGTCAACGTCGATCATGAGAGGAGGATCAGAGCGTGTGATCTTCTTCATCAAGTAATCACACACAAGTTCTTCATCTCTGGGATGAAACCTGAACCCAGCTGGCAGCCTTGCCTCCACCTTGCTTATGTTGCTCATTTTCAATGAGAGAAAGAGATACAATAGGAAGAGAGAGAGAGAGATCTGAGGGGAAGTTTAAGTGAGAAATGTGAGATCTAATTAGGTGAGAAGGACTGGACTGTGTTGTTTATATAATACAAAAGTGGGTAAGTCAACTGCTAATTACGTGCGCGCAAGGAGAAGGTGCCATTTAACGTAGACTTTCTTCTTTTTATCATTCACATTTGTGGATTAAACCAAACGTTGGGATCAATTGGTATTAATGTATAGTATTTTCTTTAGAATGTGATTTTCAATAATCTAATCAACAAAACTATTTCAATCATTATTCTCATTTTTTTACCCTCACTTTCCTTAAAAACAAAAAAAAAAAAAGAAAGGATTCTTCTCACACTCTTATACTCTTTATTAGAAGGCATGAAAAATTTACATGTAATTTGAATATAGGTCAAGTATTTTTTTAATCTAATCCATGGATTACAAAAAAATTATTTTAGGATTAGTACTTTTGGTGGATGTTATAAGGGCTGATAGCATAGATAAACTATGTAACGCATTATTTTTATCACATGGTTGGTGCATAAATTATATGCATTCATTGAAGTGGAGAATAAGATTGGTAAGCAAAATTTATAAATAAAAAAAGAACAAAATATTTTACACTATTAACTCCTTCATTATTCGGTACTATGGCCAGGGGCGGATTCCTTTCATATTTAAGGGGGACTGGCCCCCTTTTAAAAAGCAGGATGGTATTATGGAAAGTTTGATCTTATGTTTATAATTAAATTGTCTTTTTTAAATTTTAAAACAAACAAATTAAAGTCATAAATTTTAATGTATTAAAGGTAATTTAACAGTAAAAATATTCAACCATTAAGAGGTTGAGTTTCAATAAACTAAACATGAAAGATAATATAGTAGGTAAAAATGTGTTTTAAAATATTAGTTCGATTAAATGGATTCATTCTTAAAATTATATAGTATTGGTTTGATTTGTTAGGATTGATTATTAAATTAAATGGAAATTTCTTGAATCTATTTATTGACTGAATACATACTGTTGCTCTTATTTTTGATGATATTTAATTTCTTGGATAAATATATTCAATATTATTTCTATTTTTGGGATAATAATTGAATATATAATCCATTCATATCAATTAAGTATTTGGTGTATAAAATTTTTAAAATCATAATCAAAGATAGTTTTCAAATTTTATAATATTCTAATATTTTGCAATAAAATTTCTAATTATTGAATAAATTTAATATTAAAAATAAGAAATCATTCAAATACTATAAATTTAACACTTAAAAATAAGCATCAAATATTTTAATATTATTAAACACATCCTAATTAGTAGATTGTGTTTTCTTCTTTTTGATCAAAAGAGGAAAAAAAGAAAAATAAAATAAAAATAGAGAAAGGAAATGTAAATATGAAAATAGAGTCTATTATCATATTTTTTATTATTATTTGCTAAAAAACCATTAAATATATTAGATGTCGATTAAATTTATATAATAAGATCAAGCTTAAATTTTGCAAGTTTAATGAATTTAACTCAAGTTTATTTTTATTTTCATCGAACTTGATATTGAATAAGTAGATATTTAATTTAATTCAATTTATTTGTTATCCCACTTCGTACCATACAAAAATTTTTTTGATAATGACTTTGGCCCCATAAAATAACTCTTATTCTCCGCCTTTGAGTATATCCTACCATCACTGCTACCATTAGTAAGTACTACTACCATTGGCAACTATTACTACTATTACTACCACTAATGTGGTGGCCATGGGTAGTAATGGTCATAATTGCCACCTTTATTGCTAGTAGTCATCAATGTGATGATGATTACTATTGCAATGGTCACCAATGTGGCCTTGGTAGGTGGTAAGGACCGTCAATACCATTAACACAAATAGAGTAGCAATAACAATAACAGCTATTGATTCTTACACTATCATCATCACCCAATTTATTAAACATCACGATCACCATCATTGTACATTATTATCATATTCTAAATCCTCCATTATTATTACAATCATATAAGAATATTTTTAATTTAAAATTTTAATGTAATGTATATTTTCTTTTATTGTGAAATAATAAATATATAATATATAATATATAATTATATATGCTATACATGTTCTATATTTTCACTACAACAAAATGAAGCATTAACGATGACAAATGTCGTCATTAAAAAAAATTTAATTGTTACAAAAAGAAAATGTCATCGTTGAAAACATTTTCGATATATATTCATCGCTAAAGAAACCTATACTGATGACAAATATGTCGTTAGTAAAAAGTTAGCTTTTAGCGATGACAATATCGTTGCTAATAGTCGTTTCAAATTTCAAATTTGAAGACTTTTAACAACGACAAAGTCATCTCTAAAAATGGAGTTTTTATCGACGAATATATGTCGTCAGTAAAAACTCGACTTTCAGCAATGACTTCATCGTCGCTAAAAGATCTAAAACAAAAAAAAATAATACTACTTTTAGCAATGACTTTGTTGTCGGTAAAAGTAATTCTATTTTTTTTATTTTTTCATTTTAGATCTTTTAGTTATGATATTTTGTCATTGGTAAAAGTTTAGATTTTTTTTTAATTGTCCATCAATTAGTATATTATATTTAATAATATAGTTAATGCCTTTTATTTTGAATAAATTAAGTAAACTTAATAATTTTAAAATTAATTTTATAATTTTATATAATAATATTGTTTATTTTAAACATGCTAATAGTATTAATATAACAAAATCACATAATCCATATAAAAAATTGAATACTTATAAAATAGAAAGCAAAATTTTTTATACACATATAACAAATTTTATGCACATGATTCATATAAATATCTATACATGAAAAAAATTCTAAATACAAAATCTAAGGAAAAGGAAAATGCAGATAACCTGATGTATCGTCATCTGTGTCAAGACTATCATTATCATTATCCCAAATACCAAATCTAAGGAAATCTATACATGAAAATTATATAAATATAAGGAAATTCATATAGATATCTATACATGAAAAAAAATCCTAAATACAAAATCTAAGAAAAAGAAAAATACAGATAACCTGATGTATCGTCATCCGTGTCAAGACTATTATTATCATCATCCTTTTGATGACGTGGACGATACATAGAGGGTGGTGGTTAGGATAGACCAGTAGGCTGGGACGGATCGATAGGTTATGACAGACCGGTAAGCTGGGTAGTGGGTGTAGTTGCATATGTGCTCGACTCATGCAGTGCAGCAGCGAATGATGGCAGAGGTAGCATGAAACCCTGCTGTCTGAGTATGGATGTCAGCTCTATCAGTTATGTCCCAAATTGATCAAGCTGCTGTTGCTGTTAGTAAATCAACTATTGACTATGCTAAAAATCCTGTTGACTCTGCTGCAGCTACTCCTGCAACTCTCCCACCTAGGGCACATGATGGGAGCTCCTCACAGAGCTGGAGGTTCCCGACGAATGATACATCTAGGTAACCAGCACACGATTGACTGCTCTCCTGTATCCTTAAAGAGTACTAAGCATCTTATTGGCTATGGCAGCCTCATTGACTCGCACAAGAGTGCCAGGTGAGCTAGTGGATGATACACTGGACTGCGTGTGTTGGGTGACTAGCTTAATCATCCTCATCTTAAAGCTTTAAATTAAGAATTAATTATACAAACTATAAGAAAATTTCTATCATTAAAATATAAAGTTTAGGGTATTTACATACTACTCCGCAAGCATTGGATGCACCCACTCCCTCATCCTGTATGTGTGCCGGTCCTTGAAGTTTTCTGGCATTGACTGCAACTTATCGGTCTCCTTATTTCTCTATTAATATTTTACAAGAAAAAGAAATGATAAATGTAATAATTGAATTAGTAACAAATTATACATTTCAATAATAAATAATAAATTGAATTACCTTATCATAATGATGTGTAGTAATGGATTTCAATTCATGCCGATCGTTTACCACTTTCTTTGCCTGGTTATCTGCATTTCTCGTAGACAGCTCCTGCAAATTAAGAATTAATTATATAATATAATTACATTTACAATTTAAATATATGAACCACTATCATAATTTTATTAAATATCATGCTTACCTTATAATCATTATTGTCAAAGAAATCCACACATCTCTGCCATGTTTGGGGCAAGACAGATCGTGACACGAAGTGCCTAGCACAGTCTATGTTATAATCCTGATCCTAATCATCCTTTACTCTAGAAAGTTCCTGTTCAACTTATACTATTAGTCTTTGTATAGGTTAACAGCATTTCGCATCAGACCACTGAGCGCTCTATCTTGCTCAGCCTTAGTGATACCCTAGAAGTCAAAGTGGGACTATAGTAAAAGACATTTAACAAATTAGTGAGAACTATATCAAAAAATTTCAATACTAAGTATAACTAAGTTAAGATAAGGAGGAGATGGATACTTACGCAAACCTCTTACATAACTATGTCTCACAGCTACTGGGGCACTAATCACCATGATTTATAATATGGCAGCATATGTGCTCGAATGATGTTGCCTATGTCATGGGCGAGATGGCTGACATTCTCCCTAACTGGATGCCATGTACTAGTTGTATCGAATTGTACAAGTATCGGTTTCCCCTCGCTCCTTTCCATCTTTTCGTGTAGCTTGAGGGACCTATTTGGACCTTTCTTTCTCAGAGCTACAGCTTTGATGGATAACAAGAAGTATCAATACTATGAAATCATAGTTAATAAATAATCAACATAAGTGTGGACAATTATAGGTAAGATAGCTAATCCCTCACATTGTGAAGGTATATGAGTGGGCTGATATGGAGGGCCTTTTCTAGTGTCACCTTCATAGTGTCATGCCTCGACATTTGCCATAACTGAACAAATGCACACTATGTAAGCATTTAAGAGAAAAAATACAAAATTAAATCAGGTGAGAAGATACAAATTATTATATTTACATAATGAAATTACACAATAACTCTTACACAATTATAAGTTATTATGGAAAAAAAATAATTTAGCTACCTAATCTAATTTAATGTCGGTAAACCTAATAGACTCATCCCCATAGTTATCTATTTCTTTACCATTAGATTGTAGAAGCACATCCTCCATATAATCTTTAATTATTTCATCTTCTAGGTTGTCATCATCATCGATGGAGATGTCAACTCCCTCTATTGCAACCTTAGTATTCCTAGAAAGTGAAACAATTGAAGGGTCATTTCTCTTATTCATCAAGTTGACTAAATGGAAATCGCCAAGATCAATTGTGAGGTCAAAATCAGAGGAGTTGCTTTCTTGCATGAATGATGACTCTTGAACATTGACATCATCAACAGATAAATCCCATATGTTGTAGTGCACAATAGTATGATGACTCACCAATTTGGCCCATCAAGAAGATCATTGATATAAAAGACTTATTGTGCTTAAGTTGCAAGAATAAAAGGGTTATCTCTATACCATTACTCGTTGATGGAGATACTTGTAATGTTCTTATCAATGTAAAGTTTCTTTTTCTTAGTATTAGTATCATACCACTTGCATTTAAATAAACTTACAATATGCTTGTTTAGATAAGTTAGCTTTATAATGTCCTCCAATACACCATAAAACATGTTGCCATCGGTTGTTGGAATGGAAATACCACTGTTTTGTGTTTTATGCTTTGCATCTTGAGTTTAACAATGAATCACACTCCATTAACAATACATGTTAAGTATATTGCAATAGCAAAATTCAGGCCAGAAGCTAACGATAATAACTCTTCTGTGGCTTTAGAGGAACCATTTTCATGTAAATGGTATATCTACAAAAATAGCCAATGACCAAGAGTTATATTGGAAAAAAAATAAAGAAGGGGTACAACATTTATATGATAGTAAGTTTGGAAAGAACAAACTTTTATGTTAGACTAAAACCATGTAGGAAATTTCATTCTTTATAACTTATCTATGTTATTAGCACTGCTTTGTTCAAGCTTTTTTCGATGCTCACTATAAAATATATGCATTTTAGTTTGTTGTAATTAGTTGGAAGAAATGTATGAATAAATATAGAAACTTATTGAAGATACTTTTCCATCTCCACACAATTATTCAAGATGTACCATATGGAAACATCTCAATCCTTCCTATCAAAGTGAGATATGATTTTTTTTCCTAGGGGTCGACATTGGGATCCAAACACTAGCAATGCCCTTTCTATATGTTCGAATGCTATGCCTTAGTTTCGATCAGGTCGATTGTATTTAGTTTTCACCCTTTTTAGATACATGGAACAAAATGTCAATGTCTTATCGATAACATATCCTTCTGCAATCGAACCATCAGGTCGAGCATGATTCCTGAAATAATCCTTTAACTTTTTCATATATCTTTCATATAGGTACATCCATAAAAAATGAACGGGACCATCTTGTAATGCTTCGTCGTAAGTGCATTAAAAAGTGGACTATTATATCAAAGAATGCTAGAGGGTATATCCTTTTAAGCTTGCATAAAATGATGACAATATCTTGCTTAACTTGCAAGACATCCTTCCTATTAAGAGTTCTAGCACATATTTGGTTGAAAAAATTGCACAGCTTAACAATCGGATCTGATAATTCCTTTAGTAAAAATGCTTGGACCGAAGGTCCTGACAATTTTTGCATAATAACATGACAGTCATGTGATTTCAACCCTTTCACTCTTATATCACGATCAATCATATTCTTCTTGAGACTTCTAGCAAACCTATAAAGAAATTTCATATTTTTTATAAACTGGCAAAATCATTGTCATTTTGCCTAGTTGAGGGTGTATGCAGTATGTGGTTTGAATAGCTGACCCCTCTCTTCATACAGATGCAAGTATGGCCTTATCTTTATGTCTACCAAATCCCACCTTGCATTATCTATATCCTTTATCTTGTGCTTAATATCTAATAATGTACTTAGAAAACTTTCACATACATTCTTCTCAACGTGCATTACATCAATATTGTGCCTCAAGATTATTGTCGGCCAATATGGAAGGTAAAAAAAATATGCTTCTCTTACTCGAATTAAGTTCATCAGTACCCTTTTTCTGCTTTAGACTGCCAAACTTAACATGTTTGCCAGGAAGTTTCTATGCCACCTTACCTAATTGGTCCATGATAACTTTGTTACTAAGAGGACAAGGAGGGGGTCTCTTATTTGGCTTCCTATTGAATTCCTTCTGATTTCTCCATGTGTGACTCCTTGGAAGCCAACGATGATCACCAATATAAGTAATTTTTCCCGAACTTAAATTGAAGGAGTATCGTCATTGCACGTAGTGTTAGGTTTCAGATCAAAATACGTAGTGAAATTTAAAATTTCTGATCTAAATCTTTCATAGGATCCATGCCAAAGTCATAAACCAGTGTTAGGATTTTATCTTATTTGTACTCATATTTTTCTGAATGAATCCTTGAGAGACCAAGATGAATCAAATGTTAGCCAGAAGGTACAACATCTCTACAGTATCCACACGGAGTGAATAATGACTTCTCTTCTCCACGAAGCTGCTAGGATTTATCTCCCTCACTAAGATTGGAATGGGCATTTTCTAGAGTGATTTTAGGTTTGATTGAAGCCAATGTGCGTATCAATAATGTGTTGCCTTCAAGTCCTTTTATAGAACTAAGACATATCACAATCCTAATCCTACTAGGATAATGCTTCAAAAAATCCTAATAACACTAAATAACTATTACCTTATCTTTATCATAGAGAGAGTGAGTAGAGATATGACTTATTTATAAATTATTTAATATTAGTTAATAATATTATCTCATAATATAATTATCTAATATTAAAAATTAGCATATTGTTATCTTATATATTAGAAAATAATATTATCTCATAATATAATTATCTAATATCTAATAACATAATTATCTGATATTACTTTAATATCAAATAATATCACATAATATTATATATATATTACATGAAAAAATATATTATTATCTTAATAATAATATATATATGCACAAAAATAAGTTCAATTAATTGAATTTTAGTCCAACTAAAAATTAATTAATTATTATCTTATTCCTACTCTTTTTGTGTGATCCTGTAAGTTCTTACTATATTGATAATGATTCATTTTGGACCATAGATAGTGAGCGGCATCTAGCAATACATCACTGCTACTCAAGTAGTAAGAATGTCTGTGATTCGACATCTACCTAATATATGATCAACATTTTGCATTATAATCTCTTTTGTAACAATATCCAAGTTGAACTGGAGGCATGAAGTGTGTCATCCTCATCAATGTTCGATTTATATTTCTTGATACTGAGTAAACTTAAAATAAATGATCAATATCACATATTGATCTAATTGAGCATGGCCATGCATTTCTAAGTCTCACTCAATCAAGGAACCCAAGGATATTTTTCTTTTATACAAGAGTAACAAAATCCTATCTACATCACTCACTTCCCTCTGCATGATTCGTGACACATTCAATTAATGCCTTACTCATCATTCCGATTAAAGGTGACATAGGACGACATCAAATTGAGTAATTCCTTATGTATGGAACCATAATGACTTCAGGTCAAAGGATTATGAGTATTTGTGGTCATATGAGAATAACTAATGATACATCTATCCATGCAGTATTCTCACAATGGGTCAATTCAGTACATTATTCACTAACGATGTATTCATGTATTGACTTGGTATCAGATATCCATGATTTGTAATTATTAGTCACTATACATGCTAATCTTGATGTATTATTACTATCCTTTTCACAATAATACTTGACTAAGGGTATTTTAGGAATAATGAAACTATTCTAAGGATAATTATTATATTTAAGTTATAATTTATGTAAAATAAAATAAAATATAATAATTATATTTCCAAAATAAAATGTAGTATATTGTGTAATATTGCAATCATCTCTATGATTGGCTCCTAGGACACATATCAACACGTAGGACATGCTTTGTAACCCTGTCTGCTCTACCCAAAAAGACTACTTTGAGCAGAAAAATCATTTACAGTTCACAATAAAGTAGTTGCATGTTGAATAAAGTATTTGTATTGCCATCTTAAGTTTCAATCCCACTTTCCCAAAGATGTCTTAACTCCTCTACAACTGGTCTTAGGAAGACGTCTATATTCTTGCTTAGCGACTGAGGCCTCAATATTAATAGAGTCAACATAAAAAATGATTGGGGCATGCACATCCATAGTAGCAAGTTATAGGTAGTCACGACCACTAGGCACATACTGTATGACAAGCTCCTATCACCAAAGGGATTAAATCCATTAGCACTTAAGCCCAGCCTAACATTATGCAAGTTAGTAAAGAAATCAGGATGCTTCTTATCAAATTCCTGCCAAGCTTCCCCATCAATAGGATGTCACATTACCTCATTCTCTATTAACTTGCTAGTATGATGCCATGTCATATCCTTTGTAGTATGACTTGACCTATACAATCATTTCAGTCGAGGAGTTAGTGGAAAATACTGAAGCACTTTTTGAGGCATCTTTCTCCCTTTTGTGCTTTTATCAACCCATTGGCTCTCCTTACAAATAAGACAACTATCCCTCGAAGCATCTTTTTTCCAGAAAAGTGCACAATCATGCTTACACACATGGATTGACTCATATCCTAACCTTAACTTGTTAAGCCATTTTTTTGCACTATAATGTGACTCAGGTAATTTATTATCCATTAGAAGTGCCTCTTTTAGTAACTTTAGAAGAGCATTAAATGACTTGTTAGTCCACTTATGTAACACTTTCAAGTGCATAAGTTTCATTAGAAAGTTTAAAGCTGAGAATAATGTGCAGCCTAGGTACATTTTTATTTCCATTTGTGCAAATAAATCATCATAATCGCTAAGATTCAATCCAATGTCCCTTTTGGATACGTTCGCATTCCCCTTCCTTCATCACAAATAATGTCCTTAGTTTCATAAGGGCTTATGAAATCATGTATAATATCCATCATCTCATTCCTATTATTAAGAGATACCCCCCATTCCCTTGGAAGTGGAAACATTCACTTCACCATGGTGTACCTAATTTGTGTATAATAGGTGAAATCCATTATCTATGATATGTGCCTCCAAGGTTCTTAAATTTTAGAACAATAGATTCACACACTTCTTATATGAACATCTTACCATGCCCCTTCTGTCAACAAAGTTTCTAGCTTTGTTGACAAACACCATCGCACCATTCCCGTACTCGTTCGACAAGCAATTTTGTTGATGGATCTAACTTTTATCTATAGACATCATCCCACTGAATAGGAAAAAAATAATTTCATATGGAATTAAGGGTTGGGATCAATATTTGTTATGTGTCATAAATCCACTGTATCACTCTAATATAGATAATTCGGAGAATAGTTAAGATACCAATGAATTTCTATAGTGTGAAACGAGAGCTAGAAAAATTCACCTTTTAACTATAGGACATATCTCAAACTGTCCAACTTTGTAGGATAATTCAAGGGTTGGTTGACGCATATAGATCAACCAATCCTTGAATATGTCTAAGCTTACCATGCAAATGCAATCCTATTACAAATTATTGTAAAAATTTGTTTACAATAATTTTAAACTTACATTGCAACATTTTATTAGCATTGTTATTCTGGTGTGTTCTTATCTATATAGTTCAACTCATTTGTCCTAATGTATATTTTATGAGTATTCAACTCTTTTGACCAAATGTATATCTTATGAGTACAGACATATTTTTAAAAGTTTAAAGTTTTCAAGTTTCTATTACTGTACAATTGTCAAATTCATCTTGATTGTATTTTAAATTTTCCCTAATTGGTTATTATTTTTAATACATTCCCAATTAAAACATTGAAAAATTGGGGATTCAAATACATATTAGTCATTACTGAAAGAACATTACATATTGTTGTAAACACTGTATGACTTGTAATCCCTATTAAAGTATATATTCATATGGAATTCTTATATTAGTACATTAATTGTAATATGAAATTTCTTTTCTATATTGATAAATGGTCTCCTTATAATCAATATACAACATTATGAAGTTTTTAAGGCAACAAAAATTGATAATTTCGTTACATTTGAATTTTTTACATTAAAGAATTAAAGAATAATCCCTATTTTGATTCATAATCTATCAACTGACAAATTTCATTTAACAATTTATTTTTATACTAAAAAATATTTCATATAACAATTTGTCTTCTTTCTTTTTTTATATAATTTTTTTTGCATAAATTGTTATATGAACTATTTATTAAAAATTACTTTAACAATCATTATTGAATGATAATTTCTTTTTATTTTAGTTAGTATGCAATATTATAAAATTTTATTGGATTATGATCCTTGTGAAATTGTATAGTTATATAAAATTGTCTTGTATTTTTTAACATAATTTTTAAATATAATTTTTTTTATTAATTACAGTGTTTCCATCAAATATTGTATTAGCATTTGTTTTCTTCATTATACATTTTCATTGCAATATGTTTATGAAGTTATATTAAAAAATATATCAACATACTTAAAAGTTTATTTTTGTGTGGATATTCTTCTTAAAAAATGTTTATATAATTATTTTGATTCTGTACATTATTATGTTTCAACGTAATTAGAAAATTTTGTGTTCCTAAACTACACCTTAAATTTTATCTATAGAATAATCTACCTAATTGAATAATCTACACATATATCAAATTTCTCAAAAAAACAAACTACAAGTAATGTAACAATGACAAAATTTATATTTATAAATTACACATGAAAGTAGAATCATACAAACACATTTAACATATAAATCCAACTAATATTAATTTCATGCTAAACATGTCATGCCATCAAAATAAATTAATTCATTACATATTATTATAGCAAATAAATTCATATCAAATTGTTCATATCATAAATTATATAATAAAATAAAAATCTTATAAAATTCGATACACATACCTCATGGAAATAAATTTACTGATCAAAAGTCCTCGAACTCAACACAATCAATGACAAACAGCAACAATATCTAATAGAATAAAATAATAAATAATATATAAATAACTAAATTATATAATTAAAACTCATAAATAAAAAATATACTAAAACATAAAAGAACCATATCTGAATCTCTTTCTTCAATTTCCCTCTTCACCACATGCAAATGAGGTTGAGGGCGCAGTGAGCTTATATATAGACTTACCCTTTAGCAACAATAATTTTTTCAGACATCGCTAAAGGGTTGTCACTAAAAGCAAGCAATCTTCAGCAACGACACTGTCATCAAGTGTCGCTGAAGTGTTTCATTTCCTACCTGTTTTTTTTCATAGTGGCACCCTTTTTTTACTAATGACTTTGTCATTAGTAAAAGTGATTTGACTTTCCAACGATGACCATGTGTTTGTCATAATTGATGATATATTTTATTGTAGTGTTTATACGATTTACGAAACAAGGTCTTAGTAATTGATATGCAAAATTTCAAATAAATATGTACAAAAATAAAAAATATATAATTAAATAATTTAGTTTTTTTTATGATTCAATTTAAAATATATTGATAGAGTAATAAATTATATCAAATCAATATAAAATTTTACTAATCTAATTTGTATGTTTGATATTTAAAAGAGTAGATTTTGTGAGAAATTTAATGAACACCATTGGAATGGTTTTAAATGAGATTTTATTTCACAAAATGAAATATCTTTAATTATATATATATATGTACTAATACGAAATCCTTTAAATTTATAAAGAAGTTCACCAGATAGCCTAAAACACATAATATAGAAAAAAAAACGCTTTGTTCTCGCATCCTAATATTTTATTTATTATCATATTATCAAAATTTATTTTTAATTAAATTTGATCCATTTTTAAATGTGTTTCAAACCAAAGAATTAATTTATAAATGAATTCAAGTCATTATTTTTTACCACAAAAAATTATTTTTATATCATTTTTAAAATTTCAAATAATAGAATTTATTTTTTTAAAAAATTTGTTTATTTACTTTGGCCCTAAACTAAATAATTAATATAATTAATACGGGATATTTGTTGTATTCAATTTGGTTGTTGATAAGCTGGCATCCACGAGAATTTCAAAATGACCTTTGGAGTAAGCTATGAGAGTTTATTTTATCATAATTTATGCTTATTTTATAATTTAGAGGCTAATGAAGACATAAATTAAGGAAAGTCACAATCTAAGGATTTTTTTAATAAAAAAATCTGATAGGAAGAAAGGGAAGTTAGGACATTAGGTAATCAATATCTTCATAATTAACATTTAAAAAATAGAGTTAAAACAAAGGAGTTTGATTTGATTTGAAACTAATCAATATATTATATTGTCAAAATAAATAATCAAAATATATTAACCCAAACAGTTGAAAGAAGGTCAGTATCCTAATTCCTTTTTAATAATCACGCAATTAATTATTCCAATTTCCTAATAAGGGGTTGAATTGTGGTAGCAGAGACAATTCGTTGATGATTTGTTTGTATAAATAAAAGAAACTGAGAGAAAATGTCGTGCTATCCTCCAAAAGTTAACTATTTTTTTTTTCTTCTGCAAGCAAACCATTAAAAATTTTAAAAAATTAATTGCATAATAAAAATGATTCAATCCTTTAATTTTTTATTAGTCAACATAATAAAATTTATCTTTTAATGTATGTTCTGCAGTATAATAAAGATGATAATTTAATACATATCCAATGAATACCTGCAAATTTATCCATTTCAGTAGGAATATGAATCTTAACAATTGGATGCGGGAAAGGATAAGAATTTTTTTTAAAAAAAGTTTTTATTAGGTATGGGTGCAAGTTATAGGTATGGAGATTACATTAATTAATTCTTTCTATACCCATATTATATATTACTATGTAATAGTACATATTAATGTATAAATATAAAATATAATTATATAATAACAAAAATAAAATTATGTATGTAATCATTTTATTTAAATATAAAAGAATTAAGATAAACTTACTTTATGTTATTTTTTATTGTGTGGTTAGTATTATTAACATTTTTAATAACTATTATATTTTAAACTTTAATTTATACTAGAAAAATATAATAAGATATATGTAAGTATGCATCGTTCAAATAAAATGAAAAAAGAGAAGTGAGTATGGGAATTTGAAAATTTAATGGAGATGGAGGTGGATACTTAGAAGTCTATCTATGCAGATATGAAGATAGAGAAGAGTAGGTTATTTCTAGGAAAAATACAGGTTTTATAAGTTCTTACAGTTTTCTTAAATTTGTAATATCATTTTTACAATTTTGATTTGTCATAATATTTCAAATAATTTGTAATTAATTCTTGCTTTTCAGTTGATGTTCTTTATGACTAATGAAGTTTTATATCTTATCTTATGTGTCAATTAAATTTTATATGCTGAAATTTTGTATTTACTTAGTCATAAAAATTTTGTTTATTGCAATCAAAGTTAAAATGTATATTCTTAATTCATCGATCAATTCCATAATTTTTCTAAATATTCATTTTACAAAATTAGTGAAATTACAATATTGGGTCTTAACATCTTATCATTTCATCTTTTTTTTTTTTGTGAATGAACGAGGCTGAAATTCCCAAAAAAAAGAAAAAAAGTTAATAAAAGACAATATCACGGGTTGAACGACCCCTTAACACATTAGAAAAAACTAAATGCACCATAGCTTGTAGAGGAGAAGTGAAGGTGTGAAATCTTGGATCTAGACTGGTTCCGTAATTAGCTAGCCAATTAGGACAAGTGCTGTCTCCTCTAAAAGTATGCATGAGCTCCACCTCCTAATCATGTTGTAATTAACCAGTCCTGGATAATTGATATAAAAAAATGCCTCGGGTCCCTTGTTTGCTTAAACATGCTAAGAGAGCTTGAGAATCACTCTCCAGTTGCACCTTTTTGTATCCCTTTACCCATGCTATGTGAAGATTGTAGATTATCCCCTTGCACTCTGCTTCAAAAGAATTGCAGAAGCCTAGGGCTTTGCATACCCAACAAGCCATCTCCCTCACATATCTCATATAATTTCTCTGCGCCCTGCTTTAGATGGATTAGCTTTAGCTGCCTCATCGGAATTTAGTTTCACCCAACCTTCAAGAGAAGGTTTCCAATGGATTACTATTTGAGCTTTTAACGTCTAACCATTTTATCGTAATTTTCATTACATAATTTTAGGTGAAAAGTAAATGTGTTTTGATTTTGATGAAAGATGATTTTGGTGGAAGCACATGAATTTTAATAATTAAATAAAGATAAAACACCAATATGTAAGGGCTAGGGGCCGGAGAGCTAATTCCAAATTAATTGAAACTTAAGGACTTATTTATACAAACTAAAACTATAAGTGTGAAATTACAAATTTAATAAAATTATTAAGATTAAAACCTCTGATCATTTTCCCTTCCTTCTTAATTGAAACATATATAAAAATTTGAATAATCAGTGTATACCAATGAATAAAATTCAGATAGGAT